>OU452223.1:27772820-28090320 GCA_911728455.2 Marthasterias glacialis
TGACAATGTCAGTGAAATTTGATAGGTCATGTCTAAGGTACTTGCTTCTACTTTTAGCAGTGCGGAGTGCTTTTTAACAGTACACAGAAATACATGTAACTGTATGAAACCTGAAAGGCTGTTATCTTTGCCATATTAACCACAACTCTGGGTATGTTAGCTTGAAACTTTCCAGAAACACCTTCTTAAACTTCACTAAACTTTGAAGTTTGGTTTGCATGCTAACCATGGTAAAATAGCTACACGTGTGCAGAACCACATCCATCAAACCGATAAAATTAATATACAAAATTTCCTGTTAATCACCCAGAGCTTACCCCATCTTTAAAGCCCTAATTCAACTTTGAAATGAAAGAAGGGGGTAATCCCTGATGTGAGTCAGCCATGTTAATTAATGGCAATGACTTTGATCCAAGTAGGCCCTTGAGTCATGCAATTACACATGCTAGTTTCCCACGCGGGCCGTAATTGCATAATGAATTGGTTGCTTCTACACATCAGCTTTCTTCTCACTCAATTGCACAGCATTGGTCACTCCTAAAATTCCCCTTTTTTGTCACACAAGAGTGTGAATTAAAGCAGTCATAGCTATACTAAGTGCTCAACAATATATCACAGAATACAAAGCGGTTATGATTTTATTATGATTTTTATCCCTTATTTTATCAACATTTTAAATAAATGAGTTTATTTTTAGTTGCTGTATCGATTAATTTTTTGTAGATTTCTTGTTCCCGCTATACTTTTTAATTTTTTGTTGTTGTCTCTTGATGTTAATTTTTACTTTTTATACGTTGATTTGTTCAGTCACTTGCAATTTGGCCCTTGGGCCACGATTTGTGATTTTTAATAAAATTGAATTGAATTGAATTGATTATTTTTTCATACCTTTTTCCTTTACACAAAAAAAACAAAAACAAAACAAAAATAGTCCAACAAAGAAAAGGCATCCAGACTAAAAGGAAAAGGAGCCTGAGGTACATGTAGCCTTTTCAGAAGGTCAAATATCCACAAGTCTAAGTAGGTGAGGTACAAAGGGCAATGGCTTAATCAATCCCAAACGTCTCCTCATTGTCAGATCAATGGGATCAGAAAAACTGGTCAAACCTTACAGCTTGATCTTAATGTCGTGAAAGGCTCAGACTTTTCCCTCAAAAGCTGCAGGAAAAGGGTAGTTGTCATTGTGTACTTCTTTATGGGATGGTACATCATTATTTTTCAAGAAGCTTACATTCGTTTCAGCTGTAAAAAAAACACTTGTGAAATACGATTGAGAATGGCACAATGAAAGTTTTATAGCTTCTATTTTGTACCCCGCATCTTCCCCCAATTTTACTAAAATGCAATCAATTTCGAGGCTTGATGGGACATGATCTGGCCCCTCTTTGTTAATTGAAAGTCCGTACTCAGAACTGCTAACACAAACAGGGAACTAGACAACTATGGCACCAGCATGATAAAGCCCTCATAGTAATCCAATGGAATGGCTACCACTTTCCCTATACATCAACTTTGGCAGCAGTCAAAGACTATAAAACTAAAGCTCGGTCTCCATAAGACCATCGCTGATAAATCTCCCGATCACTAACTCTTCAAGTCTTCCTGTCCCATTTACACAAACCTTAAAATAGCGACCCTACTGGTTGCTTGGAATGACAATAGCAGATAAAAAGAGTTACACATAGTGCGTTGTATATAAAAAATTACAACACAACCAGCGATGATGGGTACCAGTGAACATCTGAAATGTGGTGGGAGGATATCTAATAAGGACATATACTTCCTCTCACAGGATGTGATGATGGTGGCAGGGTTCATGGATGGAGTGGTAAATGGTCAACAGAGGGCGGTGTTCACCAATAGTTCCGGTACACAGTCATGCTTAACAGGCCCCCCAAGACCTTCTGCTTTTTTCTCCCAGCAGTATGAGTAGATATTGACTTAAACTTGTTTACAGTTTACATGTTGATTTGTGTTTGAGGGTGGGTGTGTGTGAGTGTGTGTGTAGGGGGGGGGGAGTCTGGTCTGGAGTTAGGAATACTTATCACAAAATTCCAAATTTTCTTTAACTGGTACTTTGTCAACACCCTGTGGAAACAGGAAGGGATGAGAGACGTCGTTAAGTCTGACTTGTTGCGGTAGAGGGAAAGATTAAACTTCCTTGGCTAAATATATAACTCGCTGTGCCCAAGTGGGTGTGAAAGCAACAATATTGTTTCAATTTTAAGACACAGGTTTCATCAACGGGATGTACATCGATTTACAAAAAGATTTGTACTTACTCTGGTGTTCTTGCAGCTCTTTTCCTGTTGAAAAATACACAGAAACCAAAATTAACTGCAGTAGTGCTAAAAAAAGATAACCATTCAGCCATGTTTTAACACATCTCATTTTGGGTTTTTGCATGGATTGACTGGTGTGGACCTACAGCATCGGACAAGATTTTTCATGTTGAAAAAATTGGATCATGAACAGGTTTTCTCTCATCAAGTTGTTTTGTTCACTGGTGTATTCCACAAATTGATTGATACCACATAGTCCTTAGGTCAAATGTAGCACTGTCTTTTCCGTTTTTTTATCTTCGATCATACAGTGTCATTTGACTGCTCGAGTAAGTTTAGTTTATCGTACATTTCAAATACTAGTTTACCGTACATTCAAAATATGACAACTGCTTGCTTTCTGATACCGTATCTAATATCATAGGCTTGGTATAGAAGCTCCATTATTACACAACCTTCCAAACATGATCAGTCAATACAAGGAAGGTTCTAGCCATTTTGATCAATTTTAATTTCCTTAGTGATGTGATTCTTCTGTCAGGAATATAAACTGTTGCCATTTGACGCTGCGGTTTATAAGAACTCTTCGAATCCTAGTGAAATCATTCACAGGAAACTCACGTAGAAATTGAACCTGTAACCTACTGATTTCTAGAGCAGTTGTCTTACCTGCTAGAAACACCAAGCTTGTCTGTTTTTTTTTTTTAATCACTTACTTTCCCTCCCGGCAACTGCACATGAGGAGACCCAACACGATGATGAAGATCAGCGCCACAATCAGCGGTGGAATCACTATGAGCAAGAACTCAATCAGGTGGTCGGGTGGGGTTGTTGTCATTGCTGGGGGCATGTACTCGTCTCCTAGAAGGATGGGTCCGGGGGTGGCTGGGGATGGGTCCATCTGGGATAACTGGTTAGGCTGGGTCTGGAGAGGAATAAGGAAGGTCATTGGTGGGGATGTGTTTATAAACTTGTTTTCTTAAACTGGTGTTTATTGTTATTGTTAATCATAACTTCATTAATTTTACTACTCATCAATTTATTGTTCATTATAAACACCCATAACAGTTTAGGCATTCCTATTGGTTGAAAGGTGGTCACATGACTGTGTTTACCTGGTATTAAACAGCTGATAAAGACACAGCTGGAGCTGTTTAAGACCAGTTATTTCAGTCTGGTTTCCTGCTTTTATACTCTAACACAAAAAACGTATACAAAGAGGCACGAAACAGACCCATAGTGCAAAGCTGGGCTTGTGAATGTATTGCTACAGCAAAAATCATTGCACAGCGAGCAAGGTTTATTGTGTTGTTCTCTGATTTTTTGACATTTTATTTCTTAACAATAAAAGGGCATTTATGAATGGGAATAAAAGAGTGTTGACTAGGTAAAGGCCCGAGCCGATGGGCCGCGACACTCAGTTTTAAACGGCCAATTAAGGCCTCGTCGCCACTCTTTTATTCCCTTATTATTGTTCTATACAGCAAAGTTTGTGTCAATAATACAGACAAAAAACATATTTTTGCCTACCAAAACTAGTTTACACCATTGCACCACAAACTCAGGATCAAAAGCTTGGTGCAGCTTAAACGGTTCATAGGAGCCATTCAGGCATTCTGTGACCACCTCGGTTCTAACTGAGAGGAGTTCTCCAGAAAAAGGCGTAGTTGAACCAACAGTCACATAAACGCTGTTGAATAAACAAGAATAGGGTTAAAATGTGGATAAGCAAAAAGGGAGAACCGTCAAACAATAAAATACGTCACACAATATCAAATAATTAGATAACAAGACATGTATGGTCTAGCCAACTTTGGTCTTATGTGACATACGTACGCGTTACATGAAAATGTGTAACTTAACCTATCTATTATTACTACTTCACCACTATGTGACATGTTCATGTGACATAAACACAAATTACCAACTTCAAAAATTCTTAACCTGCATGTCAAATATTAAAACAAATGGCAATGTCAATAGATTTTACAGAATCTCTTTCAGAATATACCAATAACTCATGTTCAATCTCCTGCCCAGTTGTGTCCGATTTTGTGAGAACACATCACACATTTCAGTCGAATAGTGTAACACAACACCTTAATAACCTGTCAATTCTACTGTAAATTTAATCTTTGTAAACTTGACTTATTTGGTCTTCGAACTACAGTCTAGTTGTATTTTTATTGTACAATAAACCAAGTTAAATGAATGAATGAATGAATGAATAAGTCTGTTACACTGACACGGCAAACCTCTTGATGTCGTCAAGCACTTTCATGGAATCCCCAGTCCCAAACTGGGCCAAATCATACGCCAGGAAATTCAATTACCAATCCCATCTTACATCCCCTCTTCCAAATTCCCCAAGACAAACTTGTGAAGCGCACATACAGGATACACTCTATGAATATTAATAATCTTCCTTGAAGTTATCAACAGCTCTGATAAGACACTGATTGATGAGTATAATGAGCGATAACACGAGGGTAATCTCCCTGTAAACCCACTCAGCCATCCTCCGTTGTTATGGATGACATGCTGAAGGTGTCAGTGAGATACATGCGCTGGTAGTGTCATGGGAAATTCACTCTTTCCTTACCGAGAGATGTTTAAGCACAGGACAGCTTCCCAGCCCTGTTTTATAGCAAGATAACTTTGCTTGATATATCTATTTGCTAGGTAACAATCCATGAGGTACCACTCACAAGCAACATACATGTGATGGTGCTTGGGCCGTAAACCTGTAATGTTGGTTGACAAATGTATCTGCAAAGCGTAAATAGCTGAGAAGCACTAACATACATAACACACACAATATGGGATTTTAGTTGGTAACCTGTTTCCGGTAAGCAAATCTTGTCTGTTCTTACCAGCCCTACGGTGTTTGACCCTGGATTGTGGCCTTGGCCCTAGACTGGTCCCCCGTCTGGCCCTAGACTGGTTACCCTTTAGGATAAAGATAGGCCATGGTATAAGATTTAATGGTTTCATTTTGCGAGATATATTGCTTGCGCATGACTTGTCAGTGAACTTATTCGCATGCTATGTGCTGCACACACACCACACGCTTGAAAATGTATCATTGTATTCATGTTAAACCATCAAATGTCCTTCCAAGACAAAAAGCGAAAGGTCAAAGGTAAATGTCCATTGAACCCTTACAGTTACATAATGGTTTGAAAGTCCAGTTTCTGGCATCACTCACAAGCTTCAAAGTGATGACGTCAGATATTCTGATGACCTTTGCCCTTTGATAGAAGACCTGATTGATTTGAGTCCGTGCATGCCAATACGACACAAGAGGGTGCTTGACCTGGGTCCAGCAATTGGTTTTTCCAATCGGTGATCAGACACTGTGTATCAGAAGCAGTCTGACTGTACAAAGTCTATGGCACTGCTTATTATTTACGACAGGAACTTTGTGAATTTTTCTTCTCTTTTTGTTTCCTTTTCATTTCATAATGTGAACTTAGATCTCACCCTGAGTGGCCATTTCTCTAGTCTTTGTAATGAGCAATCTTCATTAAAAATATTTAAAAAAATGTATTATAGATCTTATGCAACTACCTCACATCATCCAACGCAACATCAATGGTCATCATTCTACTCTTTGATTTCCTCTTCTTTCATCACCTTTTTCCCTTTTCAGCCTTCAGCTTGAGTAGCCTGTTCTAAGGCCTTGTGATTGTCAACTTTCCATAAGAAAAACATATTTAAAAAAATGTTCCTGATATTGTCATTTGGTGATCACCTTAAAGACTAGCTTAAAACACACTTATTCACACAATCGAGAGTGCTTTGAAACGCCAGAAGAAAGTGCTATAAAAATTGTACAATTATTATTATACTGTAGCGATAATCGAATGAACCTCTGTAGTAACTAGTCTTCTTTCAAGTTACAAGTTAAAGGTTTTGTATGGTAGAGCTTCAGGGTGAACATATGTAACAACTTCTTCTTTGAGAAGGTGCTGGAATTGGTTTGATTTGTTCTCAACAGTAAGACTAGTGTACTCTAGATGTTTCCCATAGTTAACATTTGCTTTTGTATTGTTAGTTTGATTGTGTCTGATTTGAACTGGCCCTCCGGAAGAGAAGCCTATCTCATTAAAACACTTGTTATGCCAACAAAGATTCTGCATACAATGTCTTCAACACGGTCAAAGGCGACAAGCAAAGTTTCTCTTGTCCTAAATCCGTCTGAATCTGTCCTTCAAGGCTTCCTCTGTCCTAAAAACAATTCCTGGAATGAGGAACATTGATGTCCCCACCCCTCCTCACTGCTTCTGCAGCAGCAATGACTCACCCAAGCTTCTTTGAGGCGCCTGGCAACAGGGGAATCCCTGCCTCCGTTGTGTCTGCAGGTCCTGGACTCAGGCGATGGATCACTAACGGCGTCGGTGAAGACCAAGCCAATGACACCCTCCTGAGGAACTCTTGTTGCTTAGTAGCTGCCAACATGTCCTCCAAGTTCAGGTTGCTGAGGAAGAAAGTGGCAAGGTACCTTGGGGATTCTGTATGGACAGTTTGGGGGAGGGGTTGGGTGGGAGAGGTTGGGTTGGAGAGGAATAAAAAAATTTCATTTAATTGGAAAAGTCTCTGTTTCTTTAAAATATATATAGAAGGTAGATTCGTCCAGTATGTACGTCACACAAAAAAATATAATGCATCACACACAAAAATGTAATGCAAAATGTTGTATAAACCAAAAGTGGTTCCTGCAAGCAGAAAAGGTTTTTATGAATCTGTCACACATTGGCCAGTGGCAGATCCCTGATCATTTGCTTTGCCAGAACACTTGCAAAGAGTTAATTGAGACTTGTAAATGTAAAGCTTGAACAAGAAAACTATTATGAAAAATATGACTAAAGGAATACCACAATGGTTTAGTTACATACAGTAGATGATGTAATACAGTGCAAATGGGATATGGATTAAAGTCATTCTCTTTTCAAAGCTGTTAGACATCACCGTAGCATCCTAATAATCCCATGCTTCAAAGTCAAAATTTAATAAATAAATATTATTAGAAACATTGCTCTTATCAAACCGGAAACCACTAATTTGTCGCGAACTAATCAATGAGGTGATTTCACTTGACTTTTTAAATTGGAAATTAACAAGGATAAGAATAAAATCAATCCCAGGGCAAGGGTGTGAAGTGATACTGGTTGATTACATAGTGACCTTCTACAATTTTCCAACTGACATTTCAATATGGCAAAATCATTTATAAGTAATTAGTCATTCATATTCTCAACAGCAACATCGACATGTCTTTCATCACGCTCCCTAGCCTGTCCTCCAGCTGATGCTAGCCTGTCATCCAAACACCTGGATCTAAAAAAGGCCCAGAAATTAAACATCTTTTCATCACCTTATGATCTTCTTTGCTTTCATGAAAAAAAATGGCTTTGTGACTCCTTACTCATCACACTTTGCCTGATTAGTAAAGCTGCCAGACGCACAGCAACATTTTTAATTGGCTCATTAGTTTGATGATGTCGCCAAATTGAATCTTCCCTCCTGATGATGTAACAGCATAGCTCGCTGATGCCTATCTTAGGTTGACCCAAAAGCTTGATTGCCATGCAAATGTTAATCTCGAAAACTTTCCGTTAGCACCCCTTATTCATGAGTTTGACATCTTAGGTCTTAATCCCTATGTACAAAGGTTTAGTATGCATGCACTGCTCATCATAGTAACCAGACTACTTGTAGGGTACCAGCTACAGAAGGGAGGTTGTTAATCCACAGTCTCACTTTAAAATCAACCATGGATCTTTGGCAATAAATGTTTTGAAAGTGATGTTAATGTTGGTAATAACTACTCCTTTTGGTATACGCATCTGAAAAAACATTGAAATCAACTAGGTCTCAGGCCTGGAATCTCATCTTTGAGAGGGCAAGGCTATTTTTATTTTGATAAAAAGGCACTTCCATTGGAAAATCTTAAAGTCTGTGAGAAACTTTTGAAGGGGCACCAAGGCCAGACCAGGGCAACAGAGGCCATGGCCTCTGTGTTTATTTCAGGTCCAAGTTCTAATTACATTTTTGAAGAGTAATCTCTTCAGTAGCATTTTACATTTTGGTTGGACAATGCTTTTTCTAATCTTTTGTCCCTCCACTGCTCTGAACCTCCTGGGTGACATATTTTAGTATACTTACAAACTCTCAAAAATCTGACAAACAAAGAAAGGTTCCCTGTGTACAACAGCAATAAACACATATCATTTCTCGGTGAACTAACAAGGGGCCAGACTATTCTCTTCCAGTCTCGGTTTGGTTTCACTGGTTTGAATGGAGGAAAAACAAGATGCCAGCACCATAATAATAATCGTCATGGATTCATTAAGACCCCTTGGTCTTGATAATTGCGTCACACCATCAAGGAATGTTTGAAGGCAAAGGTAACTTTCTGCCCCAAAAATCCTAAAATCAGGAAGAAATCCTGCAATACCAAGAGGCCTGAGATTGATTATCACCTGTTCTGAATGATTCATCCAACTTAATTGATGGGAAACATCAAATTGACTCCAATACCAAACATGTCAAGACTCATTTACAGCTCAATCAGTCCGTTTGAAATGCACAGGTGTTGCAAACGCCAAACCATCTTAATATTGGGATTTACTTTACATGTTGCGGTAGACCTGCGTTTACTGAAGGTCACGACCCCTTAAAGGGAGGGTTACACTTTTTTCTCGCGAGACATTTTACCTCACACATATATTGAAAAAAATGTGTTGTTCTAATTCTGCTTGCCTTGCAGAGGGGGAAAATTGTTTCAAAAACACTTCAAACTTTAAAAAAAGATGTCTATATTTGCATCAGCTCCATTTTTTTTCATTTTACTGTTTTCAGGTCTCATCTCTCTTCCCAATGTCCCTAAGTCAGCCGTAATGTTATTGAAAATTGTTAATGTTAATGTTATTGAGAATTCTGCGCTTACGGCGCCTCATAAAGCGTGTGATTCTATGGGGAGTAGGCGGTCAGCAGCGCCATGAAATTGGGCCCAGGTCAAACTTACACATCTGTATTTAGTAGATTTATATCAACTGCCAATAAGCCATTTAACTACTGGTAAGCAGTCAAACTTGCTCCTGTTGACCCAATTCACTTGATGCATCGTCACAATAATCTTGGTTGCGCCATTTTGGTGGTCAATGTCCCCGCATGTTATACAGTGTAGTGCGCATGGTGTGCGACGTGGCGTTTACATGCTTACCATGATTTTTCACCTGCAATTTGACTCCAAAAATGGCAAGTGCAGCAGACAGTAGCCGAGTGTGGCGTTGATGCAAGGGGTCAATAGACTATTTTGTTTTTCCATTCATTTAAACTAATGTTTCAAAAGTGCGGCTGTGAGGGTAAAATAACCTGAGCCCTTTTGGCATAACATGAAACAGTATCCATAACTGCTTTTGAATACAGGAAACATGGTATAAATGATAGCAGTAGGATAAAGGTCCATTTGAAGAGCTCTTTGGCTGCATGGGGGGACTCTGACACATTAGGAAAAAAAACAAGCAAAGTTGAAATTTGTTGAAAGACAGCCTGATGCCAAAGTTGAGAAATAAGAGCTGGAAGTTTTAAGGAAGACATGTGGGTGTTCTCTGGCTGGTCTGTGGGTTTCCTAAAGGAAACTCAAGAGGAACATGTCCGCTTAGAGCTGTTCCGAACCGGTTGATCCGTGGGAAGAGAATGCAATGCACCAAGCAGACAGCCTTCAGCTTTGTAGCATACATAAAAGGTTAAATCCTCTAGGCATGTGAAGATTCATTCCTCTATCATCGGCTCAAAGGGGAACCCAACAATGCGGATCCGCTACGGAGCCTGAAGAGTTTTATAACATGGTGGGCTATACGATCAAGACTCTATCTATGTGATGTATCATCACGGTTCAAATCAACGACCAAATCAAACAAGATTCTCATTGTGCTGATAACAATTTTAGTAGTACGAAAACGATAAGATGTCTACAGAGCATCCTTTCAAGTGACCTCTCGTGACTGCTCCAAGTTGTACGATGGGCATTTCTGTTTTTTTTTTAATATTTTTATTTAATTCTCCCATCACAAGGCCCAAAGCCCACTTGATTTGTGGGTTACTTTTTGAAGAGATAGAAGCCTGCCCCAATGCGCAGAAACAAGACGTGGCGAGATATAAACGCAGAGATATAAACAAGATCTTCACAGCACAGCTAAGACCAGGGAGGGGTAAATGAATCCGTTGCGAGACAAACATGACTGCCTCTTCCCCTATTAGTGGTAGTTCTGATGTGTCTATTTACTTGTTGACAGTGACTGAAATATTCCGAATAAAACATTTTCAGGATCACAGGCCTTTTCTAAAAAAGAAAAAACTGTCGCTGACAAAACTCAATTGTAAACTAAAACAGCATCCAGTAACTCCTGCTTCAATCGTAAGTATTTGATGTACTGCTAAATACAGCATATTCAATCACACACTCTTCATCAGAAAACAGACAAAGAAGTATTTCAACCCTCAAAATGACATTTACATACATCGCAGTATGTTAAAAAGCTTTCACATTATCTTCAAGACAAACCGTTTCTGAGTCAGTTGCTACACTGACTTAACAATTGTTAAATATGTGAATAAATGCAGTGTCATGGCTAAACGTAACACCATGTACATTAGTTATGACTAGTTCCCAGTTCCTTTTTGAAATCTTTGTTTTGCTTAGCAACTTTATTAAAATCAGTTTGAAAGATTGAATGCAAGGTGGCGAGGATTTTGAAGATAAGGTGGGAATGTCTTTTCTTTTCCAGTCAAGGATCTCAAGTCTTACAATCTTACCTTAACCTGACGACTTTCAAGACTTAGATAATCTATAAGAGCATTATTGTCCTTCTTCAAAGAGGATGTGTTCTATTTTGGGCGAGTCAAGTTGGCGGGGGGCTCTCTGCTGAAAGTGGCTCCGGAAGTCTATGGACATCAATCTTGTCTCTCAAACACAAACGGTCAGCGGGGTCGTCGCTATTGTGTAGGTGTTGGTAGTCACCCATATTAGCGATATACTAAATATATACCTCAGCCTTGATGAATAAATGCACTTCAGAGCTACTACCTGGCTGGAGTGTGTTCTCCAAACTTGGATGGATAAACCAACATTTATTAGGAATTGCAGCACGTTAAACATTCCGAGGAAATACTTGGAACATGCCACCAAGGATTTATGCATTTTTCAGGATAATGTGAATTGTATAAAATGAGAGAGTATTTCCAGGATATAGGTTTGTTTGTTGTAGGCTAGGAGATCATCTTTGTTTCATAGCCGGACATACCAACGAAGACAGACTTGAGAAACTTCAGCAACATGAACAACAATCAAAGGTAGCAGCAAGGAGATCAGCTTTGTTTCCAAGCAGGTGTCTGTACAAGAAACATCTTCAGACAAATAATCGTACAGTGAATGTATCTCTGTGTGAAAGGTGCAGGTGAAGTTGGCACATTGCCAATCTGTCAATAAACATGAAATACAATCATTCTCATGAAACGATGCTGTATTAATTGTTACAGATCTAGGCTCCTATATATCCTAGGAGCTTGAAGGACATTCACGTCCGAATCTGACTTGTGCAAATTAATTGGCTTCAGATTAAGATTGCACACATTAAGACAGCAGAGAAGTTGGATGAAACAGCTGGGCATGAATTGCAAGAGGCTGTCAACTCGGTACGGTACCTCACTTCCAGCATGGACCTGATTCTCAATAGATACCTACACAATAGACCTCAAACACATGACGTAATTTGAGCAGGGTGCCGTCTCATAGAGATCAATAGAAAGTTGCTCATTGGCTCAACCTGTGCACCACGCGTTGGAACATAGCTTTGCATTTCCATTGTTTTATCATGGTTTTACCTCTACAGATGGCAGGGTGATGACGTCAATGGATAAGGTCTATACACGAGTCCACTAAGGATTGCAACAAATGTCTTTATACTTGATTTACGGTGGATGAAAAGAACCACCATGAGTGCATGACTCATGTGCAGATAGTCAGCACTCCATGTTTTCTTCTGCCTTGTTTTTTTTTTCTTAATGCTATGTAAACAATGGGTGTAACTAAAGACAAGACGGCTACATATTGTCAGAGCTGGATTCGACACTGTCACCAAATTCCAAGGTAAGTGCTTCAGGAAAAGTTCCACCTTCAAGGTAAAATATGTCTCAAATAAATTCATTTAAACCAATAGCAGCAAATTGGCAGCAAACTTAAAAAAATCACCTCTTTTTCGGACCTACTTTCAAAACAACAGTTGTATAGTAAATGTTGAACAAAAAAATTTGTTTGCCTTTCAGTGTCGCACTACATATTCAGCATTATCCAAATGCCAGACACCAAAGGTGGGATTTGAACCTACAACCTTCAGTATCACTACTACAGATGTCTTAATCACACAACATCCACTAAACACAACAATCTTTTTGAACAGGTCTATCGATCTGCGAACAATAATTCATTCACTAAAAATGATCATCACAAATTCAGTCTAACTTTTAAGAAGTACATCCTTTCTACAGATCAAAATGAAAACAATATGACTATGGATAGACGTTTCTTGTGCTATTTAGAGCTGTATCCGAATTACCGGCTATGGCTAAAACTGGATTGCCGCGTCATCATGTGATGAAGTATAGGATGTCCTCAGCAACAAACTTAGCTACAGTCGTAGCCGTAGCCACCAATAGACCGTTCCGGCTTGTCAATCAAACTGTGTGCATTGACCAATTGGATCATGCCTTTTGGTCATGTGACCTCGGGTCAAACTCGGTCACAAGTGCAGCGTAAACGTACATAAACTAAGGTGTGTGGGCGGGCCTTGTTGCCAAAGCCGGAACGGTCTATTCGGATATGGCCTCAGTCTTTGATGAAATAAAGAATTTAGCATACCTGGCTGCTCCGTTATTGAGATTGGCACCTTGACTCTTGTCGAATGATAGGTGTTGGTATTGAGGGCTATAATCTGATATAAAGGAAAAGAAACCAGACTATTAAACTCAGTGCAGGTCATGTGAACACCCTGTACCCCCTAGGTGTTACATTTGAGAGAAATGGGTAGTGGGGTTGGTCCCCTTAGTTTAAAAGATGATGACCTACTGGATGTAACTCATAAAAAAGGGTCTTCCTTTGGTCTAGAAGATGAGACTGCCTATAATTTTCTTGCTGTATACGTTATTTTTTCATTATTATTATTATTATTATTTGTCTATTTATTTGTAATTGAGTGTTTTTCACTGCTTATTTAACATCTCCCAGTAACTGGCGGTTTTTCTGCTGTTGGATGAGATAAATAAAATATAAAATATATAAAATATGAACAAAAAAGATATAATAATAATCAAAGATTGCAAAGGTTAAAGATCAGTTCTTTTCCCAGTTGGCCATTTTGTTTTTTCACCCCAAACATCTTGACAGATGGTTTTCCTAAACCTACGTCTGAAGCTGTCAACCACTAAGTATGTAAATCTTTGCCCTGAGGCACAAAAGTGTCACCCATTCCCTCATACATGTAGATCTTTTTGACAACGAGCTACTGCAGACATGACGAATATTCCTGAAACATTTTGGAAAAACATGGCACAACAGACATCTCCTCTACAACCATCTCAACAAAGTGTACTTCATGTTCATTAAGGCACAAGCTGAAATAAACTATGAATACCAAATATCAAATTATGTGTGACAGCATTTCATTAAAATATGACTACTAACAATGTCAGCTATGAAAAAAAGAAAAAAAGCGGGAGTTGATCGCAACTTTGTATACCGGATGTACTTTGACAAGGCGGCCTACGGAGGTTTATATTCACATACATATCTAGAATGTAAGTTACCTTGACAAAAATAACAAATAATGATGATACATAGAAAGGGGATTTGTTTAAAAAGTTGGCAGAGGGTGGAGGGGGATTTAGGACTATTTTTAACCATAGCTAATAAATAGTGCTGTGTTGGCCATGGCTTCTTGCCCTTGCCTTGTTCCGACTTTGGTGCTGTTTATGAAAGCTTCAGTTCTGATTTTCAGATGGAACTATTTCTAGAACACGAGACTGCTGGACATGTTTGGCTTGTTTCTATAGTGTTTTTGGTTCTTACATAATTTTCCCGCAATCCAAACAACTAAGGTGTGTAAACATTAAAACGATTTGAGACATTGCTTGGTGATGGATCGATATGGGTTTCCAGCTGCGCCACACCATGTGGGTAATCTCACTATCTGTAAGTGTGATTTATCAGATGCGGGTTCTTAACAGGAACCAGTTTTGGATTTTGTCAGGAACCAGTTCTGGACTTTGTCAGGAAGACTAGAGCAGGCTAGTTGAAACACTGAGAAGACCAAGATGGTTCTTGTAAAAACCATATCCAATGAATCACACTTGGGGATAATGAGATAACCCTCATGGAACATGGCAACCCGCGACCCATTATTTGTATGGTGTTCCCCTTCCATTGACAGTAAGACTTTTGTCCTTTTGAAACCTAAGTCCATAGCACCCTAACGTTAGCCATCAACCTGGAACAATGTGTGATACCACATCACTCAAGAACAAAAGTCCTGTTTGTAACAGCCTCACAAGCTGAGTTTTTTTTTTATCCTGGCAGAGATCTCCAATTGTAAATAACTTACATATGTTTGTGAGCAGCTGCTGTTTTGTATGTAATTTGGCTGGATAGATCAAGATTGAAAGATTATGGAAAGAATGAACACAAAACATCTTGGCATATTATCACTAATTTTGTTTTTTTGTTGTGCAAGAAATAAAGAGTAATTTTCACCAGAAGTGTGATGTACACGTACTGTACTACATGTACTCATAGTGTTTCATTCCATACTTTGAAGTGTAGACCTATGTTCAATTTATAAACTATTATTTGCTGCACACCAAAAAGAGCTGTCCTTTTGTATAAAATGTATTTGGTGTTTGGTGTCAAAAACATATTGACCTTCATGCTCTTTTTCTAGCCTTTGGGAAAGACTCTGCTAGGGTCGAAACGTCAGGACATTAACAATTTTTTGCCTTCATTTTCTATAACATTTGTTCTTTATTAACCATTCAGAACCATTTCACTGCAGAGGTTGTGCGTGGTGGAGCAACTGCGCAGAACTACTGTGTATTGTGCAGATAGATGCATTCACCACATGATATTAAATTGCAGGCTGGCATAGAGCATCTATAATTCAAAATCAAAGTAAATGATATTGAATGGTCAGACAGTAAGAGGGTTGATTCTGTACTATGTAGATTCATTCACCACATGATATCAAAATGCAGGCTGGCATAGTGCATCTATCATTCAAAACCATAGCAAATGATATTGAATGGTCAGACAGAAGGAGGGTTAATGTTGATGAAGTAATCGTTTCTGAGACCAGGGGCCCAATGTCATAGCTCTGCTTAAGCAGACAATATCGCTCTAAAACAATTTGCTGCCAAGCAAAAAATAGCAGGATACCAGTCACAAATGGTACATGTGACATAGTATTTTGGCTGGTAACCTTATTCGGATAAGCGTAGTTTTGTTACGCTTAGCTACTTTTTACTGGGCCCTGTATGAATTACACCATGTGCATGAAAAACACACATACATGGACTTGATTTGAACTTTAAAAATGACTTGAACTCCATCCAAGATTACTCAACCCAACCATTGTGTACCTCAAGAATGATGTCACCAACGCTGGCATCGTCTGGGGTGCCATATACATATCCCTGGCGGGCAGGGTCAGTCTGGACATACTGCAACCATCTTGGAAGGCCTGGCTTATCCACTAGGGATGGCTTGTAGATGACTGGACCGGGCTGGTCTGGACCTAGGGTAGGTGTTGAATAGACAAAGGATGGTTGCTTGATGGCTTCAGGTCACATTATGGTTGTAAGATATGTCGAATGCTGAACAATGTTGTGCAGTTTCTGGATTTCTAGTGCTTTTTGGTCAGAATCTCTGATTTTAAATTGACTGAGAACGACTAATTGTCAATAATCATCATTTTCATGATGCAAGTTTAAAAAAAAAGAACTTACATGCATGCAACTGCCGTTTGTAAAAAAAGAGTACTGTATTTTTCTATTCTCAATGTCACAGCTGAGAAAATTAAAAAAAATCAAGGAACTCAGCTGATCAGCTAAACAAAGTTACATGCCTGAATTTAGTGATTAAAGGGAAAAAGGAAAAAAAGGGAAATCAAACCTCAAGAGGGTTTTTGGTAGCACCAAAGATAATCTCTCCAGGGTTTTGTCGGATTAGTTGTGTAACAATTTCACATTGTGACTAGTACGCTCAGACTGTTCATTCAAAGTGTATAGAGTGTGGTGCACCCAGTGCCTTAGACTTAATACCAAGGCTGTGATGTAGAGTTTCTTGTTTGTCTGCCCAATACAAATACTAGCCAAGATACATTATTGCTCAAATGAAGCTTGGATTGCAATTGAGGCCCCCACTTGTTAAGATTTAGTAAGTAAACATCTTACACATGTGTAGATTCAGGAGAGTAAAACCAGCAGTAAGGTTAACATGATTTGATGGTCTAAACTCTGTTTTGTGGATTGATTGATTTCACTTTAGAAACCAGAGTATAAAAATGGCAATGTTAAGCTTATTCATATTTCACAGCCACTTTGTTTGTTATTTATTCAGTACAACTGTCAAAAGGTGTTTCAACTAACCTCAAACGACTCAATAAATTCCCATCATGTGAAATTTAAAGTCCTACTTTAAACACACAATAAATTAAAAAATAAAATAAAATAAATAAAATACTCAACAATGGAACTGAAGCAGTGCAACCAGCTGAAAAAAGTAACACGGTATAATTACCCAGTGAGAATGACCCAAAGAAGTCTTCTTTCTCAAACACATATTGGAAATTCACACCGACTTCAGCATTCTCCCCAGTTGTGAGAGATATTGCAGATACTAAAAATGCTGAAATGACAACAAAAAAAGAATAAAAGGATGAAGATCATTCATGGTAAAAGTTAGGTAAGATATAAATTACAATCTCATTCCAATAACTGCTCCAAACAATCAGTTCTAATTACCTCAACTGTGCATCTTAAAAAAAACAACAACAAAAAACTCCCCACAATGTCGTCAGATTTGACATTAGCTGCCTATTTGTAACTTGTACATGTACATTGAGAACATTGTACAGGTTAATTCCGTTTCACACTTCTAATTTCAATTTTTAGTTTTAGCTCTATGCTATGGAATATAATCATCAAAAAAATCTCTAAATTATATCATAGTTTACAATCGTGAAGCAAAACCTTTGCACTCTCTAAGAAACGAGGGTCTGGCACAGAAATGGCAGAGGTACATCATAAATCTTCAGCCGAACCAGGGTATTACTTTGCACTAAATTGTCATGGGGGGGGGGGTATGGGTTTCATGTAGGATTAAGTGCTATGAACTCATGAAGGTTGATGACATGACAGCATCAGCTTGTCTATGTTAGATTCAAGGCTAGTTTAGAGGAGGGGGGTGTTCCAGACATCAAATAAGCTCCTTTGAGCAGGTGCAATGTACATTTTTACAAACCTACTGCAAGACGTGCTGTAAATGGCACCATGTCTCCCCTTGCATTTCCAACCATAGGCCCCCCTTACAAGATCGACCAAAAACAGTATACTGTACAGCAGCTGATAACTGTCAATAAACTTTTCTTGAAACTGTCGCCATCTCTGCGGGAAAGATCCATCAGATAAATCTCTATGATGAATGATTATGGGATCTTACCATCTTGTGCTTGTTTTGGAGCTCGTACCTTATTAAGAAAACAACATATACGATCTAAATGGCTTTCAATCAACGCAGATCAACATTGGGATTGTGAATCAAGGGTTGCAGTTTGCTTTATATCAAAGTCTCAACATAGACTACATATTGTGCAAGTTTTGCACTCAATTCAAATCAACATTTACTTCATACTTCTCTATTAAAAAAAAAAAAAATACAAAAGATTACATAGATAAGAAGAATAGTAAGTGCAGCAAATGACGGGAAAGTAATGACTCTATATAGAACAGAATTAAAGAGAGTATGAGGCTGTCAGATTAAGCCAAGGCTTGTAGAAGACAGCCAGAAGTATGGATACGAGACAAACAGGTAATGCAAAAACCAAAACAAAAAAATGCAAAGATTGCTTTTGAAAATCACCACTCAGTGTGAGGAGCATATAGATGAAAAAAAGCCACAACTGCACTTCCACAGGGCCAATTCAGGAGTGTACATGGACTACAGTTCGAGCAGGGTAAATTGATGGTAGACTTTTTTTCAAAAGTATAAATCCACGTTCAAAAATGTTATTCACTAAATGCAAACATGAACCCATTTCAGATCACGAAGTTAAATAGTCTGATAATTTAAACACTAAAAGGAATGTTTTTGACAAAAGTTGAAACGCAAAAACTGAAATCAATATTTGGCAACAGTTGCTAAGAAATGCTCATTTCCATAACCTTGCTTTATACACTATGAAACACGCTGAGATAAAGACAGCAATCTTAAAGCAAGCCACTATTGTTATTCTTCGCTACGTGTCCTCCCTTCACCCCTTAAACTTTCCCAACGAGTATAAACACTCCACTCCCAAGCGTCAAACAAACCCGCTTGATCCTAATCAAGGTTTTCCTTCCTCTATCGGCGCAAGACGGTCTCAAATAAAAAGTACCCCATGTCTATCTCTGCAGTCCTAAACACGTACCCTACAGCAGCCTTTCTGACTCATCCCCCGTTCAGGGGACTTGTCTGGTTGTTAGAGGGTGGAAGAAAAAACAAAGTTACTTAATCAGAGCATATTATTGTAAATCAAGCTCAAACATTTCATCAAAGACAAGCTCTTGTTGTGTTGGATTGACTTCTGTATGATGAGTTATTTTGGGCGTACAAGTATGTTCTCAACTTAAGCATTCTGAAGAAGATGGAGGGGCATGTGTGCTTTTTATAGACCTCTATAAGCGCTTGTAAGCCCTCCGATTGGGTGAAAATACTTTCAGTTTCGCCCATGAAAAGTGCGGAAGTGCTTTGATCTTTATACTGCCTTGTCTAGAGATTTGGCCCCTCCCTTTTGATTGCCAAATGCACTTGAGATATTAAATATTTCAACCTTGTGGCTTTACTTTTAAGGAGATAATAATAGGTATGGTTTGTTTTAAAAGTTTTGACGGTGTTTTTCAATTTTTAGGTTTCATCACAAACTAACTGCTGTGATGGAGTGGTTTACATCACTGATTTGTTTTCTTATCTTTTAGGTCAAGTACACAGCATTTGGTTTTGCCTGATGTACATGAACAAAAGTTATTACCCTTGCGAGAACATAAACAAACTTCCTAATAGTTACATGTACCTCTAAAAGGTCTCCTCGTAACTGACACAATGTAACTCCAGAAAGTATCATGAATCAATACGTGAGCAAGCAGTTTTGGTTAACTTAAACCAAAACAGCACTGCCAGATGCATGTTCATGATTTGTGACTTAGTTGTGTAAGGTCTATATTTAAACGCATGTAGATCAATATCCTTGCTGAATGATAATCTTAAGCTAGATATTACTTGAAGAGTTTGTAGAGTTCATACACATACCAGGTAAGAAACCCCCAGTGTTACTTGAATAAATGCTTCTCAAAGGTTACTTCCTGTTACGAATTAATTCGTCAGTTGTAAGCTTACCATATTTACTAAGACCGAAAATTAAATCTTAGCACATCGGGTACACTTTATTCGGAACTGTCGCTAGAAAAGCACAGGAAGATGCAAAACCGTTAACAACTCTATCCTGGATGGGTTATTCCACTTACATCCCGATAGGGGTTGTCAACTTCATGAAAGGGGGGGGGGTTCACTCCAAGGACATTGCGGCTGCCAAATACTAGGATAAACTAACGAAGAATGCAAAGGCCCTCGATGACTGATAATTTTTTTATCGGACTTGAGGAAGGAGGCAAGATGAACCAGGAACCTCGAGGGACGAAACTTTGGTCATTGCTAGGCAGCGTAACTGATCGGCAAACACCACAGCTTTTAGGCACAGGTGTAGGAGGACTTCGAAGGGAATTACCAAGTAGCAGCTAAGAAAACTTTGGGCTTCATCAACAGTGCTGCGATTTATCTTTTTGTTTGTTTTGTTTTGGAGTGATTTATTGAGACTTGAGGAATTTTAAGATGGCTGTGCTTCTACGTACATTTTTACCAGTCCAGCTTGGACATAAGAAGACCATTCACATAAGGTAAGGTTGTTTGTAAATGAGGTTTAGGACAATCCCATTTGGTAAATTTACTTTCATTTTTTATTCATTTGTTTACAATAGATCCATTGTTGGATGTAGATAAATACTTCTATTAAAGGGAAAGGGAATGTATAGTATTTTTTAAATATATATAAAAAAAAAAAAAAATGTATATTTTTTTTAGAGTAGTTTCTATCTTCGATGTTTAGATAAAATCCTGCAACTAAGCAATAATAGGTGCTTACCATAAAAATTAAAAACATTGTAAATTTTACATGTTTTTCTATATTGTTATGGGGAAAGTAGTTACAAATGTACTGAACATCTACATGAATTAAACTGTAACTTTGGATACATTCATGTACACCATGAGTTTGGAAAGAGTGCGATCACATTCATTACAAGCCTTGTGTTCAAAAATTATTATTATTTTATTTCGCTCCACAAACTTCAATAAATTACACACTAAAATGTACAAGAACTAGAAAAAAATGAACTAGAAAACAGAAAAGGAAAACACTAAAACATAAATGTAGATGTGAAGACGGCTAGACGGAGGAAAGTGATAAAAAAAAAATTCCTATAACCAAAAGGTTCAGTCTGCCAAATATATCATACATAGATAAATATAGATGATTTTGACTAAGGATTGTTAGGTGTAAGCCGTAATGCCATGGTTACATGGATTGTTTCCAGGTTTTGTTTAACAAACATTAGTTTAAAGGAAATTTGGCATAATCCTGTGTTTATGCCTGAATATTACAATGTAGTCAGAAGGCTGTCTGGTGTCTTTTGGACACTTTGTTTTGATTTCGTACAACTTCTTTTAGCTTTCTTTTTAAATAATCTTTCATTTACTTTTCATTTAAAGTGATGAAAGTCAGCATTTTGGACATACCACATCTCATTATACAGCAAAATATAAGCAATGATGTATTTTGGAAACTATAAATGGTTCAAATAATAATCCTAAATTTAAAAAAAAAAAAAAAAAAATACACTGCAGAAACTGTATGTACATATACTAATCACAATACACAATATGTCATTTTGTGAAGGAAGGGGGAAATGGGGAGGGGGAGTTGGGAAGTAATACATAATCCATCAAGGCAAATGTGGCACACAGCCTGTCCGAGTTTTAATGCAGTTGGTACGATTAGGCAGGGAGCCAGGGACAATTGCCAAATCCGGATTGATTGTGTGTAGCTAGATAGTGTATTACAGCTTTATGGGGATCAGGCAAGAATCAGGCTCCGCCCAAGCATCTCAGTGTAGACCTTAAAATTGCTTTTAAAAGCAGAAAATATTGTTTGAAAAAAGTTTTGTGCTGAGCTACTTTCTGTCCTTTATCTCTGATAGTTGGCATTGGCAGTGGTAATAGAGACAGTTTCCTCACGTACAGCCTCTTTACCTTGGTATGCTTTAAACTGCTAACAACCGATAATAACTTAATTTCTCATAGCAGCGATCACCCCCTGCAACTGTCCCTCCCTTGAAATGAAATTGATGGGAACAATAGGAAGTCTTTAGTTAACACCAAAAGTAATTAGTGTATGTGTGTGTGCTAATTTTGTTTACAAAACAGAAAGAATATTGTTTTTTTTCTTGCGCATCGACCATTTATCTTTTTTCCCAAAATAGAACTTAAACTGCTAACAACCGATAATAACTTAATTTCTCATAGCAGCGATCACCCCCTGCAACTGTCCCTCCCTTGAAATGAAATTGATGGGAACAATAGGAAGTCTTTAGTTAACACCAAAAGTAATTAGTGTATGTGTGTGTGCTAATTTTGTTTACAAAACAGAAAGAATATTGTTTTTTTTCTTGCGCATCGACCATTTATCTTTTTTCCCAAAATCTTGCGTATTATCCGGATTGGGTATGAAGAGGTCAAGGTCATCTCCCTTAAAAAATTCATCGTAGACTTGACACAGCAGTTTTAGTTCAGCATGACAAAGCTTCAACTTCTTCAAGAGAGAAGGGAATTATTCCCTAAACCCTTGCCCAGGTCCCCTGCAAATGTTTCCCCTGATGGCATTGCAGTTTGATCAGTTTGACCAGGAGCCAATTCGTTGAGCCGTTATGCAAGATGTTGAACGTCTTATATAGTTACAAGGAGTTGAAAAAAAACCCCAAACTACACAGCTGAAGAATACTAAATCTAAATTACACTTTGGTTGATGACTGTCAAGGTTGGCTATGTACATGTACATTTCCACTCTGCTCAAAAAGTCCAAAGTGGTCAAAGGTCAATGAATGTATTGAGCCCATGACCTGTAGCCTTTGAATCATTTTCCTTTCTGACCATTGTTCAATAATTTAATATTTAGGTGACTAATGCTGCACTGTATGCGTTAAAAGTACCTAAGTGAGTTCAAAAGTCATGTAGCCTTGCTCCCTCCCCATAGGGTGAACAGCACATATTACAATACCTCATACATATTCATGATCGATAGCCGAAGTCTCACTGGTCCATTCACAATCCTGTGCCAGATGTTATTTTTGCTGTTTACCAAGCATGTGTGCATGCCAGTATTCACGCAAATGGTAAATATGCATGTGTAGTAGACTGTCACACCTGCAACAGTCTACTGTGCACGCGACAAACAACCTCTCAGGTATAATCTTTGTTTTTGAAACTAACCAATGAAAATTCCAATTCAACAGGTAATATAAAGTTACTTTATGCTATAGTTATTTTGTAGAGAAAAACTTTATTGCTTTACAAGGTAGAACAATTAAATATTCTTTGCTGCAAAACTTTCTCAGGACGATTGCTACACGTACAAGCACAAATTTTCTACACTGTAACCTTAGCAGACTGAACTGTTGGAATTTATTTGTCTGATGACCCATGCAACCTGTGTCTATGCCTTCAACAGCAATGGTCACCTGCTACTATGAGCATATAAGCAGTAGACCGTCTCTTCCGGCATAACAACATGGAGGCAATGGTATACCAAATCTTCCCAGGTTCAAGTGCCCGGAAAAGGTGTTGGCCAAGACCCTACTGCAGACAGATTGCTTCTGACAACAAGCTCTGATGAGAGCATCAAAGCTAAGACAGAGGCCCCGCCCCCCGTGGGAGTGCAAAATAAGGCGGAGACCATGAGCCAAATCTTATTGCATAAAATTAGCAAAATCAGCTAATACATGCCAAAATTTGAATGAAAATTTGAGTTTTAGTTTGGCAAATAAATTTGTTAAGCCGAAGCAATATTTGCTACTTAACCGCTTAAGTTATTGACAGACATAAACCCCTTACATATGACATCACAACCTCAAACAGCGCCCTCGCTGATGTCAAAGGAAGACCTACCATTGGCTGAGAGTTGTGTGTGGCATGTTCACGCCTGCACATTTCCATTGTTTGACCTCAGTATTGGTGGCCTGTGCAATGGGTCTATTTCATCATAGTAGGATTTTCAGTTTTCAAAAAGTCTTTCTCCTTTGGCTTATAAATAGCTGAGCAGGGCTAAAGTTTTCTGCTAAGCAAAAATAAGCAGGAAACCTGTAGCAAATCCCTGGCAACCTAGTTCTTGTTTTAGCACAACTTTTTGGTGCTGAGCTAATTTTTGTGCTTAAAGCAGCTCTGGGCTTAGAGCATTACTGACTTAAACACTGAGCTGTTCTGCAACTTGATGGTTCTTTTTCAGAACCATTGCAAGTCCAAAACTCACATAACAGATTAAAATCATGATATTACTGCTCCGTCCCTACTTCAGAATCGTCCCAAGTACAGTTAGGACCGGTCCCAACTTGAGTGCTACAGTTGGGACGGCCCAACTATAGCAGGGATTGCCTGATAGTGATAGTGACATTAATAGGGGTAGATATAGGCTAACCACGATCAGTGGGTTTTTAAAGTAATTTTAGATCCTTTCAAGTTTCTCCAGGCTTTCTATTGCGCTTGTATGTGATACACGGTAATTATCTTAACAAAACTAGAGCGGAATTGTTAGGCCTAAAATCCATGTGTCCGTCGTGCGTTGTGTGTTATGTACTGTTGTATATGATGTGTAAAAATTATTCCATGTATCGATGTTGTGTACTGTGTTATGCGTAAAAGTTATGTGCATTGCTTGGCATAGCATGCATTTTCATTATGAAGGTTTGTGCACTACTTCATCACGCACAAAGCATGACGGACACATCGATGTTGGGCCTTACTTCATCACGTACTGTAATTTCTTTCTCCATTGTACCATGGTACACACAACTAATTTTACCCTCGCCACCCACCAGTTGGAACCGGTCCTGATGACAGTTAGGACGATTCTAAAGTTGAGATAGGACATTACCACAAACCTTACCAGACAGGACTTGAAATAAGTAACTCAAAAACTGTCGCTTTACATATTTGAGTTATCGATAACTTTACTTTTAGAGTATCTGAGAAGCTGATTGATTTTATCTCACAGTTGTCTGGTAGCATTTAGCCAACTCTGCAGGTTCATAACAAATTTATTACAGTTTCTGATGAACAACGTCCTTTTTTTAATCCTCCCGCCTCCTCCAAAAAATTATCTGAGTTTTGTAAACTAGTCAAACGCTCAACAATTTCATAGAAAACAAACTGTCACTTGGGTACCTAGTCTGTCAGCTGTAAAACCTTGTAATTTTCAACTCTTATAGGAACCCCCTTGTGTACAATGTAGGGTAGAGTTTTTGGAGCAGTAAATTATAAAGAGTTAGTCACACTTCCTGATAATGACAGCCCTGAATTGTGGCAAGATGGAGGGCTAAGGTACACTGCAGACGCTCCCTTGATAGATTTGATTTGGAGACCCGTTAACCAGTTGTTCTTTTTATTTTTTCCCGTCCAGCCTGACAGTATTATTTTCACGAAATTGCCAGAAACATTTTTCTTTGAGAATACTGCTGGGACAAAGAAACCTTGACTTGACAAAGCCAAGAGAACAAATATTCTCTTTACTGCACCATGAGTTTTGTTTTCTCTACCCCGAAATCGTCAAATTCATGCACAGTGAATTGCAAAATCTCAGCCGTGTGCCACAGTATAGGATTGTGGTCAAGTGACGCGGGTCGCACAATCGGTCTATTCAACACCCGATGACGTCGTTAATTTTGTGCCGTCTTCACGTTGTGGTTCATTTTCAGGCCTCCAATTTGATTTCTTCTTGAGGTCACGTCTCACTTTGCATTTGGGATGTAGATATTCATCAACAACTGTTTCCTTTTAAGTGAAAAGAGGCATTAACACTCCGCGGATTGCCTGTTCAATGATGCCCCGAGTTTCATATTGTTTTGCACAGTCAACCCAGGATACCATCTTTGTAGTGTAGGCTTGATGTTACACAGGGCGGAAAATCTTGCTCGGACCCCCACAATGGCTAGAGGGAGTGTGCGTAAGGTAATTTGTGTCATCTATGAAACCATTCTTTTGAACACTGAACCCACCCCATTAGAAGTTACACTGCTCATGATTGGCTATGCACCCTCCCTCTGTAGCCACTCTATAGCCACTCTGCACAAAACAATTTGTAATTCAGGGCATCAGCAAACAGGCAATCCGCTAGTTGCGATAATCGTAACCCTCCATCCTCCCGACGGTCGGAGACCCGAGGGTTACGAACCAAGACTGATATTATCGATGGTATGGGCAGTTTTGACCAGTTTTTGCCAGACTCGTGATCAGATTCGTCCTTTTTTACCACTTTCCAAAATCATGACAGACATTCTAAACACATGGAGTTGATCTTTATTGTATGACAACGTCATCTGGAACCCTTAAAACAACATCATGAAAATATTTGGCAGAAAAAACGACAAAAACTTACCAAAAGACTGACAGAATATATCCATAATCCATAGCGGGGCCAACTAGTGATTTTGAACGTCGCACTTGCTTGGCAACAACCAATCAGCGTGACCCATCCAAACACGCATCCGGACGAGCCATGGCTGTCGTATGCGTATCGGCCATGCGTTTGGCCGTGTGGGGGTACGGAGCAGCACACGGTACTACGAGCTGTATAGTTTGTGCACGCACGATGTTCATACATAACCTGCATGCTGCGCACTCGGTCCGGGGATCGGTGCTTACATACACAGGCGGTGAGTTTGCAAGCTGGACTGGCTGATACGCATACAACAGCCATGGCTCGTCCGGATGCGTGTTTGGTTGGGTCACGCTAATTGGTTGTTGCCAAGCAAGTGCGACGTTCAAAATCACTAGTTGGCCCCGCTATGGATTACGGATATATTCTGTCAGTCTTTTGGTAAGTTTTTGTCGTTTTTTTCTGCCAAATATTTTCATGATGTTGTTTTAAGGGTTCCAGATGACGTTGTCATACAATAAAGATCAACTCCATGTGTTTAGAATGTCTGTCATGATTTTGGAAAGTGGAAAAAAATGACGAATCTGATCACGAGTCTGGCAAAAACTGGTCAAAACTGCCAATACCATCGATAATATTAGTCTTGGTTCGTAACCCTCCGGTCTCCGACCGTCGGGAGGATGGAGGGTTACGATTATCGCAACTAGCAATCCGCAGAGTATGAATACATCTTTGAAACATGCACAGCAGTGACACTTTTACCTCGTATCTTTTAAGCATTCTAAACTGATTCATTACACACTGAAGATCAAAACCGTGTTTTTAGAATGTGTATCAAGATTTCTGAAAGTGGTAAAAATTGGGCAAATCTGGTCACTAGTCTAGAAATTGCCAAATTGGCACACACGGCGAACGATTAATTATGTGCTCTGTGCCGTAACCCTCCGGTCTCCCACTCGGGAGGATGGAGGGTTACGAATACGATCATCGATGTCTATAGTATATGTTTCAGTAATTAGTAAGGGACAAAATTAACAAAAATGGCCAGCCCTTTTGCAAGGACTCTACTAACTAGTGTTACTGTTATTAGTAACAAACAAGTAGTAAGTAGTACTACACTACTAGTACTACACTACTACTACTCTACTACAAAGTAGTACTACTAGTACTTAGTACTACTACTGGTACTAGTGTAGTACTGTAGCACTTACTACATAAACAAAACACACTCGTCACTCAATGTGCTGAGTATATGCAACAAAACGTAAACAACCCACCAAAAAAATGATTGTGCACAAAATACTAAACATTGCCTACCAGAAACAACAGCGTATAAAAGACTAGATGACATGTTGATGATTAGTAACACTTGTCAGCATTTAACCATGACCCCCAATATGACGCAAAACTGGTCAAAATCTCGTATTTTTTAACAGTAAAACCACTACAACATCGCCGGGCCGGCTCAGCTCTTTCACGGTGTGTGTGCTGCTGCCGCTCTCTTCGGCGGAAAGATCTTGTTGACCTTTTCGGGACAAAACTATTATATTATGGGGGTGTGCCGTTAATCCTCTCCCTACAACTTATAAAGTTATCAGTTATAAATGCATCGGAACTATAAGTTAAGAGTACTGATAATAATCTTAAAATAACGTTAGCATAAATCATCACATTGTTTTGTAAAATTGCGATTATATCAATATATTTAATAAATATCATTTTGATATTTTTTCTATCGTATAATAATTCCCCTATATTTAATGAACCAAACCATAAATAATTTTTATCAAGGTAAAACCGTCACCCTTTTTTCGATATCAAGGCTAATCAATAAGCCAAAAATAATGTCATTTAATTCGTAATACAATCCGGAAGAGCCCATTCCAGGTTTTTAAATGACAAATTAACGAATTTTTTATTATTTCTCTTGAAATTTATTGAGATTTGGGGAAAGAACACGAATTCTAGTCAACAATTATTCAGACGTAGTATCTAATCGATGTATTGAGACAGTTCGATTCGAAGTGTCAATACACACACTGCCCACTTTTAACAAAATGGTGGCTTCTTAGTGCACGGAATACGGAAGGGAACCCGCTTCTGTAGTGTATACACGGGGTGTTTTTTCACGCGAAGCCCATAGTTTTTTATTTTTTCTAATCCCGAAATTATAGTTTTTAGATACGTCGTTTCTTGTTTTGGAAAGTTTAGGAATAAGTGCTTTTTGTGTTACAGCGGAGTCTGATAAAAAAAGGTAAGCTCATATTTTTGACAATCGCCAATAGTGATTCATACACACTGTGAGTTAGTCAGCCAGTGCCATGCCATGTATGATGTATGTGCGGTAGGCTGGCTCGGCTACGTGGTAGCACTAGCACTTGAGCAGTCCCCATAATATAGCTGCATAGTCCATAGCAGGGAAGGTGAGTGAATAACAACAATCTGCTTGGCCAATAATGCACTGAACTTGAAAAACACACTTCAGTGAATGATTTTATAATGTGTGATGCAATTTTGCTTTGCAGTTTTGTTTCATTTTTAAATTTTAAAGTAATTCGATTTTTTTTTTTTTATTTCTCCATGATTGATAGGCCTACAATTTGCAAATTAAAAACAAACATTTTTAGAAATTTTATATGTTTTAATTAGTGTACGTTCTAAATTGATGTCAACGCAATGCGAAAACATAAAACAGTTGGTGTGATGTTTCCCTTGAATGCTTTGCCAACTACACATACAAATACAGAACTTTACAAACTTTACCTTTTGTGGTTTGTTTTAGCATGGAGGTAGCCTCCATGGTTTTACTTTTTTTAGTGACTTGAGTGTTTTACTGGATTTAGTTATAATCTAAAAAGAAATGTAAATGAGAACGTGGAAAACACACAGTAGGGCTGTGTACATAACATTTAATTTCACCAATATTCTTAACATTCAACTTTTTTCTCTGAACTCAAATTTTCCATTTTTATTTGACTTACATGTGTGTACATAAATTGTCACTGTTGTGCTAGACATTACATTTGATTTTCAAAACATATTTGGGAATAATTCAACACCATGTACATAGAGATATGTACAACAGTGCCCTCAATGAGGTCAAAACGGCTGTAAGTTTGCTGTAGGAAAAGGACGTGCATACCCTCTATTGACCTCAGAAAGGGGGAAATAAATAAGGAGACTGAAGCCCGGTTCATACTTCACTGTCCACACTAATTGCGAAAGTGAAGCAAATTTTCTTGCGTCACAATTGAAAAAGAGTGCGAACTGAATTGTTACGTCACCAAAATTCACTTTCACATGAAGTATGCCCAGGCTTTAAAACCCAAAGCTTTCAAGACTAGCTCTCAAAGATAAATTACTTTTAAACTTTACTTCACAGTTACCATAAGATTGGACATGCTGAAAAGACTCAATGTCCTACAACTCAGGCAAAGAATTAAACCCATTATGGTATATTGATTTTCAATCCTCATATGTCCCTGTTCACAATAGATGCACAATAGCAGGCCTGGAATTACACAGAGGCCATGGATGCCATGGAATCTGTTGCCCGGGTCTTGGCTTTGTCGCCCCTTTAAAAGTTTCCCAAAGACTTTAAGATTTTTCCAGTGGAACTTGCCCTTTGCAAAATGAAAATGGCCTTGCCCTTTAAAAGATGAAATTCTGGGCCTGCGATACATGTAGATGCACTATGTAGGGATTTTAACCAGTTGGCGCCGGATGACCTGATTACACGCAAATGTTTCCCCTGCCTGGAAATGGAAGCTGTCTAAAGACGCCATTCTGTAAAATCAGAATACTGGAGCAAAGGTTGCCTAGACAATCCACTGCTGAGCGTGCACAGACCACACACATGCTGTCTAAAGCTTTGTTTCACCCATGCAAAGACCAAAAAAAGGTTTTGAATATTTTGGTGTTTTCTGGCTATTGAAAGGTGTTTTTTTTAATCCCCGATTCTATACCTTTGTCCTTGTATTCCAAAAAGAGGATTACGAGGCATCGCGAGGCGTCCACCATTGTTCATTCATTGTATTTTGACTCAATGGAGGTAAGTCAGAGTGAGCCGGGAACTGAGCCTTGGTTCCTGGTTTAGTACCACTCCTATGCCATAGGTAATGGCCGATGTTTTGCAATGCACGGTGTGTGAATTTGACATTTTCTCAGTTGAGAAAACAAAGTGGAGGATCCAATAAAAAGAAGAAATGATTCCGGCAATCAGCAAGGTGGACGGGGGAAAAAAAGAAAGAATCCTGGCGGCAACTGGTTAATGTCTCATGTAGGCCTACAAATACATGTATCTTGTGTACACCTAAAGCTTTTGGTGTAACTGTTAGTGACATCTGTGAGTGGACCACATATCATACTTGAAAGTTATGTCTGATAATATTCCATACTTGATGTACATGTAGTTACATGTATCAAGTTGGCATTTTGCTTCTGACTGAGTGATGATGTCAGGATTTCATGGATTTTGAAACATTGGCTCTTATTAATGGTCTTGTGTGCATCATCAGGCCTGGGACTTTATTAAAGGAGCAATGTGAGTCCTCCTCAGTTTAGTCTACTGTAACAGGCCTGGAATTACAGGAAGGCCATGGAGGCCATGGTCCCCGTTGCCCTGGTCTTGGCCTTGGTGTCCCTGTAAAAGCTTCCCATAAGATTTACCAGTAGTAGTGCCCTTTGCAAAATGAAATGACCACTGACCAAAATGTATGTTAAATTTGTGTTGGAATGCCTCAATATAAATGCAGGGCTCCAGGACCAAGATGTGCCCTGGGCTCAGGAGAAATCTCAGCCAATGCTTCTATGAAGTTCATGGCTGACACAGATTTAAAAAAGAAAAGAAAAATGTGGCGCCAACAGGAAGCCATGACTACTTCTTACATGTGCGTACCTCGCCTTTCCACTCCCAAAGACCTGGATTTGAATTCCAGAATGGCCAATATTTGGCATGATTGTCAGTCCCCCATCTCCTTCCAGGTAAATATAAATCCTCAAAAGTCTGCTTTTTCAGCTGACGAAAAGCACACTCAAAGTCGCAGAGGTTGTGTCGCAGTACTGGAAAGATAAAACCTATGCCTGAAAAACCAGGATTCTAAACAAGGATGCATCGTATTACAAGGAGCTTCAAAAGAATGACCCATGTTTTGTTGATGTCTGGTACAATGACTTGCATAGTCACAAGTGACCACTTAAATTTGAATTCTTCAGACTAGAGACAGTTGCTATGGTCATGGTTAGGGGCAAGCAAATGGCTGATTACAAACATACAAATTGTGCATGACATGATAATCTAGGGCATACATGCACCAATTCCTTAATGACAAGTAACCAATAAAACCAACAAGTAACTTTTCACAGAAGTCTTTAACATGCCCACAAAGTCTGTGATTTGACATTGACCTAAATGACCAAAGCACCAGCCATATGGAAAGTAGAAGAAGTCAACCAAATGACCCGAACACATTACATGAAGTGTGTTGATGCTAATTGCTGCAGAGGAAACAGAACATTGAACAAGGCTCGTTGGTGTGGTTTCTATCAGCTATCAGATTGACACTGTCATGTAATATTAACCCCGTACTTGAGTGTTTACAATACACAGTAATAGACTCAGATTTGTAATGAGTTTATTATAAGGTGTCTGTGCTAGAGTGGTGCACTAAAATACTTCACAGCCATTGAGGCCTGCTAACGAATGTCTCCTATACTTATTAACATAGTATACAATACATCCTCTTTGTAAAGTAGGCCTGTACAATATCATGCGTAACACTAGAATATTTTCATTGTAGTTCAAAGCCATTAAAAAAAAACAAAAAAAACAAAAAAAACATCTCTTTTCCTATAAGAAAGTGTCTTGGCCATCATAAGTTTGAACCTATGCCAATGTTTGATTTGGCATGAAATTAATTTCAGTGACAAACATTGTAACATGACTACAAGTTCAAATTCAAATTTGCCTTGCTTGCTAAATCTGAGTAATCAACTCAAGGCATGTTGAATAAAAGTCAATGTGAAAGTGTGCATGCACAATTGCACATGGAGTTTGTGTAGCCTTGAATCAGAGCGGTTAAGTACTTTTTGTTGTTGCGCAGAAGTTTTGTATAACTTCCGGGACAAGCAGGTTCTTTCAGGTGGAGCCGTTAGCACTTGGACTACAATAACAACGGGCATAACTAGGCGTTGGCAAATTTTTTGGTTAATAGTACGTAGAGCGGTTACTGCAATCCTCAACTGGTTATTCGACAGAATTTCCCCTTCAACAATTTTTTCTTAGGGTGTTTTGTTTACATTGTGTACATTCAGTCTTCCAGGTAGTGGCCACACATGCACACAAAGGATGTCTACACTACAGGTATAGAACCGGAACAGTTTACACTTGCTGCCTTTTGTACAGGGTACCATGGAAAATGTTTATAACCTGTAAATGTTTATGAGAATTGGTGAAACGGAAATCAGCTATGGTTGTTAAAATGGACTATAAATTGGTACATCGTGTGTGATGTACAGTGTACGATGTTTTTCTGCAATACACACACATACACAATATAACATGCAGCTTTATCTATTTAGGCAAGTTGCATGTTACAACCAAAACACCCTTCGTATTGATGATAAAATAGCATTTATGCCTGAAGTTTCAAAATTTAGCAGAACTTGCCTATAGAGGTACATACATGTACACTGTGGTACTAAGCACATTTTTCGATCAGAATGTGCAAAGTGTCCCGTTATTATTTTTGTTTCAAAGTATTACTTTCCACTTTGACATAGAAAAAACCCAAATATGGCGGTTGTTTGATTAAAAGTCGTCGACAAAGTCTCTGAAAGTGAACTTGCAAGCAGTGTGAACCTGGAAGTGAGTCTCCTATCAACGCGGTAATCAGAAAAGAGTTTTTTTTTAAGATGCTGCAGTAGTATGAGACTTGACTGTAGCTTAACATGCACCTGAAAGAGTTTTAAAAGACCATTTAATTAATGATATCTAACTCTTTTTATCAGGATGATGGGTACCATTAAATCAACATTATACAAGAGATTTCTTGAATTATTTTGTCTTTAAGTACATGTACAATATGTAGACTGTGTATGTACAATGTACAGTCAAACCTCCAAAGGATGCAGTTATCTTTAACACTAAGGGAGGCTTACAATTAAGAGTAATATTCAAATTCTTGCTAGCCACCACGCGCCTGCAACCGTATCTGTTTAGTGGAGTTTGATTACAGTAATTGACAGACACAGGATACATGCATGTTGTATACAATGCGTATGTACAATATTATTATTATTATTTTATTCGACCAAAACAACAAACTATACAAAGAACAAAATCACAAAGAAGTTGACCAAATGAAAGTAAACGAAAAAGCACAGCAACCAAAAAGAACAATGTACACAATTGTTCTTTTACTTTGCTATGAACATGGGTACATGTACTGTGCGTAAAATATAAGGATCCAAAGTGGACATTTACCTGTCAGTGTTAATTACTTTTAAATACTTTATGTTAATTACATATGTGTACTGGCTAATTAAAGATGTGTACTGTACATCCATACTTAAATTACACTACATCATGTATGCTTGAATGAGCAGTAATGTCCAGTGTGTTGTGTTTAAACATACACATGTACATAATGTATACACTGCACACAGACCCTAAATTTTTGTTTTTGTATTAAAAATGGTTTGCGAGGTGGACACAATGCAACTAGGCATGTAGATTAATAAACACAGAGCAAGGTAAATATAAAAATCCTTTGACATTGTAGTTTCAATGCACACAAGTTTCATGTTCTATACATTGTGTAAACGACGTAACTGAACAGTAGCTGTGAGTTTACATGTAATTTAACGCTGTATGGGATATTGAAGGGACTTTTGTTTTGCTTAGTGTTACATGTAGGTTTGGAACAGTGCCACGGTCTTCATGTTCCTGATATTAATACAAGTTTTCTTCATCATCTGGCCCAAACTCGTCCATCAAATTGACCTCAATTGCTAATCAGAATGTTATGTCACAATACAAACCACTACGGTAATGAGAGACTTTTGAGGACACTAGGTGGCAGCAGATTTACCAGGTAAAGCCATTGTTTTTGGATTATGCGCATGCTCAGAACTACGCAAACAATGGACATTTACCTGGTAAGTCTGCTGCCACCTAGCATTCCAAAGTCTCCCATTCCTATTGTCACACGTACAATGTGTGATAACTTTTATGAAATCGGGTGCTAGTCCATAACATAGCTTCTTTAAGCTGCTTACCTTGGAATTTTGCTAAGCACTGAAAAATCCTGCTTGGCAGAAACACGTTTACCAGCTCAATTGTGTGTAACTAACTTTTGCTTAGCAAACGAATGTGTCTAGTAAAGGCTGTCTGAAGTTGGGCTGTATTCTCAAAATACTGCATGGGAAATACTTTATAAATAAATTCTAATTGTTTTTGTTTTGAATTTTGCCTCCACAGAACCCTTGGGAATGATGAGATAGAGATGTCAACAACCATGACCACAAGAATTAGCAGTACCAGTGGTGGGGGGAATATTCCCAACATCAACATGGAGAAGAGAACCTCCGTTGCTCGGGATATGCACGTCGCCACAACACCAGGCGCTAAAGTCAGTAAGTTGCGCCACCTTTTTGAAGCCCCAATACAAGAGGTTAAACCAGCATTGAGGCCAAGGGTTAACACAGCAAATGGCGTCTCGACTCGAATCGAGCCGACAGCAACAACTACTGGCACCACTACAACACAGCATTCCACCAGACCTCGTCCCTTAAGTCAGGAGTTGAACACCAATATATTAGAGCAACAAGAATCAGATGAGGAAGTAATTGAGGATCCCTCTTCAGATAAGAAGATTGATCCAAGGATGCGGTTCAAGAATGCTCGATTGCTTTTTGAAGGCCACCAGGCAACAAGCCCTCCGACTGCTAGGAAGAACACAACAAAGCAGCCACTTAGTCCACCAACCAGTCCTCACATCAATAAGAAACGTTACAGCCGCAATACGTCTACCGACAGCACAAGCAGTTCTGTTGAAAATGAGTCACCAAAGAGAACTCTTGCTGTGCGGCCATCTCCTGTCGATGTACCTGAGAAGCCCTCACGCCGAATTGATGCTAAGGTATCAGATAGTACTAGCATGCGTAACGCCAACCCTGTTTCCAAAGTCATTCAGGATGCCCCTCAACAGCAGAGAACATCAGAGAGGACCAAACCTTCATCCCCAACCTCACCCAAAATGAAGTTCCATGCCTCTCATACAGAACCACAGGTTGGTGTAGAAAATGGAGGTACTGAGAGATATACCGAAGACCTCAGGGAACCAGCGGCAGTTCGCCGTGCTCAGATGCGTTCTCGATCGCCAGAATTCGACATAAGACGAAGAAGCCTAGATGATCCCATGCCTTATGTAGCTAGAGAACTAAGCCCAACTGACATCCATCACGTTCAGGCCCCCAAGACCAAGACAGCTGTTTCTGCATCAGCTCTTATAGCCTTAAACGAACCAGAAATTAATTTACATGAAAAACTTGGTCTTGATCTAGAAGGTGGAGTATACCTTGAAGACAGGAAGTCCCCTGTCTCACCAACTTCTCCTACTGCAAAGAAGGCTGTGGTACTCCGTTCCTCTGGCTCCCCCCGTAAACTCAGGTCAGGAATTCGCCGTTATTCTAGAGAGTATGAAGATGAAGACAGTGAAGAGATGTCATCGGAGTATAGCACCCAAGCCTCAGCCTCTGATACGACTGTGGAAGAGCGTGAGATCACCATATCAGCTTCTAAAGTCGAGGAGACCAAAGCGAGCCCAGCATGGGATTCGAGCATTGTGTCACCTCGGACTGGCTCCCCTGGTCGAGGCCTCCGTTCGGGGGAATCCCAGGATGAGATCAGCCACCAGATTGACACTGATGCAAACTCGGATGCTTCTTCAACATTCCTTTCAACAAGGGCAGTCCAGGAGCCAAGCCTTACCGCATCCAACTATACAACAACCGAGCAGAGCCCAACGGACCAAAGCATTCTTGGCCAAATCGGTGGCAGCAACCTGGATAAGATGGAGATTGCGATGCGGACCAAAGAAACAGTTATTACAAATGATGAGGAAGAGGAGGATGTTGATGATCAGGATCAAACAGAGGAAGACATGAACACGGATGCACTTGAGCTACAGTTGAGCCTTGAGGCACAGGAAATACTGAAGCGGAGACCGAAGCATACTTTCATTGGGATCATGGACTCGTCTCTGGAAGACGACCTCGAGAGTCCCACAAAGCTTCAGGAGGAGGTTAATGAACCTGCTGTACAGGTAAGGACCTCAAACTTTGAACAAATATTTTTAAATCTGGAAATTGATTCTTGAAGAGTCAAGATCTTTTTGTCTCTTATTAAAGACCATGCAGCGTTCTCCCGTATGGTCCGCTGGCCAAATGCTAGTTAAAATACCTGAAAACCAGTCTCTTCAAGTGATCTGGCTTGATAGTTCAGTGTTGAAAAGCATCCCTATTTAATATGAAATATGGACTAGTTGACTTGTGAAACATCAAGCTAACTGGTCCTGCTGGTAAGTCACTGAAAAGATGCCATGTACATTAGGAGGTAAAAATACAGTTTTTATAGAAACATCATGACCAACAGCGGGGTCATGTCCTTGGGGGAAGGTTTTAACCAAAGTTTAAACCTAAGGTGTTGTCAATTACTGGAAATTCAACATGCAGCCTTTCAAAAATCAGGGTGTGCATTTTTCGTTTGTTTCTGCTGGACTGCACTGCCAACCTGATTATGCTTTGCATGGGGCCAAGCATACTTTACCACAATAATCAGAGTTCATGGTTTGGGTGTTGAGTTACGGTAAGGAAGAATCAGTGTACTGCAACACCCTCAGATCATCTCAGATAGATGTTCTAGTAACATATCATTCATCAGTGCAAATGATTTTCATGACATCAGTTGTTGTCACCAATGGCTTCAATATTTTATAATATTTTTCCTGAGGTTGAATCTTTCAGCCATGTGACTGAATGTGGTTTCATTATTAGCGACTATTCTTTTTTGGGGGGATGGGGATGGGGTGGTGGGTGTTGTTGCATTTGGGGTTGTGGTGAGAGGTCTGGGAAGATTTATGGATGTACCTAAAAATTGCAAAACAACTTTTTTGTTTACTGTCATTTTTGCAAGTTGGTCAAGGACGTGAACCAATTAACATTTCGAACATTTTCCTAGCTGACCTGTCACTAGTTCAGTCAGTAATAATGCATGATTTTCTGTCCAGCTAAAACATTCCACTTTGCATGAATACATAAATCCATGTAAGTGAGCAATCTCTTAAAAGTGTCTGTTGAAAATCCATCCACCCGCCCGTAGAATGAGAATACATAAAAATGACATCAAATGCAGTAACACGCATTGACTCATTGGTCAAAGGCCAGACGGAGTTGTGAATCATGGTGTGTCTGAAAGTTAACACTTCGGGAATATTGACTCATAAATTTAATATTGAGAGCACACTGGGTCGGTGTCAATTCAGAGTGTTGATTGGCTGGCAAGGATGAGGACTGAAATTTAACTTGAATCGAGAGTGGCAATCTGGAGCTTGTTTTATAGAAAAAAGAAAGAAAAAAAAGAAAGAAATAGGGCTTTGATACACAGGCAGAAAACAAGATATTTTGTCCCCAAAACAAACACATCGTGTATGTTCAATTTAAGTGAAGTGTTTGCTTTAAGATGGAGGCAAACTTCCTTTGAAAACACAATTGAGGTACAGTACTGTATATGAGAAAGTAGAAACAAAACAAACAAAGAAATGTGTAATTGTATGCATACTACACATATGTAATACATGTATGTGCATTATGTATGGTGACATCTGCGGAACACTGCATGATACTTGTTCTGTAATTTTCTTTTATCAAATTATGAGCATGTGTGGTGTGGTCAAGATACAGAGTTTCGAATGGAAACTATAGTAAAATGATGGTATTCATGGGTTAGAGGAAGAAAAGAAAACCAGTGATAGGCAGCTGTTTTCAAACAGGGAAACACTGCTAATTTTGTAAAAAAAATGCTTTGCACAGTGAATGTTAAAAATGTACAGATAAAGACAAATTCAATGAACAAACTTCATACGTATACGTATATTGTACAATAGGCTTACATATCATCATGAGTAATGTAAAATTCAATTCAGTCATGATAATACGTTCATGTATTCAGTACATTACACTTTCTGCAACCATAGTGCACAGCTCTATGAAACATTTAACCAGGTTGGCTTTTATTCATGTGAATAGAGTAATAAGATTACGCGGCCATAATAATGCAATACCTTCATTGATTATACCAAGCCGCACAGTTCCAGTATTTTTGCAGATGTTATCTAAATTAAAGTGGGCCAAAGACTGCAAATCGAACATGGTTATTACAAGACAAATTTAATCTGATTAAAACCTACTACCCTCCATAAATTGATTTAATTAATGGGGAAAAAAGGCAATTTAATGAGCATTACATTGTTAAACAGTGTACCTAGTTAATACATTGTGTAACTCACTGATACAAAACTATTGTTGTAGGATTCTGAGAATTAAAAGCAAGCCATTCAGTATAACTGTTTGGACTTTCTGTTTACAGGACAGAGTATGCAAACAGTGTGCTTACATCTTGAAAAAGAGAAATTATAAATTTAATCCATTTATAAAAAATTTAAAACAAATAAAAAAAATATAAAACTAGTTCTTGGATATTGTGTGTACATTAAACAATAATCTAAACAGAGTTTACTTTCCAGAACCATTATGACAACTTTATCTTGTTTCATGTACTATACATCATAAAATAAAGTTTAAATTTTGAATGCACAATACTCATTTAATTTGTCCATTGTCCAAAGGATCAGTTTTAAATAGAGGCAGGAATGTTTTACAGTCCTATTTTACATGTAATTTAACAGGCTTAATACTTCATAGAGACATGGAGGCAGTGGCCTCCATGCCCCTGGTCATTGCCTTGGTGCCCGTTACAAAGGAGAAACTGCTTTGGTCCAACAGCAACAAAGATCAGGCCTGATGTACCAAGTGTGCCTTGGGTACTGACTGTTTGACATTAACCCTAACTGTCCCAGGTCCATCAAAATCAATCTGCTGAATATGCTTGATTCCGATTGATTCAGTACACTACCAGATTGAAATATTGGTTGATTTTGATTGAGTTGGTCTTTCAGCAATTTAAAACCACTGGTTGGTTTCTGTAGAGTTGGTCGAGTTGGAAGCCTACTGTACCAAACCAGTCAAAATACTCCAAATGTTAGTGATTGATTCTGGTTGATTCAGTACTTCAGCAAAAAAAAAACATTGGTTGATTCTGATTAATTCAGTACTGTTGCATACTTACTGTCTCTCAGTTGATTGATTTTGGCGGATTTGGTATGGTTTCTAGCAAAAACTGCTAGGGAGTAAGGGTTTTAAACTGTGTTTGGCAACCGCAAGATGTTCATACACTACAAGATGTTCAATTTATATCAAACTTTGAAAATGTCCATTACATGTACCTCAGTTAATTTACATCAACAGTGTAACTAGAAATTCTTTTCCACCTTCAGTGCCCAGGACTGATATTTCACGGAGGCAATGGAGGCGATTGCCTCTGTTGCCCCTGGTCATTGCCTTGGTGCCCTTGAAATGTTTGAATAGAAATTTACAATTTCCTCATGGAGGTGCCCTTTATCAATAAGAAAATGCCTTGGTGCCCTTGCCCTTTCAAGACTGAAGCAATCGGCCTGTGCCTAAGTTCCATTTGGCCATGGGAACATGTTTTAGTGGCACTAAGGCCATGACCAAAGACCTGGGCAACTTGTTCACTTTAGAAAACCTTCTGAAGTCCTACAAGCATACATGTATGTACTGCACCAATCACAAGCTGTACAAAGATGCTGTTGATAATGGAAATCAGGGTTAATGCAGGACAACCCCCCCCCCTTCTAAAAATCACAGCTGCGAGTTGTGAATAGATGGTGGCTCAAAATTGGTCGCCTTCCATTACCGAAGATAATGCCTAGCTCCTATCAAACAAAACGTTGGATCAGGGTCCATTAAGAGACCCGGTGTTGGATTTCATTTGCGGCCGGAACTGTTCACGGCTTCTGGAAATCAAAGGAAAGGAAAATTAATTTTGAAGGAAAAAGACAATCATTTAGATAAAAATGAAAGTTAGATATAAATGAAGGGAAAAAAATGTTTAGTGTCATCCAGCAGTTGCTATTAATTAAATACAAATTTCATAAATGTATATTGCACTATACAGTACATGTATGTACAAGTTTAGTTTGTCATGCTTCCTGATGTATAGATTGGCAATAACAAACACTGATTCACTGATAATTTTTGACCTTTGGTTCAAGTGTTTAGAATATAAAAAAGAGTCAAGAAAGTTTTACTGTATTCATTTTGTAAACTGTCGTTGGGTTAACTGTACACAATACATGGACATGTACTGTGCATGTACAATGTATGGCTTAAAATATAACCACTGGACCACTGGCCAGATTCCAGTAATCTTAGCATTGGGACAGTAATCCCCAAAACTAAACAAATCCTGCAGTCTCCTGTTTTCAAACACGCATCTTTAAGACATTTACTAGTGTACATTTTTCATTTCGCTTTTCAGTTCTAAACTTTCTTCTTAAGGTAAAGCAATGATTAATAAAAAGATACAATGTAAGGTCTTGTAAAATATTTCTGTTCCAGTTAAGTTTACTGTTTAGATGTACTGTCTATACTACAGACTTTTTGAAGTGGATGGTCAGTAAAAACTAAATTGTAAAGATAAAAAAAATACTCTGAAGGTTTGCACCTCCAGTGTTTCCTTTGTTTTCGAAACAACGAAAGTACAATGACTGAAACGCTGGGTGATTGTCATGTTTATTGAGTGTCTTTTTTTGCTGGTTTCAGGCATAAAGGAAATGCAACATTCCTGGGTGTCTCATTGCTCAACTGGGAAAAAAAAAAGAAATAATGATAATAATACCCAGGAGGTCATTCCCAAGTTTGAAGAATTATTAAAAATACTTGACATTCTTGATGGATTTCTCATAGAGGTTTGTTGCTGGTTTATTGTGTCTTGGTGGTCATAAAATGCAGTGCAGCTGCTTGTAGCTGCAATATTGTAGACAGAAAAATTATCTGAAATTTGCAGGGTTCACTTTTGGCAAAATTTATGCCAACTGGTGTTACTACTACTGTTATTTTGCATTAGTAATCAGGGTTTGAAAGTGCCAACTTTTCAAGTTTTTGCTCAAATGATTTATTTATGTACAATGTATTCTTAGGGAATAACTGAAACAGCAATTTTTGTTCCTACAATAATGTTGAGATAATCTGAAGCAATTTCATCATTAAAAAAATACTATTAAAAAAGCCCACAATACTATACGTTTGCATGCTATCATTTAATATAAGGTACAGTTTTTCTCGAGCGCTGAATTTAAATGAAAATCGTTAGGGGCCTAACAGGAAAAATATCATTTTAAAAAGTGGTTGACATTTTTTTATGATGTGTTTTTTTATGAAAAATGTGTCTTAACCCATATCTGCCTGACTGGTCACAGAGAGTACATCATGTAAACACAGCTCCTGCCTACAACCATAGCTCTTATTGGCTGCATTACAATTGAAACAGTCATTATCTGCGTGAACTGGCTTGCAAATAAAAATATCCCCAGAAAACTATATTTAACTGTTGGAAATAGCATAGTTCTCTTTAATTGCCATGTTTCCTGTAATCCTGTCTGATGCCATACCAGCTACAAAAAAACGAGCATGAAGACAGATATTAATGTGTACATGTAGTTTTTCCATATGGGTTTTATTGTTGGCTCTAACAGTGTTTTTGTGTTCTTTGGGAAATCGTAGTTAGGCAAGTATGGTTTCACATTCTACAACAGTACATTTTGTTGTACAACATATAGTTTCAGGGAACTTTATAAATGTACAGTCCCTCACGTTTTTACCTTTAAAAAGAATGTGAGACTTTTGAGACGCTGGCGCAGACACAACGTCCTTTTGGACAGTTCTGAGCATGCGCTCACATGCTCAGTATTGCGCGCCTAGTTCTGAGCACACGTACTGCTGGTGAGAACTGTGAAAAAGGACCGTCCAGAAGTCACGTATATGCATTAAACTAGGTTATTCCTAACCTCAATCTTTGACCCATCCATTGAGCTGTTCATGTCATTCTCAAAATTCTAAAGAGAATCCCCTTGTCATGCAGTGAAGTGGAAATTTAGTTGCTTTGTAATCAGTCAATCGTAATCAAGGTCAGAAAAATGAGGGAGACTTGGGTAAAGTATTGGGTATCATGTACATGTACTATGTACATTCAACAAAATGTATCAATTGGACCTTTCCTCCATGGTTGTAAATTCATTGTACACAGACATGTACATTGTGTATTTTTATGTGTATTTTAAAAAACCAATAGTTGTATTATGATCGCTTTTAAATTTAGCATTTTTGTCTTCAAGATAAATCATAGTGTATGTACTTACAGTATGTGTATTTATGTAAATAACAATTTGGGTATGTACGTGTAGTTAATGTTAATGTTAATGTATACTGTACATGTACATAGTTAAAGAGCGATACAGAGGAGTGTGTCTGCATTGAGGCATAGAGAATTATGAAGGCAAGGCATTCTTATGTTACACAAGTATACACTACAATGTACATGTACATGTACATGTATGTGTGCACTGTACAACACAGTACAGTATATCAGTATATTATAGGACAGTTTTAAGTGTCATGTATATCCTATATCCATTTGCACTTGTGCGTGTTAACGTTTTACCAACTTTGCAACTTGTGACTTGATTTGTGACTTGAGTGAAGCTGTAAACAGTTGAGTCAGGTTGTTTGATATTTGTTTTAGAGTGGATGACAGTCAAGGTGTAACGTGCAGTATGGTCACTGTAGGAGTTCTACTACTATGCGAATAGTCCATTAGGTTGATTGCTTGCATGTCAAAAACATTCCATGGATCATTTTTTGTATCAGTTTCTCTCAAACTGCGTTTGATATTTAACCATGATGTTCACCCGTTTACTTGAGGTAAAAACCCCTCCTTCCCCTGGAAGGCCCCTCCCCCCACACACAGTGAATGAAAAGATCCAACTGGTTATTAGAAGTGCTTAGTATGAAGTGAAGCCATCTTCCTCCCCATCAAGGTTTCAATCTTCTCTAATGACTCCCAAAACAACAGTGACTTTGCTTTGCAGGGCCCAATATCATGGCACTGCTTACTGCGGAGTTCTGAGCTTACGCCCTGCCGCAGTCTATAGAAGTACAGGGCACCGTAAGCACAGAATTCTTCTACAATGTATGAACTTGGGCCCTGGTCACTTGGTTCTCAAAAATGCCCCTCTCAAAATAAATTTGGTCTAGGGTTCTCCCCATGCTAAAGCTAGCGTATCGGGCAGATACACGCAAATTACGGGCGGATACATGTACATTTAGGTGCAAATTGTGGGCCAATATGTGCAAATTACGAGCCGATACGCCCCCTTCAAAAAAAAAAAAAATCGTTTCTCCTCCCCGCTGTCTTCAAATGAAGAAATGATCCTGGCTTCACTCCACTGCCAGTGAGTCATCAGTAATCACTTTAATCAGGGACAGTCTTAATTTAAAGGGAAAGTACAATGATGTTCATTACACACTACTATCAGATTGCCAAATTAACGAGAAGGTACGCACTGGTACAGTGTACATCATAATTACCAGATCAACTTATCAGAAGTTTAAATTAAACTTGAGACATATTCATAATTAAGCCATGTACACTGCCCTTGCCTCTACCTCCCTCCCCTACCCAACCCAAGGATTAGCTGATAATTCTGCAAGATAACAAAAACCAAGTTTAGAGGAACTTGGTCACGGCTTGATAAAAAGTTGATTTAATTAGTTGCTAAAGGTTACCTGATGTCTGCATTCTTAGTCTGCTAAGGGTGGGGAGGATGAGCCACCTCCTGTCCCACCTAGCCCCCCCTTCTCAAAACAGGGAAAATGTAGATAAAGAAGTATACTATAAGTGAATAATTAGGCCAGGTAGTTACATACATAACAAATGGGATTATTGGTACAAAGAGATACTGCAAACAGTAGGCTAAACAAGAAAGAATACACCCACCTTATATTTTGTCTTAAAAATTAGGTTTTGTCCATGTACATGTATTGCGGGGAGGGGGGGGGGGGTGGAGGAAAGTAAATTGTATAGGCCGTGGATTTAAAAAAAAAATTGTATTCTAACATAACTTAAGTTTACATGTACATATGTCATGAATGTGTATGGTAATTGGTATGGCATGTACATGTATGGTAATTAAACTTCAATGAATTTCACAAATTTTTCCTTGGTTTCGTACCCTGAGCATTTAGATTTTTCTTGGGTACATTTCAACTAACTTGCATTCACAGACATTAGTTTATGCACAGTTTGATTGCATTTCTTGGATCCTCGGATCATTCCATTATAATACCATGCTTGATTATCAAAGAGGAGACACTCAGGAATCCACAGATAAGATTGTTTGTTTTCCTGCGAGGTCATCAGTCAAAGGAGAAGAATTTGTTTGTAATAGGTTATGATAAATGTCAAAACAGTAGGCTATAGTGGCCGATTCCCACATATGGCGAAGCATTCTTCAATCCAGGGCCTTCGTACTGTGTTTTCAATCGTCATGGACAATGGCCAAAGTTTCACTTTGTTTTGGTTTAAAGCCTGTATAGACTAATCCATTGCGGATAATCTGTACCAGTGTTTTCCATTATTACTAGAAGGCATATTTATAGGCCCAGAGTTCATTTTCTTTGTAAACCTATTCACAGGCATATTCTACCAATGATGTTGATGCAACTACACAAAGCACCAACATGATGCAAGTTAAAGCGTGTATGCACAAACACGTGCGTGAGCGTACAAGTGTCCTGCAGTTATATGGCCGTACAAAATTATGAAATTGACCTAAAATGGGTACATGTAGGCCTATACACAATGGATGTCAAAATCAGTTGTAAATCTTTGGTACACGTTTCAGTCAAGACTGCAAGAGAGTTTTAAATTAACCCATTCATGGTCCGACTACTGCTTGCTCTCACTGGTTGCCCAATGCTGACATGCATGTGACAAAGCACTTCAGCACTCATTTGACTCCCCCAATGTCCCACAGCAGTGTAGGGACATTGCCAAGTCTTGAACATTACTGCTTGATAATTACCCAGCTTGGGACCATCTCCTGTGGGGGAAATGCACCAAAGGGCGGAGGAGGAATTCTATAAGATTGGGATGCCGCAAGAGGCTGATGGCGTTTTGTATGATGAAGGCCTTAGGGTGGATTGGCTGTTCAGTGAGATTGAGTTTCAATGATTGTAACCGCCCCCCCCCCCTCCTCTCCACTTCACACTTCGGCGCAGTGAACCTCATTTTAAAAAGGTCATTGTTACAATCGGCCAACTTATCAAATTGTGGCTCTTGGCCATTCACCATACACACTATATGCCTTACTAAGGGACTTCTTTGTGCAGAAAAAGTATTCTCTGCTCAACATTTAACAGTAAATGTACAGCATACTTTCATATAGTTAAGGGAATGAAAGAGTGGTGACGACTTTTTAACGTGCCTTTTACAGTTCCAGTTTATCTTTATCAGCTGTTTAAAAGCGTTCTTAACCAATAGGATTGCCTATAAACTGTCTGGGGTATTTATGAATGTATGTTCATTGCAATACACACAATAAAATAAATTGTGCATTAGTGTTTACTTAATTTTTGCATTGACTAGTAAACCAAAACAGTCCGTACAGCCGGTGGTCGAAGGTTCAAACCCTGCTCCAGTCAATTTTTCTTTGTTCACACCCAAATTAAATGTTGTTTGATAACCAATTTGAATGTATTATAAAAACAAACACAGAGCATAATTAGAGCAATTAAATGAAAAAAATTTTTTTTTTTGCTTTTGATGGATCCTATCCTTGCACTATTCATGAATTTATACAAAATTGATAAAAATTGTATGCTGCCCTCTACATAAAAATATTTTGTTTTCTTTCATAGAGCTTTGTACACTTTCTGCACACACGTTACTGCTAGAAATCCACGTCACGAGTCACATGTAATGCAGTCATTGTTAGTAGGGGCACAAAACCCCATTGTCCCCATTAAAATTCCAGGGTTTTGGGTGACCCAAAAGTGAGGTCTCTTGTCAAGTTGGCAGTTTGATTGGCAACTGACTTAAGCGTAAAATATTTCCCTCGGGATTTTGCTGCAGCCAATGAATACTAAGTCGCTCAAGCAAATCATTGTGTTGGCCTTCTGTACTTTGATCACAATTGAAGTCAACCTGTTGTGGTGCATTTTCACCAGTCTACTTGCTTACTGATCTGTATTAGGTCAAGTGTTACAGAATGAAAGGGGAATTTGTACAGATGATGTGAATGCGATCGCACACGCCCAGACACACCCATGTGAGTGGTACACGCACATGTACGTACATTTGTACGTCCTGTTGTTCCCCTGCTATTGTACCATTAAGTGATGTTTGAAGCTTTGCATGGTATAGGAGACTATGAATAAACTATTGCTAGTAAACTTGCGGGTACAAACATGTGTTTAAATCTCTTTTGTGAGGAGTGTTGGCTCTGAAAAGAGCCGGAGTGGTCTCGACGTTTCGATCAGTATGCTCTGATCGTCTTCAGAATGCCAGCATTCGTCTCCAGCATTCTCCTGAAGACGATCAGAGCATACTGTTCGAAACGTCGAGACAACTCTGGCTCTTTTCAGAGCCAACACTCCTCCCAAAAGAGATTTAAACACATTCGTTGTATCCGCAAGTTTACTAGCAATAGTTTGTTCTTATTGTACCATTGTTGGTACAGATAGATTTCAATTTTCATGGGATTGAAAAGCCTTTCCCTCTTGTTATTTAAGACTGAAGTCATACAAAAATAATACTCCGTCAATAATTCACATCAATTGATGAAAATAGTCATGATGTAATTTTAGAAGGTCACACACCCAAGGTGACTTTGCAGAGAGACCTTGGGGAAACCTTTAGTCCAGAATCCCCCCTCCCCCCACCCCCCCCCCCCCCCCCCCCGCCCCCATGGTATAAGGCAGAGGGGGCATCTGGGTGTCTTTTGGACACCCTGGTTTGGGTTTGGGTGCCCTACTTTACATGTAGCTTCCATTTACAGACATGTAAAAATATATTGTAAGAGAGTAAATTGGACGCTCCTCTGCCCCTCCTGATTTTGCAGTAATTTGGAAACCAATTTTCTAATTTCTGGCAACCCCCCCCTTTCAATACAGGGGGTTCCCCATTACCTCCTCTTGATGATCTGTGCAATCATCAGATTTAATCTGACCAGTTCACACCCTGGGGTGGCAGTCTATTCAGGTCATCTGTCAGTGGCTTGTCCCTTGATGCTCAGTCTCTAATGAACTTGAAGCAGTCAGGCTTAGGAATTCAGCAACTCAGGTGTTGATGTGAAAAACGCAATCTTTAAGATCTGAGGAGGTTTGTGTGGTAATTATGCTTTGGAACTATTTCTCAGGTCAAATACAAAGCAGTTAATTTGTTACACTCCTTTTTTTCCTGAATTGAGTTTGATGTTTGGGTGTCCGTTTTGCCATGACTCATGAGTTAATGAAAGGGTAGCTTTTAGCTACTTGTCAGATAGTGATACTCTGTTCCTGTATTGTACATATTATGTGTAAGGGCAATGCACTTTTCCCTTAAGGTAGAGGTAATAAATATACAGTGGGGCCATATTGACCCAATTCACCTGGCGTCAGAATCACAACAATCTTGATTGCACCATTTTATAGTAGGCAATGTCCCTATGTGCTATACAGTTTAGCGCTTATTTTAGGTGATGCGGTGTTTACACGCTTACCCGTTGACTACCAAAGTGGTGAGCTTGGCAAAATTGCTGCGTGTGACGTGCGTGCAAGGGGTCAATAGCTGACAGCAAGTCCAAATAATCTGAAGGATTTTTTGAATCCGATTAAAATAAAATACAAATTAACAAATTTGAAAGGCCAGACCATCGGCTTGCAGGGTCTAGTCAACTTGCCACCCTCAATGCAACCAATCTCTGCGGCGCCAATCTGGACATAAGAGGCCTACATTTTGTCCTATTGTTTTTCCCTGGATTCTTCAGTTTAAAGGGTACCGGCTTTGTTTTAGAAATTACAAGCTTATGATTCAGAACTAGAGGGTGTGTAATGGGGGAACATTGGAAGATCAATCAGGAAACAGATCAAGCCCTTTCAAGCACCAGACAGACAGCCGTTTTATGTGTCTAGATTTCTAGCTCAGTTGGTAGAGTGCCAGCACATTAATCTGGTAGTCACAGGTTCAAATCCCGTTCGAGTCAATTTTTCTTTGTTCACCCTAAAAATTGAATTAAAATTTACGCAGTCAGTTTCCCTTGTGGTTTATTACTTGATAGTTGAAATAAAAAGTCTCTGCTGCCGCTTTCAAGGTTGTATCATCAACTTGGACGTAATCCCTGGTTATACAGCAGTTTTCAGGCTGTATGGATTCTGACTGCACCCAGATATTGACAAAATAGGTAGACCACCAACATTTTGCGGGCACATTAATCCGGAGGTCTCAGGTTCAAATCCTGTTCTAGTCAAATTTTCTTTCTTTACCCCTAGAAATTGCTTTAAAATTTATGCAGTCAGTTTCTCTCGTGGTTAATTTTTTACACATGTCCAAGGCGGTTTCCTCTATTTTTGTAACTATCAAGTTGCATTTATCTGTATGTGGTCCTCAGACCCTATACCGTAATAACTTCATGCTCAAAACCCAACACCCAGAGGCAAAAATGTGTTCCAGCGGGCTTGTGGGTTACTGTAATCCTGTATCATCTTTGACACCAAATTAGCCAATTTTCATTGAGCTACTAAGAAATGTGTTGCTAAGCTGAAGATTACCAACTATAGCGATTGGTGATGTGTATACATTCGCTTGTGATACATTTAAGTTCCCCTTAAGTTTTGATAATATATTAATAATAATATATGTCAAGCAATACTTTCAGATCAGCAGGTTAATAAAATACAGTTGTTTTTTATTATAACAAATCACTCAACGAGCTTTTTCAACCGTAATTCCTTGATTGATTTACTAGGATCCTTTCTCACAAAATCCAACACCATACAGTAACTCAACACCCAAACTGTTGGAGTACATGTATGATTATGATGGTACATGTATGCCTAATCCCATGTAAAGCATAATCAGTTTACAAATGTGCAGTCCTCAGTCCAACAGAATTGAACAAAATGTGCAGTTGGATTTTGATGGGTTGGGGATGATTTGGGTTTTAATGATGTACAGTGTACCTGTATGTGAACCTTTTCTGATTATAGATGGACGTGAACATGTAGGCAGAGAGAGAGTTATAATGCATCAAGACAGTTGTATGCAAGATTGAAGGTTCTCGGGCTATTTGATTGGATTTAATTTTGCAATCAATATGAAATCAATTGTTTAATTGAGCAGAATTGAATTAATAGTGAGTTAGACCTTGACAGTCAAGTAGAAAATGAAGAACCGTTCAGGAAAAAAAATCATCCCAACTCTCAGTGCGAGGGCAAAACGTGATGGTGGAATTAATTGAAAAGTCGTGCCACTCTTATGAACGAAGGTACAGTGCAGCAGATCAAATCTGTGATTTGCAAAAGTTACGCGTAGACATCATCAGACGACATCAGCAAATGTCAAACAGTGTATAAGCAAGTCAGACTTGACACACAAAACAAGAGGAAATGAAAGCTAAATGTCTACTTCTTTTGAAACATCTGAGAGAGAGAGAGAGAGAGAGAGAGAGAGAGAGGAAGGTAGGGGAGTGAGGAAGCCTGTCTGTTACAGTGTCTGGTTTGGTTTATCATGAAGAAGGGGAGGATCTAGCCATGCTCTAATGATGTCCTGACAGGAGGTGGAGAATGGGGGGGGGGGGGAGGATGCCCAACCTGAATGAAAGGATCTAATAGATCTCTGGATATTTCAGTGGACAGTGGTGTAACCAGATGGGGCTGGGAGGCCAGATGGGGCTGGGAGGCTAGAGCCCCCCCCCCCCCCCAAGTAAAATAATGAATAGCCCTCAAAATGATATCTTTGCCCCGCTTGCTCCCCTTCTTCTAGTTGATGCAGGCCTGATACTTCATTCTTGTACGGGCAAGGCAGTTTTGTCTTTGTAATGGCCACCTCTAGGAGGGAAATTATGTCAACTTCTGGAGCATTTCAAGTAACACCAAGGCAATGACCAGGGGCATGGAGGTGATTGCCTCCATTGCCTTGGTGAAGTATTAAGCCTGTTGGTGATTTGCTTTGATGAAATGATGAATGATTTCATTTAATGATTACACCTTGTCTACATGTGTGATGACTTACTGATAAAAGGAAGATAGAGTACAGTTACTTTTACCATCAAGTCTTCAAGGAACTTATCTAAAAACACATGTACATGTATACAAATGCAGTTGAAAGGGTTCACATTTGCAATTGTACATTGTGTGGCACATTAACATTTACTCTTTTAAACTAACAAATAGGCCCCTATTTAAACATTTGACTACTCATTTAAAGTTGGATTAAATCAAAATTGTTTACAAACATAATGTCACTTCAGGGCAATGGTTACTAATACTCAGAAAGCTTAAAGAAAAAAGAAAAAAAAAACGCAAATTAATTTTTTCTCATAGTCATGAGATCTGTAGAGCTCAACAGCATACATGCATCTTCAAATCTTCGGCGCCAGGAATGTCATTTATGACAGACATGGCACTTTATAAATATACACTATTATCATTATTATTATTTCAATTAAAATAAAAAAAAGTATCACAAAAATATGGCTACGATAATGTTAAATGATGAAATTGAGACTGCTAGAAAACTTGCACTCAAGCATGGAGGATGGACGGAGTTGATCTACCATTATGTGACCTCAGTATCCCAACAGGGATTGATGTACTTGAGTTATTCATGAGATACGGGTTGGTTCACGTCATGGTTATGATCATAATACATCATGTTGGCTGACTCACTGCGTTCTTACTCTGTAGTGTTTTAATGCAGTCATGGAAGGGTGTATTGTGAAACAGTTCTCAGAATAACCTGATGTACGTGTACATATCATTCAAAGTGTACACACTAGAGTACACTATGAGACACTTGTTTACAGAGTTAAAGGGGCTGTGTCGTCATGATTAGAGCAGTAAATGGAATAACCCAGTTACTATGCCCACGTGTGCGCCAAAGGTCACATCACAATTTGACAAAGACAGCGCCGTTTTTTATTTGACTGCAAGCGCGTCCGTGTACAGTTTCTGGGTGAGAGTTCATCTTTCCATGCAGAGCAACCAACGAGCTATAATTATGACGACACATCCCCTTTAATAAGGATCCAATCTTTGCAACCTTATTTGTAGCGTGACTTAAAATGAGTAGTGAAGACCACAGAAATTTAGCCACCATTAACCAATCAGAATCCAACTGCAGGCCTTGATCTTACCCGAGGCCACCGAGGCCATTGGCCTCATGCCCTGTCGAGTTGGCCAGCATGCCCTTCGGGAAAATTGCACTGTCACTACCAACTTGGCCAGCATGCCCTTGTACAATTTCTCTGATTTGGCCAGCAAAGGCCTGCCCCCGTTTTTCTTAAGATCGAGGCCTGCAATTGCATATTCCATTTGATTTTGTCGGATTATATTAATTATGCTTTACATGGTATTATGCATGCTACATGTATACCACCATAATCAAGATTCTAACAGTTTGGGTGCTGAGTTATCATAATAATGCTTGATATATTTTTAAAAGAGCGGGGGATATATTCTCATAAATCACTCAACGGGAAAGTGTTTGCTCTACTTGTTTATACAGTCTAGAGTATTGTATCAAGTGTTTGAAAACAAAAAATGAACTATGTTTTTTACTTGGGTGGTATTCAAACCCACGACCCCTACTATTCACCCCCTCAGTATACTTAGCTTATCACACATCGATGTCGGTAGAAAAATGTAATAAATAAAACTCAAAAATAATGTTCTTTATCCTTGTGCATGTTAAAAACTGAAGTGTTGAATTTGTTGGTGGAAAACAAAACAGCTACGACTGAATAGAAGTTCATGTACATGTACACGTAAATGCCAAGCCTACTCAAAGACATAAAACTACAGTAGATTTTGAGAAGGGGATCAGAAGCATTTGCCTCCCAATCCCCTACTTTTATTGTCCTTGTTTCCCTTATACTTGTCAAAATTATCAGAGAGTTTGGGTCTTTTTTAAGAAATTGTATGTAAGTTTAAAGCCTGCTTGTGCTTTCCTCTGATCAAAAACACTCCAGGTTTTGGTAAAGATACAGTACATGAAAATACTTTTTTTCGTCAAGAGTTTGAGTCTAAAATGACTTCAATCATTTCTCTATCACCAGCCACCACAGTCCTGAACCCACTGTTAGAATACACACGTTTCAATTCCCTACAGAGTCTCATAACCTTTTCCCCCCTCAGTAAAAAACTTTTGATATTTCTGGTGTTTGTTTCCTCCGTCTGTTCTTTGGTAGTTTCTAGACTTTCAGAAACCGACTTTCAGAAACCGGGAGTCCGCTATTATCCACAAGGGATACTAGCTCTGCCCCCGTTTCCCTCCTACATTTTCCCTTCATGTTGTTGTTCCTGGTGTTGCCTGACAACCTGGTGAATCATAGTTACATGTAGGTACACAAGTATTGTGCAGTTCAGAAGAATAAATAATTCAGGTTGTACATGTACATACATGTAGTGTTTAAAAAATAAGTATCATAAGATGCTCATTCATCTGATCCCTGGTTCTCCTTCAGGGTTTGCTCTTAAGTTTATCTTTACCTTGTCCTTTCACTAGTCTGTCAGCTTTGTCACTAGTCTAGGCCCGTTCCAAACGTCGCGCTCTAGCCATGTTGAATTCAAATCATTTGAGTTTAGCAGTAGTGCGGCATCGGCGCGGCAGTGGTTTCAAACGTCAAACTTCTGCCGAACTTTGTCAATAGCACGGCGGGGCCTGTCGAGCCATGGTCAGGCTAAGCCTATGCCGTGCTGAATTCCAAAAGTGGTTTCAAACGTCGCGCTCCTGTCGTGTCAAATAACAAATCTGAATATTTGAATTTGACTCGACAAGAGTGCGACGTTTGAAACAAGCTTTAAATAGGGATTTTTTTTTAAAACTGAACTAGCCGGCTGGACCACTTCAAGAGAATTCTAACTGGTCCTCAGGTGTCTGAACTGGAATTTGGCCAGGGAACCAGTGTTAAGGGAGAACCTTATGTAATCTTGGAAGTCTCTTTTCAAATGTTGACATGAGTGTTTTTGGTTTACGATTACATGTACATGTAGTACGTGTAGGCCTAGGTCATTAATCCTGACAGATAAGGATGTTGCCTATCACTCAGGACATCCCACCAGGGACTTATTCCACTTGTCTTATCAAGCAGAAAATTAATATGCAAAGACAAACCTTTGTCAGAGCATGAGGCAATCTTTGGGTAGTGAGAATGACATCAAGCCCCAAGGCGGTACAGCCAGTGGTTGCCTAATCTTTTGTTTGGGCTCCATGGTATTGGAAGTATTTATTAGCTGTCAGGTTTGTGATGCCCCAAAGTGATGGTTGAGATTCATGTTTGGAGGCAGATGGGTCGAAGAAGTACATGTATGTTTGCATTTTTAATTTGGTCACTGTTGATGACTTGCAAGTCAAGCCATGAAACTGTTCATTTTCACACAAAGGCTGTTTCCTGTCCAAGACCCCGTTTCCACGTACATGTAGATCTTGCAATGATCAAGCAATTGGGGATCAGACCTTGCATTACAGGATCAAAGGGAGATGACACGTAAATGGGAATGCAAGAGGGATTAGGATCATGTCCCGTAATAACTCAGAACCCTTCCCCTCTCCTCCCCCCCCCCAAAAAAAAAAAAATTAGATCGAAAAAAAAAAATGCACAAATGAATGGTTCTATACATAAAATAGCTCCACTTGCTCCCCTCCCCACAAATGAAACTGTCTGGTTATGCCACTGATCTGATCCACCTATTGAGTAGGATCAAAGCAAGATCAGACCCTGCAAGGGGTGATCAGATCCTGCAAATTGCTGGTGGGAATCCAGGGAGAATCCTGAATGATCCTGCAATGTGACATGCTTTCACAGCGGCGTAGCCAGGATTTTTTCACTTGGGGGGAGGGGGCACATGGGGGGCATTGCTTTTCAGTGGGGGCACAGGTACCATGTTTTTTAATTAATTACTTGTACATGTATTTATGGGGGGCGCCTGGGGGGGCACTGGAAATTTGTGGGGGGAGGGGCACGATGCCCCCCTTGGCTATAAAGCTGCTGTGCTTTGAGGACCTCTTGTGGTGAGCTTTAGATTCACTTCCATTCGCCAAAGTTGGATCCGTGGAAGAATCAGACTAAAGTTGGAACCCGATGGGATCCCGGGATGCAGTTTGATCCTCACACCAGGATCATGATCTAGCTGTCGATCCAGTGGGAACACGGTGAAATAGCAATGCTAGTTCTTGTACGTGAGAACCAACTCCGATAATGATTCCTGTGAAGAACCGTTCTGAGAAATCACACTGAGAGCATGGAGGTGGAGAATACCTACATGGATATGGATCTCTGTAAACTAAAACCTTTGTTTACACATCATGTTTAAAACAATTTGGGAAAAAAAGAATCAATCGCAGCAAAATTTGATGCAGTTACAAAAATTGTATGTTTACATTTGTAAACACAGAGCATAATAAAATCTCATTTTTCTCCACCATAAAAGACAATCTTTGCCCGTCCGCCTCACTTGACCTCTCTCATGACCTTAAATGTCCTCAAGATGCCTCTTCATTGATTCAATGTTTGTCAATATTAGCCACTGAGTGACAGCCTCATTCAATTCTAATCTATCTGGGGCAGCAAAATAAAGGTTTTTTTTGTTTTCTCAGTTTTAAAGTACAGTAACCAGTACAGTGGCCTGGCATTGTGTTGTTATGATGTGGCTGACCTATGAAGGGAATTGCTGCTATTTATACATGTCTACTGGTATCTGGGGATTGTTCAGAGTAGTAATACAATGTACTGTGGATTGTACATTGTACATTTGTACATGTGTGTACTTTTGTGTGGGTGTGTAATGTACACTGTGGAGTGTGTTCAGTACATGGGTTTTCCAGATGGATTCTGTGTGTTTGGGATTGTTTGGGGCTCTTAAAACTATTTTAAATGCAATTAGCAAGGGATCAGGTTTCCCCCAGGTTTTTTTTTTTAAATATACTTTTTATATCTAGGACAATATTTCACAAGTTCATGTAGCGTGTGTTTTTCATTGATTGAATGTTTACAAACCTACTTATGTGTAGAGTAGGCCTAGATGCTCTTTGGCGGAATTTTAAAAGATTTTTCAGATGCTTTTTGTAAATTTTTAGACAGAGTATTATTTCACCACCCTCAAAACAAGGAGACAGATGTGGGTGTTGAGTATTGACGGGAACTAAGGAAATCTGGTGTAAAATAGAATATAAATAATAATAATAATAATAAAACAAAACTGGCAATTCCTAAAAAAATTGTTGTTAGAGTATTTTAAAGGATTTACCATTTTGCAATTTATAGAATTTGTTAAAACAATTTCTGTAACTTTTCATTCCCAAGGTTGAGTGGAAAAAAAATGTTAATGTGAAACAATTTGAAAAAAAGAAGCCCTATTTAAATACTTTATTTAACAAGTTTACAAAAAAAATAATTCATAAACAAGAAAGGAAATTGGCATTTCTTAGATTTTTTATTTAAAATTTTAATTTTCTTTGTACAACAAACGTAATGTTTATGTAGATGTACATGTATGTAGGCCTAATGTAGTTGTTATGAGTTACAATACAAGCACCCTGTACAAATTTGTAAGTGATAAAGTGTACCATACATTTACATGTACATTAAATAAATCCAATATGACATGTCAAGGTCTTTTGGTCATGATCAAGTTTGACAGCTCAGTTGGTTGGATATTTAATTACATGTAGATATATTTTGTTATGAATATTTATGTGCAGAACTGTGCAAAAAAATGTTGTTTTTCTATTTTCCCACTTTATATGTATTTGTCAGAAATTCAAATGATATGAAACATGAAATAGTTGAATACTGTACTCCATCTGAATCACAGGTGTGTGGTCACTATAGTGTGTCAGCATCCTGATAATTCCATCACCGTTTCCTGTCAATATAAACCATACATGTAAATGCACCACCTGTGACCTTATTGATCGACATATGCATGTAGCTTGTCATTGTTTTAACCAAGATTGCTTGTCATTCTCCTTTGTTCTACAGACCTTTCATCACTGACAATATTGTTGTCCCGGTCCCTGTGTGCATTAACAATCACGAATACTGATTTTCATAATATCATATAGAGGCCAGACTATTTTGGTACTGAATTTTCCTGCTTCCCTGAAGTTTCCTTTGAAGTTAATCTGTTTTTTTTTTACTTTCTGTTATAGCCTTTTTATTTTATAACACCTCTTTCTTTGATTCTATCTGTTGATTGGCCGAGCGTGCGTCACGTGGTGTTGTGTATTTTTACTATCACACTGCACACCGACCAAAAGAACTATTAAATGGTACTATCCAACGACAACCTCGAACCCGGTGAAACGATCAAATAATAAAACGAAGGCAGTGTGGTACCCGCTCTTTCTTTTTGTCAAGTTTTCCTGTCAGATTTTACACAGTTGTTTGAAGACTGGTATACGCACAGTTGTTTAACGAATATTACAACAAATTGGATGAAATTGAGGTGTTATAAAACAAATATTGACTGCTTTATCTCGTGGCGTAGTAAAACTAATCACTCTCGGTGATCCCGGAGCAGCCTATCTTCCCTCGGCTCCGCCTCGGGAAGATAGGCTGCTCCGGGGATCACCTCGAGTGACTAGTTTTACTACGCCACTCGAAGCAGTCAATATTTGTATAATAGCTACTCTCTGGTCTACCCATGTCAAGATATGGTGGGCATGTAAACAGGCATGCATCATCCCAAAATGTGCACTACACACTAAAACTGACTCCCACATGAATCAGGACCATAAGTCTGAACTGGTTATAAATTAGGAAAAATAATCAAACATCGCAGATACATGTTTTCCTTACAAAATGAATTTTTTATTTTTGTCAAACAAATACTTTTGGGGAAGGTATATGACAGATAAATTTAAATAACTAGGCTCTTCAAAATATGGTAAACCAACTTATGAATCATGTATACAATAATGACCTTATACAAGTACAGATAGGACTTGTAAATGAACTTACATAGTACATGTACATGTGGACTGACTCCATGAACTATCCACACAGTGCGTGATAAAATTCTGATACTTTTTTGAAAAGTCATGTGCACACAACTGTTACAAAGCTTTAGCCAACAATGTCAAGACAATCTAGGACCCAATAATTGTCTGTGACATCAGCACAGTAGTCACAAGCTCTGTCTACACCCAGTGCCCGGATGACAGAACTTGTCTGGACTGACCATGATGATTGTCAAAACCACCTCAAGAATATTCTTAACTGTTTAATCTTTCTTACCAGGGGTACGTTCCACTCGCGCGACTGTTTGCGCTACCTTTTTATCAAATGTGCGTCACGCTAACATTTTGTCTGGGAGGTGCTGTGTTCGAAAGCCATACACATGTTTGCTTCAATCTGTCGGACCAATCAGTTTGCAGTATCCAAAAAAGGTTATTCCTTGTGTTGGACAATGTTCTGTCGTTTGTTCCTTAAAAAAATTGTTAGTATTTTCCTGACTACTTACTTGTAAACAAGTAGGCTACAGTTAAACATGATGAATTAAAACACTTTATGACAAACAATCTGATTTGTTTGAGGTAAGATTTAGGTCAAATTAGTCCAGTTTTCATGGACTAGTCACTGTTTGTGACCATTCTTTATGTTGGTGAACATATGTTAACACCTCCTCAACACATTTTGCTGAATTTCGCAAGCAATTTGCAAGTGCCTTTTGTGCCCAACTTGTAACTTGTTCCGATTTGAAAGCGTGTGTGTAGGTTGGCAAACGTTTACAGCGTTCGCCTGAGTGAAACGCATTCCAAGGCACAATTTCATAGTAAAACCTCAACCCTTCCAAATCTTCCACAGTCCTCATCATGAAGTTGTCTGATTGCAGAGGCTTGTGGACTGCAGTCCCAAATAACAAATGCTTATCACTGGGCCAGGCAGCCCAATCTAGTCCCAACATGTTGGTGTGGAGTGACATAAGAGTGGAGGATAGTGGAGGATTGAGGTTACCTGTAGGCAAGTGGGCCTTACCTAGGGAGTAAAGGTTTTAATTATTAAGCAGAGAGTAGTGGTTAAAAAAAATTTTTTCGGCTGAGCATAAATGAGGAGGAAACCAGTCACAAATGACATGCATTACATGGTATTTTGCCTGGTAACCCTATTCTGGTGAGCAGAATGGTTTTGTGCTTTTGCTAATTTTTGTGCTTAAGCAGCTTTTGATACTGCGGTAGGATTTGGGAATGGGCCGCCTCTCATCTGATACCAGTCTTGCTCTTACCAGTGAGAATGTTGTACTACATGTACCTTGCTCATTTTACCCAATCTCACCACCTCAGTGTATATTGGGTTTAATAAAGGAACTTTTACTGGGCCTCTCTACATTTCGCGACAGCACGGTCAAACAGAGAGTAGTGGTCTTTGTAAGAAAAACATGTTTTTAATCAGTAATGTGATTCCCTGCCGTATCTTTCATGCGTATTATTTGTTTGTTAGTCTGATAGAAGATAAAGCAAATTGTTTTTCTTTGTTTTTGTAGACCCATTTTGCAGAAATCTCAGCTCTCTCTGACAGTGATGATGATGACGGTGGTGACTGTATTAAGAAACAACCTCGCAAGCTCAAGTTCAGCAGAGAGCCCATCAAGGTAGGCTAAAAGCTTGACCCCCCAAAATGAACCTTCATGAAAGTGGGTCCCGGAGTTTTCAAATGGGAGACTTTTTGGACTCTAGGTGGCAGCAGACTTACCAGGTGAAACCATTGTTCTGAGAAATGTGCGCATGCTCAGAGTTCCGTAAACAGTGGCAAATTACCAGGTATGTCCGGTGCCATGGTGCTACCTAGTGCCCCAAAGCCAAGCCCCCCCCCCATGGGGGAAGGTGATTGTGGAAGGGAAGAAGAATTAACTTGGCCCAACTTCCTTCTAGTAGAAGTTAGATCTTCTAGTTGTACATGTAACTGTACAACAGCACAAACACCTAAAAGGACTCTCCAAAAGTCTCCCATTCAATTCTTTATCGACTCAAATTGGTGCTTATGATGTCCTCATTGAGCTTTCTGTCCAATTCCTGATGACCTGAGATACACAAGAAAAATTGCATCAGTTCTCTTTCTTAAGGTGATTTGCACCTGAAAAGAATATGTTTTGTTTTAAGTATGTTTTATTGTTTGTCGTGATGGATGATAAATCATTGTTGTGAAAGTGTTTTTTTACTAAAGCGCCACCATGTGGCTGTATTGTACCAGTTATGGACAGACTGTGGTCTAGTGTACTGGCGCCCTCTTGTGTTGCTTCATGCATCCCCATGACTAATCCAGCCACTAATGATACATGTATTTCCCGTATTTTCCTGCATATAAGATGTGGTTTATCTGACTTTCAAAGGTCTGAAACATCACTGTGTTTAACCAAATGGTGCACCTTACCTGGTGTAGCTTGAGATCAAAGTGAAGATCACTGTCTGAAAACCTATTTTATACTGTAAAATAATCCTTCACCCAGGGTAACCCTACCTGTTATCACTTTAATACAATGAAACCAATACATTGTAGTAGTTTTTAGTAAACAAGCTAAAGATGAAAGTTTCCAAGGAACTGTGTGTCATCGACCATGCTTCTGCCCAAGGCGTGAACCAGCAACCACCCATGGCTTTATTGTGTACACCAGTGACAACATTTTGGAGAATTTTTATTTTATAGAGCATGCGCAAATCTAGTCTTTAGTTATCAAGTGGTTTACAAGCATTATTGTATGTGATTGCGTAATGCACTGTGTGTTGACCAGTGGAACATGTTAGATTTCTTGTTGATCATGTGAGGACACATTGTGTAAATGTTTAGTTTGAGGTTACTATATGTAATGGGCACGTCTTAAATCTTATTCATCAACAGTTTTTTTTCAATGTTTTTTTTTCAACATTTGGTGTTTTCAAAAGATAATAAGGAGTAGAGTTTGAAAGAATTAAGTAAGGCCGTTCATTTTCCCCTTCTTTGTTTACATGGCTTTTAAAAGACTAATGAATGTAATGTCAGAAAATGTTTCATCTAAAAAACATTAGGAGCCCTCTAGTGTTCAGTATGAAATGCAGCACTGAATATGTGACATAGCGCCATCAGGTGGTAACATGTTGCCAGCTTTGGAGTACTTCCCATTTCAACTTACATTATAAATAGGGCCCTCTTGTGGTAAAAATAAACAAATTCCATAAAGTTAGATGTTGTACTCAACATCAGAAGGACTGCAGCTGTTACTAGAAAGAAGTTATTATATCAATCAGAAGAGGAAAAAAAATCATGAGATTTTCTTGCGACATGAACAAGAGAAAAGAACAGGGGAATCATCACATCAATTCCGAAATTGACGTGAGAGAATCGGTGATGACATTGTTGATGTCCCTTGTCGACCGTCAGAGAATTTCATATCATGGAGCTTGATTGCAGGAGACAAGAGTGAAGAGACTAGAGGTTCAGCTGACACTTTCTTAATAGATTGCAGTAACTCATTGACTGCAGTGATTAATTACAAGAAAACATCCGGTTAACTTAAAGGCATATTCATGATACTGGAAAGGATGAAAAATAGAATGTTAGGCCGTGGCTGAAGTAACAGCCTTGGCAGTGGGTATGGCCGGATTCTGGAAAGGCCTGTTCTTTAGTATGTTGCTGCTGCCAACAGCCATGTAAGCCTTAGCCAAAATAGCTTGAATCATTACTCCATACTCATGTATGCACTGCATGTATTTACAAGTACATGATGTGCAATGTGTCCCGATAACACTAATTAATGTTTTGAGGCTAGGTCACACTAGATTATAACATTTGTGCACCAGTTTTCTTTTGTCACTAAAGTGAAAGTAAAACTGAGCAAGCCCATGATAGAAGTGGCCATCTTGTTTTTTCCCCTCGTACAAAAGCACACAGTCAAACGGAGGCTGGAAGGATACATTAGTCTGTTCCCTTGTTGTGGAAGTTACTGGGAACCTATTGTCATATGTATTTGTAAATGTATACTATACAGGGCATCTGACAAGACTGTCACAATATTAGCATTCGGTTTCGGTGTGCTCAAAGCTTGTTCAGTCTAGCAACAAAATCAAAAAATTGTTGGACAAAAAAATCATTACCTGCTGGATACTAAAGTCAGTTTGAAAATCTGATATCTACATGTACATGTACATTTATTAGGTCTGCTTCTACAGAGGGTTGAAGTGGTCAAACTTAAATGTAATGGCCTTGTTTTAAAAGAAATCTGTTTGTTTGTTTGTCTTTAAAAGTTCTTCTTAAATATAAGGATGATATTCTTCCTAATTTGATCTTATTTTTTGTTGTTTTGCTCTCAGAAAATCACTAATAGTCTTATTAAAAAGCCATAAAAAAGCCAATCAAAATCCATGCCATATGTAGGTCAGCCCTTGTACGCAATAAATTTGCCTGCTATTTTTCAAGGGTCAGATATGCCTGTTCCTCTTAGCTATTCTGGTCAAGATATCTAGACACGCCTGTCTTACATATTACGCTGCGAGTCTTTCCTCAAACATACATTTACTGTACAGTAATTGCACTAGGAAGCCCTTGTGGATGAATTTCTGACCACATGTAACTACTTTGCGGCAGATTTTAGCCAAAGGAATTGCTGAACTTCTCAGACAGCACGTGTCATTGAAACATTTGCCTGCCTCACATAAATGTCTGATGACAACCTGCATGACATATTGCATCCCATATCTCTCATAGGGGACATGTACAGTAGGTTAAATTAAAAAATTGCTGAGCGATTTTTTTTGCATGAAGATTAAAGAGCTGTGCACACACTCATAAAAGGATTTGCATATTTAGAATACTGTTGTTTGAATCAATTTCTTAAAGTTGTGATGAAAAAATGGTGTTTAATTACCTTTTTTAAATAATACGTTCAACTGTGTTTTCTCAAAAATTAGTCTGCCGTTGAGGGGGACTCCTCTGGTCAGAGTCCAAAAGTTTGGGTATTTTTTTCTCATATATGGAGGGATTTGGGGGGATTCATCATAGCGAAGCAATCTTGGATGTTTCTGAGTCGTAAGGTTTGTATATTGAAGACCCTTGTTGTGGTGGGTTTCTGATGGATTCAAAATTGTTTCCAGTAAATATCTTTTGAAAGAATGACTGAGGCTTTGAAATAAAAATCTTGTTTCTATTAGCCAACCCCAATCCTGAATGCTTTATGTCTTTATTACAAGCCTTTCCCAAAGCTTGATTTTTTTTAAGCTACCTCTAAATCTTATTCAATGTTGCCCCGCTCCACTCACATAAAGATTTTCTGAAAAAAATGATATTATGAAACTTATATGTTAATCTGATGTCAGAACACATCTTTAAAAAAAAAAAATGATTCCAGCTTGCACTTTAAATAAATTGCATATTTGGAATGAGAACCTGGAAGTGATATAAATCAAGATTTAGGATCAGCAGCCGCGTTCTGGCTCCAGCAACCGTTTCTTATAATATTTGACACATCTTTGTAATCTTTGGAATACCGATGTCACTGGAAACATGTCTTCTCCCCTCCCCTCTGAGGCATCAAGCAATGAGTGAATGACCACAAACTACATGTCACAGAATAAACCCTGGTCAGTCCCTGGTAGTTGTAGCTGATTAGGCACACTGCCGTTTCATAGGGTGTGGGAACCTTTTCCTAAAAAGTGGATTACACTTTAATAATAATAATAATAATAATAACGCAATATTGATGTCTGACAAATGGCTGCCCTGACATGAGCAACAACTTGAAAGAAGGATAAGAAGGTATCACAGTTAGTTCTTAGGCCAAAACAAAAACAAATTGTTGAGTTGCCCTCTACTGACTGACCCAAAAGTGCTGAAGTTTGGGGTCTTTTTTTCTTTTTTTTCATCATTTATATTTGACAAAACTTACAAAATTTTCTTTGTATATTATCCCTGAAATCCAACTTTTTACTACAAATGAACTTAAACAAATGTCCAAAACATAGATAGATGTAAAACTAAACATGCAGGAGGTCGACATTTTATGTGTGTTTGTGTGCCGCTAACCCATACGCAGTATGCCCATACGGACAGATGTACGGGCTGTTTGTGATCCCATACAAAATGCACATGAACTGCAGAATGCTTGAGTCTTGAGTGCATGGTATAGATCGCGGCTGCAACCACGGACCATGCTGCAATATACAGCCCAAATTCAGACGGGCATTAAAAAAAAAGTCAACATGTGGATTCACCAGTGTTCACTGGTACCCAACGCTTGTTTTGAGCGGTCGTTTTTAGAACTTGCCAAGATACATTTGTGAAGGGTAAATAGAGAAAACAAATCACCGATACAATTAGTTTTTTTGATAATTTACGAGAGAAAAAAATAAATAAAGTCACATATAAATCATAGGCCTAATATGTTTGGTTTGTGAAATGTCCCACTTCTTATTTACCCATGATTCAGTCTACACGTTTTCAAATTGAATGGCCCCTCACATGTTGTGCATTGGCTTCGCTGAATGTCAACGGTTGCGACTCAATCTACACGTTTTAAAATCACATGGCCCGTAACATTTTGAGCGTTGCATGCAAAGTTGCCAAATTCGCTGTGTCAATGATTGCGATAGGTTTACCACACTTTTCAGCAAAGTATCACAAAATCAATCTGAGTGGATTTTCCCCATGTTTATTTGTAAAACTTTGAAAAACATGGCATGTGTTATCAGTTTCAGCACATTTCAATCTTAAAATGAAAAGTCAAGGGAAAAAAAACCCCCCAAAACAAACAAACAAACGACCGACCGACTCCTTCAAATATTGTCAGTTTTCACTGGAGGGCAACTCAACAATTTGTTTTTGGCCTTAAAAAGCGCATCACGCAAAAGTTTCAATTTGTTTTACAACAGTAACAGGCAATTAAACAAAAAGGTAACTTTTAAGGAGTTATTTAAATTCAGGATTTTATAATATTGAATTAGTTTGGGGGTGTTTTCTGCCTTGAAACCAGTTGAGGCTCAATCAGTATTTTTGAAACTGCACTCTTCATCACACCAGCTTTCAAATTGACAGATGTATGTAGTCTGAACAGTGGGCAAGGCCTGAAGACACCATTTGGAAAAAGCCTCTTGATTGAAAGTTGGAGGTGAGACCAAAATTGTGCCCTACCTACTCCGACTTCAGATTATTCTCAATCAGTGCTTTCCACACACAGCTTTCAAGTTGACAGATGGAGCCAAAAAATGTCATTTGGAAAAAGGCCTATGGTAAAAGTTTGCCATGTAGATATACCAGTGTTTTGACCAGCCTCCAACAAAATGAGGCTAAATTCAGTGAATGTTGATACCAGCCAGATACATGTAATTCCTTTGTGGTTCCTAGTTTCTGTTTTATTATGAAATGAAGCCTTTGTGACTTTTTTGTTTCCAGATTAGTCTTAAATTCTCCTCCCCTCCCTTGCCTTCCTTTTCCAAATCTCCCTCAGATTTTTACTTCTCATCCAAATCATATACCATCATTAATACTTTATTGCACAACAGATGGATTATTAATTCTAAACTAGTTGTCTCAGCTACCTTTGTCATAAAAGCAGAATCTTCTAATAACTGACAATTACACCGCATAACAATCCTTGTGGAGTGATATCAGGTATCCATCAGTACTGCATCCTCTCCATTGGCCTGGTAATGATGGACACAGTATTACTTTACCCAGGAGTTTTCCCTCTTGGGTAATTCAGGGTCCTGATGCTCCATTCATGTTCACTAATCAATCAGGAAGACGATAGAATGTATCCTGAAACAAAAGTGCTGGTTTGAAGACAAAATTTGTCAGCTTTCTTTCTAACTCATATCTTATGTCAGTGACCTATTTATAGGAAATTATTGATAGTTCTTGCTTTTATTTAGACTTTTTAATAATTTTATTTCTGGATATTGTTTCTATACACCATTTGTACTTTTTGGAAGTGAAGGTTTTGATTTACGCAAGTTTGGTATCTTTGGTAAAGAGAATCATTAAAAAAAAAACTAAAGAAATGGATCAATCAATAAGTGTGTTCCTAAAAACAATCAAATCATCATTGGTGGTGATTTTAATAGTGACCTTAACATGCAAAGGAACAAAGAAGGAATATTCAAAACAACAAAATCCGAATTTTTAAAATGAATTTCAGCATAATGGTGTTCTTTGGGACACATGGTGAGAACAGAATCCTGATGTGATCAAATTCACTTTTAAAATATTAAGCATTAAAACAAGAATTGATTATTTTCCCCATTTCCTGTGCTCTGACAGATTTAGTATTCCATGTGATGTTTGATCTTGCATTAAAACTGACCACCAAGCTATTTCAGTAAAAAGAACTCTAAGCAATGACAAAAGAGGACCAGCTTACTGCAAATTTAATAGCACTCTTATTAATGATCAAACCTTCAAGAGAAACATCTTATATATGGATTGTCAAATGAATTAATAAATCAGTTCAAAGTGAGAGGTTTTGACTTTTAATATTTTTATTTATGAATATTATTTCTATCCATCATTTGTACTTTTTCAAAGTGAAGGTTGGGATTTGCGCAAGTTTGGTACCTTCCAAATTTGACTAAATTTTAGTAACTTACCTGTCCCTCTGAGCCGTTTTCATTGCCTTTGAAAAACCATAGGAGGGCTTGCTTCTGTGCCCTTGATCTTTGCGAAGCTACCCGTTAAAAAATATTAGCAATAAGGATTTCAGAAATGTTTTAATGGCCTCACGTTTGGAGCCTAGCAGAGTCTGTATCCATAAAAGAGGTACTCCTTATCTAGGTAAATTGACTTGCCCATCCTGAGCTGAGTTTAAGATTTGGTTTGGTATCTTTAAAAGTATTGGTGCTGGGATTTATCAAGCACGCTTGGCTCTCCTACTGTGTAGTGTATGTTGATTGTGTGTTTTCCTGTAGCCTTCCTTGGCCTTGTCCTTTGGAGAGAGAAGAAAAATCCCACACTGCATCACAGATTTTGTGATTGCATTTTATGGGCAGATCTTGGGAGCAGAACATGTTTTGATTCCTCTCGAGATAGATGTTGGCATTGTCCGTGAATGCCTGAATAGAATCTCAAAATTACACATCTTTGAAATTGGAGGCAAGGCAATCCCATCCAAATGTAGGTTAATGGCTGGATAGGTGGCCCCTGATACTGAATGGTTTACATTGCCTGGAAATGTCAGATTAGCCTTCCGTTGGAAATTAGCATAAAATACACTGCAGAATTTCCTAAGCATGTTGAGGCGCGTAGTGGTCTACATGTAGTTCTGGTGGCTGAATCATCAGAAATTTGGGTTCGAATCCCGGTCGTGACATTTGTGTCTGGTCAAGACACTTCATGAAAGTTGCTTCTCATCACCTAGGAGTAAATGGGTACCTTTTGATTGTAGAGATTGTTGATGTGAATGATTAGCAAGCTGTGTGCCAATTTTGCTGCGGTGCTGCATACTCCAAAGGGGTTGAGATGGTTTTAGGAATGCTTAAGGCCCAATGAACAGGGGTAGTAAAAGTTAAAGGCACTTTGATGCAACGTTTAAAAGCGCCAAATAAATGCCTAATATTATTATTATTACTGCTACTATTATTCAGAAATGTTTAGGATCTGATAAACAGGAGTAATGACAATATAAAGCATTTTGAGGGGTCTATTTGGCTTGAAAAAGCATTTTATAAATACACCATACTATTACGATTGTAGATCAACTATTACGATTGTAGAGTTGGCATGAGTCCCAAGTGATCAGCAATGCCCATAGTGCTAGCAAGAGGGGTGTTTGATTTATAGTTTTGTGGTGAAACCTTCTCAAGTCCTTTAAAATCATCCAGAGGAAGGAAATGGACAAATGGACATTTTACCCATTTGATGAAGTAGGGATTCTGCAAAACTTATATGAGTTGATTCAGGAGGATTGAGGCTGTTTCTTGTGGGGAGTATCCAATGGGTAGGGTTTTTATAATAAACGATTGTAGAAGTATTGTTAATGAGATTTTGATGCCCCCCTTTTCCCCCCTGTATTTTTATCTTGACTAAGAGTAAGACCCGATCACCAATGTTATACAAGTGCAGACTGCGCATCCATGCATACTCCGGACGTGGTATAAACAGAACTGTTGACCATTGGCGGTCAATGAACACTGACCATCTGCTGTTATCACATCGGTCATCAATGAGATTGCTTTTAAATGTACAAAAAACCTCGCTTGTCATTGTTTATTCATGACTTTCAGTTGCGCACCATCGATACTAATAATAAGAGCAGAAGTGGACATAACACCCGAGAAAATGTCATGGGGCTTGCCACTAATTACGAGCAGGTAAAGCGACGTGGGTTTAATATCAATTTACTGATCGTGACTCGGATAATCTGCGTAGGGACGCTGGAAGCATGGAGTGGGATGAAGATATGGAAACAATACTTCCTGTTACTTGCGTTATTTAGAAAATGATTCAGTAGTATTGTGTTTATCTTGCTTTAAAATTCCTGGCAAAGAGAATGCTAGGAAACACACCATAAAGGAGGATCTGTTTGCCTTTAATGATTGGTTAAACGGGCCTGGGCTGCCGGTGAAGAGTTCTGTTGGAGCCGGCAACGTCAAGGGGAGGTTCAGGTTTCACTTGGTACGGGCCTCAATCTGTGCAGCATACCATGGTGTCACTAGTGGCGTGCTTGCTTTGTTTGCGTGGGGTGGGAGGGTGGGGGAAGACGTGGGTTTGTAGATATAGCCTGATGTATTTGTTTTTGGCACAGCGTTTTTGGTTTCTCTCCAGCCAGGCATTTTGTTACAAATTAAAAGTAAACCAGGGATTTTCATAGGGAGTGAATACATGTGATGATCTGGTTTATGTAGGTGGTTTGTTGTTAGAGTGGGATTTGGTGGGGGGGGGGGGGGGAATATCCCATGGCAGAAAAGCAACAAATGTTAGTGGTGTTTGTTTTCCACTGTATTAGCTGTACCCCTTAGGGTGACTTACTAGGATCCTTCCTCACTCTAACAAAATGCAGCACCATATGGTAACTCAACACCCAAACTGTCGGACTCTGATTATGGTGGTATGCCTGAACCCATGTAAAGCATTTAATCAGTTCACTAGTGCAGTCATCAGTCCAACAGAATCAAACAAAACATGCTGTTGGATTTTGATTGGTTTCAGGTGGTTAGGATGAAGGTTCTGTGGCGATGATAGGAAGGTGACCTTTGAGAAGTGATGGTGTATACATGTATGTATGTACACGTACATGTTATGTTACATTTACATGTAGTCTGTGGGCATTTCCAAGGTTATATTACGTGTACGTTTACCACAGGTAACACAAATCTTGTTTTATGAATAATATTTTTTGACTGGAAGTGTTGATACTTTTTATCATCAATAACAATTTTCTTGAAAACTATTTAGAAAAGCAGATTTCTGATATCTTTTGTGAATGTAATGTGATTAACTGCATGGAATTGCCACTGTGATTTGTTAGCTATGCAGGATCTCCACTCAGGATATGAGGATTCATGTAAATGGTTAAATATTAAATATTTCAAAACGTTGGCCATGCCAACCATCATGTATGCAACAATCCATACTATGAATTTGATGTATTCAAAGGACTTCTGACTGTGCCGCAAGAGACATAATTTCCTGGACAGAGGTTTTATCAAAAGCCGTCTCTTTGTGGAATGTTCTCTGCAATTTTGTTTTATCCATAAGAAAATAATAACTGACCCGACTTGAAGGAAAAAATCTATGAGTCTGCGGTAAAAGATCAATAAAAAATCCAGGCACTGCATCTGAGATTGGAATTTTTTGCAAAACTGCTGATTGTTGGGAATGGGCTAAGAGGAGGATGTTTCATTTCCAGTCAAATGGCATGCACAATGGTGGTCACAAGCTGCCACAATAAAACAAATATCAATTTATATAAGGTGAACACTCACTGGGGATAAATGAAAGACTAGCAGTTGAGTTATGGGGAAATGTTTGTCTGAGTTGATTTTTTTTACTCTTTTCAAGAAAATGTCCCTTCTTAGCCTCATTCTAGGGGGCATTGTGCCATGTCAATCCTTCTTGTCACTACTGCCTGGAAGGGGATACTAACATACAATGCTGATTGGCCTAATTGAACTGTGCCATGTTGTGCATATTTAAATTACACAATTCCAGGGGGTTATGAGCAAGGCATGCTGGGATAAAATGGTGTGTCAAGATCGATACACCCATAGGGAGCAGGTTGGTTATTCTCTTACCCCGAAACAATCAATGAAATCTCCCAAATATTGAATTAGAAACCTGCAGATGCCATACAGTGCAGTGCTTTGGTTGTGTATACCTTCCAAATAATTGATTGGCATGAACTAACACGGCGGTCCTTTGACAATTTTGTCAGGTTCATACATCTGTAGATATGTGGAAAAACAAGTATGGGAAGAGTTGGTAGTCGGGGGGGGGGGGGGGGGGGGGGGGGGGGAAGAACGTAATTTCAAGTGATCATCCAACTTCACTGATGTAATTTTAATGATTGAGTCATTCATCAGTGACAGGTCAAACTAAATCATATTGTTCTTCATCTCCGACACAATATTTACATTGACCAGTTATGCCATTGTGGAACACACTGCTAAGTATAGGATTGGCTGCTCTATCACTGGGCGAGCTTGGTGGTAAAGCGGGAAAGTCTTGGGTTCGAATCCCACTCCGTTAAACTGTTGCAGAAAACACTGCTAATAATAGGATTCAAAATGGCCTCTCAATCACTGGGCGAGCTTGGTGGTATGGCAGAAAACTCTCTTTAAAAGTGAAAAAAACAAAACAATAATAAGTGCCTTGAGTACCAAATTGTTGGTGCTTGTGGATACGTGCCCTATACAAGACTCTGAGTTTATTATTATTAATTTATAAACTTCAAATATTATTATTATTGTTGCACATGTTACATGTACAATATGTGAATTTGTTTAAAGCCGTGTTCAATGGCTACATGAAGCTATCATGTTTAGGCTTTGGATTGTGACATCAAAATATTATTTGAGAAATCGTTGGAAATTTGATGAGCTTTCTCGGGAGTCTGTTGGCCAGGGTTGCAAATTAGATTCCAGATTTGAAATCTAATATAGCATGTACTTCTTGCTGATTAGATTAATATTGATGTACATGCACAGTACGGACAGTACGAACGAGCTCCTGTCTGCCCTTGTCATTATAGAAAAGAGTTTTTATCCATTCTGCGACTATTTTTATCACAAATGTGTTTTGACTTTTAAGAGAAAAACACCTAAAAATGAATGAGTGAAAAGCAGGATTCGAGACAGAGGATTGATGTCTCTATCTGATGACTTTCCTAGCCCTCCCAGGATCCAATTTGGAAAATTTTAATAGTGTGGGCTCAACCCCTCATCATTGTTCTTAACCATGCTTCCTGAAACAGCCAAGTTTAATGTTGTTTACTTACGTGTATTAATCCAGTGGGCTGAAGGATGGAGTTGGTTTAGCTGGCCTCATTATTCAAAGTATGTCAGAAGATTGTTGTCACCCAGGTATTCCCCAAATGGGTTGCATTTATATCCCCATTGGGAAAAGATCAGAGTGAGGCTTAAGCTTAGTTTGTTCAAAACGTTTTTTTGTTTGCATAATTGGCATTTTCCAGGCACTTTTTAACGAATAAAACAAAGCTCCCTAGATGGTTACTAACACTGTTCATTGAACCAAAGTCATTCCTGAAACCATCTCAACTCTTCAGGAGTATGCAGCCCCAGTATCCAATTTGGCTACTATATCTACCTTTGCAGGTAGCCATTTATCCCTGAGTGTCTCAGTATCCAATTTGGCTACTATATCTACCTTTGCAGGTAGCCATTTATCCCTGAGTGTCTCAGTATCCAATTTGGCTACTATATCTACCTGTGCAGGTAGCCATTTATCTCTGAGTGTCTCAGTAGCCAATTTGGCTACTATATTTACCTTTGCAGGTAGCCATTTATCCCTGAGTGTCTCAGTAGCCAATTTGGCTACTATATCTACCTTTGCAGGTAGCCATTTATCCCTGAGTGTCTCAGTATCCAATTTGGCTACTATATCTACCTTTGCAGGTAGCCATTTATCCCTGAGTGTCTCAGTATCCAATTTGGCTACTATATCTACCTTTGCAGGTAGCCATTTATCCCTGAGTGTCTCAGTAGCCAATTTGGCTACTATATCTACCTTTGCAGGTAGCCATTTATCCCTGAGTGTCTCAGTAGCCAAATTGGCTACAATCTCCACCATTGCAGGTAGCCATTTATTCCGAGTGATGGGAAGCATTTAAAAAGAATCTTGCTCAAGGACACAAGTGCCTTTACCAGGATTGGAACCTGTACTAAAATGACTCTGCCCCTGGAACTGGAGTTGGGTGTACTGGATTACTCAGCCATGACTCTCCAACAGTACTGGGATAGTATTGAGGGCAGGACCTCTGAGGACCCATCGTGTAGGTTGCACAATTAATACCAAGTCCAGCAGAGTCCCGTTAATTTCTGTTGGATTGAGATGGATTCCCTTGGGACAGCGGAGGTTAATGGGTTCAAATTTTCCTCCTCGCTCTTCCTGCTTAGATGATTGATTTTCACTGACAAAGAAAATGTATCATTAATGTATGTCTTAAGTTTACCCTTCTCTTGGGTCTCATGAGTTTACATTGATCAAATGTCAAGAAAGAAAGAAATATTTTTTTTCTAACCACAGACATGAATTCATTTGCCTGTGTGTTTTTCCCAAGATGGAAACAATTTTGGTGTCTGGATGGTCGCTGTCGATTATGTTGTCTCCTTTGAAAGTGCCGGCCCTACACGATAAGGTGTGATATTGACCCACATGTGGATAACACTGTTATCTTGTACCTTGAATTACACAGTGTAGGACTTTGTAACCACCTCCACTTTTTTTTCAAAATATAGCTCACGGTATGCTCGAGTTGGATGGCATTTGGGCGGGATTATCAACCTTACCAGAATCCCGACATTTTGGTTTTGAGTCACCATGTTGTGTAGTTCCTTGATGGGTTGGGGACCAGCCAGAACAGTAGGAAAACCTAAGGTTGACGTGAAAGTTCTTTCATAATGCGGAGAACAGCGTAATGAAATAAGCTTAAAGCATTCCACACATTTTATATCATTCTATATATGGATCCTTAACAATTAAGGCCCAATTTCATAGAGCTGCTTAAAGCACACAAAGTAGCTAAGCTTAAAAAAGTATGCTGACCAGAATAAGGTTACCAGCCAAAATGCCATGTCACATGTACCATCTGTGACTGGCATCCTGCTTATTTTTGCTTAGCAAGCAGGAAATTGTTAACCAATATTTTCTGAAATATCTTTCTTTCCTGAAATTGGGCCCTGCTCTTTTTCAAGCCTTTTGACAGAGCTAGCCTATACGAAGGATGTGTACAAATATGCATTCAAAGTTCCATCATTTTCGATGATGTTGGTTTTCAACCATGCACTGAAATCCTGTTTTAAGCCAGGGCATTACTCCACTCTTTGACTAAGCGGCATCCTCTCCAGAGTCTTTCCTTGAAATGTACCAAAGCTCTTCCTTCAGGGGGGGAAGAGAAAGCTCTTCCTTCAAGGAGGAAGAGGAGCTTCCTCTCCTGACCCGTGCAACACCTGCTTGGCCTTGGCAGTTTTTGTTACTTCTGCCGGGGGGAAATACCAAAGCGTTTGGGAAAGAAAACGTAACTATGGCAAATTGGCTATGCAGTAAAATAAGTCTCTTGGGATGGGTCAAGCCTCGCCTATGGGTGTGGTACTCATCCATCATTGATGGAGAGAGGGGGTGGGGGGTATTAAGAAGACTTATCCAACAGCTGCAATTTATTCATAGCAATTAGATTACCTTGCCCTTTGTTTTGAGCTGAGCAGTCTGAAGTTGTGACTTAAAATTTGATATTGCCATGACAATAAGCCATTTGTGAGTTAGAATTGAATAATGTCTGGTACAGTGACTTGCCTAGTCACAAGTTACGGCATAAATTTGTTTCCTGAGATTATACGGACAGTCAGTTACTATGTCACATGGTTCAGGGCAGTCTTTTGTATCGCTATCTCCAGATGAGCAAACCCTGATACTATTGTGTCATACACATTCATTCTGAATTGTGTATGTGTGTTTGCCATCTCTTACGTAACTACACAAAAGCTTTAAACAAAATTATTTCATACTTACCAAGCATCATTTTTAATTTTTTAATTTTTTTTTTTATATAAAAGCAACTGTGAACAATAACCACATCAGTATTTGACTAAAGAGGTCATTCTGATAGGCCAATCAAATGGTTCATTGCAGTTCAGAGTAAAAAATGGGGAAAACGACAGGAGAAAAAAATATGTATAAAATAAAGAAAGAGAAAAAAATATGTAGCAAGAAGGAGACGGACACAAGGGTTGCCAGCCCTTGTGCCCCAGTAACGCACCTGAACAGTGCGGTGAAGGATATGTGCTGTACATGACCTTATCTGAAAGCATCATAATATGACTCGTAACAGATTGGGTTCAAAGGAGAACCACTTGATCAAGGATTGGGTGATTAGCACTGATGGAAAATTGTGTACCTCCACTACCCGGGCATTATTGTTTTAAACAATGTTCAAATATTTTGTTTGTTCAATCTATACTTATTGGAAACAAACTTGTAAACTAATGGTAAACATGTTGTTCTCTTGTAGAAAACTTAATCAAAGTCCTAGGATAAAACTTCATCCATGCGAAAACTTTTGCGACATTCTCTTCAATCCTAGTACAAAACAAGATTGCCTGTCTTTTGGTTTGTGTGTGGAGAGAGGCAGACAAAACCTTTGTGAAAACACCATCCATTTGACCGGCAGCCTAAACCATCAATCTGGTCTGTGTAATAATAACTCAATATAGTTGTGTTCATAACACAATGGCATGCCTGCGTTACGGCAATTATGATTTCGCCACAATTATTAACCACTTAATTGTCATGTTGAAATCAAATACATAGAGCAATCTCTCTCTATGAGGTTGAGGGAAGACTTGCCTTCAGGTCCTCACTGTTGTAAAGCTGTCTAAGAAAACAATGTTTGCTAAAAGCAGAAAAATCAAACTTAAAAGAAAAAGGAGATCAGGCAAAATACCATGTAACTTTTTAGGAGTAGCAGCTTACAGCATGCGGACAACATTGGTAATTGTCAAAGACCAGAATCGGCACTTTGCGTGACCCAACATATACATGAATTAATAAACCTGTGAAAGTTGACTTTCAATCAGTCATCCGAGTCACAAGCAAAATAGTGAAAAACCTCATCACTGTTTTCAAACATCGGATTTTACTGTAGCATATGGGGCAAAAATGTTTCAAGGGAAGTTTGAACATTATTATATCTTTCTGGTAATGAAACCAAGGGACCCTCAAAAGTGACTTGCACTGTGACCCGTAGGTTCACAAGATACCTGTGTAGAGAAGATGTAGAAGAAATGTCTGTTTTCAATGTGGGAGGAAAACCCCAATGGGGAAAACTCACGCAATCAGGTAGGGACTGAAAACCCAATCCACATGCAAGGCTCCAGTGCGGGATTTGAACCGGGGTCCACAGTGGTGAAAGGCGGGGAAAGAAACCACTGAGCCAACCTGAATGTAAACATCTTCATACAATGTAAGTTATGTGTAAATCTGCAGACATTTATATCTTTTCAATCTTATCAATGTTAGAGCACCCTTGAACACGCAAGTTGGCTAAAAACAGAAAAGAAAAGTAGACCAAGGGTAAATTTTGTAAAAGCTCTGTATCGGCATGGTGTAACGGTAAGCAAATTGTTATGCTTACTGTAGCAAAAAATTGTGGTAAGCAAAAGATGTGTCATAAACAGATTACCATGGTGTTAAGACCGATGTCGTTATCGTTTGAAGTGAGTTTACCATGTACATATAAGTACAGTAAATTATGCATATGACTTGTAGTAAACATTGAATATATATATGAGTAATGAATGAAAACAAGTTCCAACAGTTTGGGCATAACCTGGGTCAAGAAATGTAATGAATAAATGAATGAATAAATAAATGATCGAACAGGTTTGGCAGTGCATGTGTGGACAGGACACCCAATGTAGTTGCATTGTTGCGTCACTCTCATCTGCTTACAAGAATCCCACCATATGATTTTGTCTTTTGTAAACTGTTTACAAAACAGAAACTGCTAACTGCTGCTATGTAAGCAGAAAGGATTTCCTTACACTTGGCCCCAGGAATAATGCAATTTTAAAAATACATTTGCATGTAGTAGTAACACATGAGTTTACTAAAAAGCACATACACTTTTAACTGAGACCTTTTTTAAACCACTGATTCGGCCTAAGGTCTGGCTTATGTTAGCTTCCGTTCAAAAATTATTTACAAAATAACTGACAATGTTTAAGTCTAAGCCAGAACCGAAGCAGTTCCTTTCAAAAACAGGAAACCATCTAAAATTGCCATGTAATTTATATTGCTTGTGAGTGCTTCCTCACTTCAGTTCACTAAACAAATTAACTTATTTGCTACGGTAAATTTAGCGGGGAACCAGTCACAAGCAGTATATAATGTATTTTTGGCTGGTAACTCATTTCTGCTGAGCAACATTTTATACTAAACAGCTTCATAGAACTGTGCCCTGATGCTAGAAAATTGTGATATAGAGACTCAATGGCTGTACATGGTGGTAGTTAGTTGGCTTGTCTTGCACAGGGTCCGACTTCATAAAGCCTGTAACCACACAAAACTTGCTAAGCACAGAAAACATCTTGCTTAGCAGAAATTGTTTTCCCAGCCAAAATACCATACAGTATACATTGCTCAACTGGTGCCCCATTCATTTTTTGCTTAGCAAATAAATTTGATAAGCATAATTTGCTGCTTAACAGCTTCGTGAAATTGGGCGCTGATGAGGCAATAAACGTCTACTGAGCCATCTGTCTGTGGCAGCTGATATTTGTGAAGTTTTTAATTAAACTTTTATTCATTATTTATGTCTTCATTATATGCAGACCATGTTGTGCATTACAACTCTGTTAATGAATAATCCATCTCAAGTCAACGACTGACCTTAAAATGTTATGTCATTTATCAAGGAGCCCCATGAAATATGATATTGACATTTTGCAAAATGTTATCATACTACATACTTGTATTTCTTTAACATGTTTTTTTTTAAAGCTGAAATCAACTTTATTACTTCAAAGACATTTCTTGGAAATCGCAATTATTTCGGGCACAATGTTCCAAGTTATTTATAAAATGTTATGAACTCGAAGTAATTAATGTGGGGAAAACATCATATTTTGCTAACAAGAGCTGTTTGTGTTTTTTTTTTAAAGGTTGTTTACTCGTGTTGTTTCTCTTTTTAAATGTCATCTTTTATTTAGCACAGACTTGTTATTCAAATAACTTGATCATTAGGGTACTTTACGAGTAATATAAATTTATATTCAAAAGGCATAAATTGCAAATGATACATAAACAGGGTTGTTGTGCTCAATTAACTCGAGAGAGACGGGCGGGAGAGACAGTTCCTCACGTCTCCCTCATTCTTCTCAGAGCAGCCTTGAATCTGCTTCACGCTGACAATGAACGGAAGAGTGTTCCTGTCAACTCCTTACAGGTTGTGACGTCAGTGAGACTGTTAATGACGTCATAGAGAATGGGGGCTCATCATATGCCTTATGAATGGTGACAAAGGAGGATAGTGGGGGTAAACAAGAACCAGGGACGTCTAAAAAGAGATGCGAGAGTTTTTGAGCTTGGCTGGAATGAGTTCATAGGACAGGGGGAAAATACAAGTCAGAAAAGGCTTTGAATTGACTGCTAAGGAACACACTACAGATTGGCTAGACATGTAGGTATATATTTCTATGCTGATGATGGTTTCACAACAATTTATTCCCCTCTGGATAAGCTGTGCTGGGGTAGGAATGAAGGAGGGGGAAGAAGGAGAGGGTGATGGGGGTGGGAGGAGAACAGGCTAAGAATCTGATAGAAACAAAACAGGAACTCAACCAAACAAACAAAAGCCAAATGGCATTAAAAAACTCTGCAACAAAAAATGAAAAAGATAAAGAAAGGAAAAATAAATCAGTAAAAAACAGGGTTAGTTTATGTACAAACAACAATAGTCTTTGGAAAGGTCAAAAGTTTAACTCCCTTGATATGATTTGCAATTATTCAAGCTAAACATCAGAATTATTAAAACCAAAAGAGTTTTTATTTAAATACAGTGTGTTGTGATGATACACCTGATGCCTGAAGGATATTTGCCAAAGTTTCAAATCCTACTCACATTTGCCAAGTTGTCATGACAGTGTGATGTACATATTACTAAGAAGAAAAAAATCGGGCTGCATTCCCCCAGACACCATAGGCAGCAACGTCATAGGGAATCACAGCCACTACTTTCAACGGAATTGATGTAATAGAACGCGCCGTTGATAGTTTTTCCCCGTAAGCTGGTTCTTGTTGTTGTGCCAACGATTCTGTGAAAAAAAAAGGATTGTTTTGATGAAGGTTGATCTATTGATGAACAAGGATGTTTATGGTCTTGTTTGGTCACAACACTGGCCACTAGAGGGCAGTGCTTTTTCCCTTGTTGCAGAGATTATTTTAGTCAATCAATCGTCTTAAATCAATCTTCACAAATGGGTTTGTGATTATTTAGTATCTATTTCTGGAATTGAAGCGGAGGGATCCTTGCTTTGTAACCAGTAGAAAGCTTTAAAGGGAAGACCATGAAGATATTTTCAGCTTAGATGTGGGAGGGTAGGGACTGAAAAACCCAATCCACATGCAAGGCTCTGGTCTAAGGTGGGAATCACACCGGGTTCCACCGTGGTGAAAAACAGGGATAGACACCGATCTGCCAACTTGGTCCCCTCCCAAAACATTCCGGTAAAGTGTGACTTGGATTTGATGATTTGACCCTCTGACAAGATTACACTTGCATCAAAACTATCAATATAACGTTTGTATCAAAACCCTCCCCCACCCCCAATACTACCTCCCCCTTACACCAATCCTTCTAATTCCTCCAGTGGGTAGATACATAAGAAACAGATTATGATCATTAGTGTCAATCTCTGTGGGAGTCTGACACTTGTAGGGTTTTGATACAGCAAACTACTGACAAATGATGACTTTCCCCAAGGAAAGCTTTACATCAGGAGACGACTGAGCTATAATCAAATTTGTATCATCCAATTCGAAATATGGAGTTAATTTCATGATCTTAATGGTGTCTTGTACGTAGGCGATTGTCAGGTTTTTTTTTTTTGGTTAGTTGTAAGTCAATTTCTATGTCCAGACATAACAGTGAGTGGTTTGTGATGAAATGTTGGTAGCACTTCCCAATCAGACACTCCCTCGTTCTCTTTCACGGCAAGCGTAATGAGGTATGACGGCTGGGGAGGTTTAGTGAAGATGACAAGTTAATCCTACTCACACACAAAAAATAACAAATTGACGCAGGCGGTACATGCCTTCCCCCCCACTCCACCCACCCAGCCAATGAGCCAAGTGCTGTGTTGTCTCAGGAAGACAAACCTTCTCCTGTTATCTTTTTTTAGGAGAATAAAACTCTCTGAATCAAGTATGAAGTGACGATGTGAAGTTAATTGAGAATAGTGGTTTATATTTAATACAAATTCCGTAGTAGTGTACTGCAGGTTTTCAGTTCTTGTATTTAGCTGGATTAAAACTCAGCTGATCACAGTTTTATCAGAGTGATCTTTACTTTATGTTCAACAGGTTTTCCTCCTTACTTTTAGAGTTTTTTTTTGTGTGCACAAATTCCTTTGCCTATTTGTAGGAAGTAATAATAAAAAATGATGTCTTGTAATGTATAATGCCAGTATCTACCAAGTTGCTAAGGTGCTCGTGACGCTTGCTCCAGTAACAATAAAAGTACCCACTAAAGGAAAAGCAGTTCATGTTGTGTCATATCCTTTGTTTTTTCAATAAATTTTGTTAAAAATAATCTGGTAATAAATGTAGATAGTGTGTGAATCTTCTCTGGAAATTCAGGTGGCTTCATTCTCTAGACCTAGGGAATAGTCAAGTCTTGTACCCCGTACCCATATTGCTGCTTTGTGAGGCAACATCAAGGGGGATACAGGAGGTTGCATTCTCTTGACAAAGAGCAAACCCATTTTGCAGGCACATCCTGTTTTGTCACATCACACTGGAAATGTCTTGACAAATATTGTCTTAAATAAAATAAAATTTCATTGCCACGTCCCAAGTCTTTGAAAACCCCCAATGTATAGGCCCTGCACGGTTGATTGCCTAATGTTATATTTGAGCAGCGGTGGGTTTAGTCACAAAGATGTGTGTTAACGTCACTTCGGTGACACACAATATTATGACGGGAGTGAACGTAGTGCTTGTGTAAGCGCTCCAAAAGACTGGAGTAATGGGCACCAAGTGTTGGCTCAGTCCTCTGGGAGATTGCGTCTTCCATTAAGGGACCATAGTTAGACTAATCTCAGCTCCCAATGGCATGAGCAATGCCTCACTCAAAGGGAAAATACGTAGATTTGTTATTCTCATCCTCTAGTTTTCAATAAACACAAACAACCTGTGAACATGTCATCGAATCGTCACGTTTTAGTAAAAACAACAAAAACTTTCTATATTCTGCCGGTGATTCTACGCTCATGTTGGGTTTATTTTGGGTTTGATGACAATCAAAATAAGAAGTGGTGATTTTGGTGACAAATTTCCGCTTTCCGATTTCTTTCCATGCCCTTTGATAATCAGTAACATTATTTTTAAATAGCCTGAAAAAGCCTTTTCAAATCCTATGCCATGTGTACATATAAGCCCTTATACTTTTTTGATTTTCAAATAACGTTCCTGTGACTTAAACTTTGTAGATTTAAGTTCTGCACCCAATTTCATAAAACTGCTTAACAGTCGATTTTGTGCTAACTGTAATCACAGGAAAAGGCATGCTAACCTTCTGCAGCTTACTGTAATCAGATAAATGATGTAAGAATGCAAATCCATGGTGAACCCACAAGCTGGCCGCCGAATTTTCTTGCTAATCTTTGAAATATCCTTGGGCTTAAGAAAATGTTTCTGCTAAAGTAAGCAGAAAAATTTGCTTATCGTTAAAGCAGCTCTATGAAATTGGCTCAGTCTGAGCAAACATTTTTTCTTGATGCTTGATGCAATTATAGAAATACAGTAGCTTGGAAAAGAACATGAAGAGATCAGGCGTTACTTTCTCGCCTTGATTTATTTCAAAATTGCAACTGAAACTTTCAAAACCGCAAGGATTAAAAAATATGTGGGTTCTTAATTGGATGAAGAAAAAAAGAGAGAGAGAGAGAGAGAAGAAAATAAGAGGTGTGTAGGATCTACTTCATAATATCGTAACTCTCTTGGCTGCTTTTGCACTTATATTTGATTGTAACCCACTCAGTAGGTCCTCGACTTCACTGTCCCTGAGGGTGTTTTTGTATAGTATCAAATGAAAATACCATCATTTAAAGTCTGAGAGCAAAACATTTTTAGGAAAAGGACAATCTCATCCTGAGATATTTCCTTCAGAAAAAGTATTTCAGACAGGAAACGACGGCACACCTTCCTTTCAGGTGAAAGTACAGACTGGGGGTTATTTTATTCTTTATCTTCTTAAAGTAATTATATCAAAGCTGTATGTATATTTCATTAAGGTGACATTTTTTAGGGGTTGGTTTTATGTCCCATATGTTATGTAGTTTCCAGGAACTTTTAGGTTATTTTTTTGTCATGGTAATTTATATTTAAAAAAGCAATCGAAAAGTACTTGATGCAACTTGCACTAAGAACTCCTGAATTCTGATCTAGTTTGACAATGACTGGGGAATTTTAAATCCAGCAATCTTTAAGATCACAATCAGTTGCACTGGTGAACTTTTCAGACTTGAATTCTTTACAATGCCATTGTCTAAGTTATTACAAAACCTTGCTAAATCTACTCATTGACAAAATTGTACCCCAGGTCTAGGATAACCATTTGTTCCATCACTTACGCAGATTTACACCTCACAATGAAAAGGAAACTAATCTTCTAGTAGTTGCGAACCTTTTTGTACTTGGCAGTCCTCAGTCCTCAAGTGACGTTATCAGTCTTGAAAAATCTTCCTGCCTGCGACTTTTGCACCAGTACCTCGGATGTCCATTCAAGCTCTCTGCCCCAAGGGGTCGTCGCGTCTTAAATCATTCCTTCATGTTCGTGGCCATTTGGCAGAGAACTCACAGTTTTTCGTTTCCCGTTAGGGGCCCTGCTCCTTCTTTTCCTTGGTTTCTTCCCCCATGTTGCTCTCCTTCTTCCGGTTGCTTAATGTCGGGCTGTCAAACCGATAGACGTTAATTGCCGATGGCCTTTTCACGGCGTGAGAAAAGTGGTCTGGCGATGACGGTGAGTTGGAGGAAATGAGGTTTTCTACGTATGTAGCAATCATACATGTGTTTAAATCATCTTGAACTGTGTGACTCTTGCACCATTGTATGTAGGTGTAAGCAGGTTATGAGCGTCAGTCAACAAACCTCGAAGAAAATTTTGACATCGTTGGGGATACCTAAAAGGCTGACTTTTTCATACTTCTGAATTCAGTTGAACAAAAAAAAAGCTTTCCAGGAGTACAGTATCTAACACTTCGAATGAACTCGTATCAAACAAACAAAATGACAAATGAGAGAATTTTTTTTATTAAGCTATGAACAAATTAATTAAGAGATTAAGTGACATTAAGTGTAGCCCGATAAAGTAGTCCAACATCCCATATGATTCTCAACTTCGATGGATTCAGTAAACAAGCGTAGCTTTTAAAATATTTATTTGAGATAAATGTGCTGAAATGAAAAAAACTAATCAAATTTTGTGCACTAAATGCCCCAGGCCAGTCTCAAGCTGCTTCAGGTTCAGTGCGTGTTGTGTTCACCAACAGTGTAGAGCATTAACTTCCTGGTTAAAGACTGAAATGAGGGCCGTTCTCAAGGACACAATCCATTTACTGAAGGACAGAGTGATTTTTATGTGCCAGTCCTCACCTCGCCACAGATTCTGAAGAGAAAAACAAGAAAAGAAAGGAGAGAGTTGGAGGAATAGCTGAAGGGTCTCCAGAGCACGTGCTTCTCACTTGTCCATGTACTTAAAGGTTTTATACTACATGCCTTGATATAGTCCAAGAATGCCTCAGTTGTCCATGGTAACACCTGGGAAAAAATGGCTTCATTACTCGGGGTGAACATTTCTAAGGACGGCCTGTGGCATCATCGGCTGAATATCTCTGAAGACTTGGGAAAATGTGTTGATTCAAAAAAGAACCACCGGGTGGTGCAGTTTTTTCTCCCCCCCCCCCCAACTTTGGCACGATCTGATTGGAGAAGTGGAAATTCAGGTTTGCTTTTGGTCTCGTCTTCTATTTACATGTACGACACAATATCAAGATGTTTTTGAAATGTTATTTCAGACATTTTGATCCCTTGTTTTTGTCCTTTTGCAGAGAACAATGTTTATTGTTGCTTAATTGGCATGGTAGTGTAACTATCACGTGATTCAATGTATTTTTAATTGCAGGAGGTAGCAAAAAGCCTACCCAGTGGAGTTTCAGTAGGTTACCCCCTTCCCTTAACCCAAGGCACAAATTCCACAAAAATCCCAAAGTGATCTCAACACCCACACCTCTGTATAAGATGTACGTGCTTGGCCCTATTCCAAGTATGATTAGTTTGGCGATGGGGACGTAAAACTCAAGCAGCACCAAGAAATTATTTTTTTAAAGGTTTTGGGGGGAGGGGTGGGGGTTTGAGGTGGGTGTTTTGAGGGTTAATGATGTATTGTGTACCTCTTTATTTGGTTTTATGCTTAGAGGAATTAGCAGAAGCTGTCTTGTATTTGATCATTCTGTAACCAAATATATCCCAGTATTGTTTGTCTGTGTGTTTTCTATGCAGCAAAATTCACTCGTGGGTTTTGGTCTTATGGACAAATATAGCCAACCGTGTTCCTCATTACATGTTGTCTTCTAGGCCAATAGGCTCCAGGGCACCTGGGGAACTCAGAAGTGCTGGATTCACCCCACGGTAGTAGTCGCCAGCTTGCTGGGGATTACTGCTAATAACATTGATAACTTACATGTACAGCAGATGGTTAACTTCGATCAGGCTCACCCAAAGCGCCCTCTGTGGCACCTACCCACACATTCTGCCCCATGGCAATTCACAACTTTACAGTGGAATGGACAAAATGGAAAAGTTGTATGATTTAGACACCCACTCCAAAATTTAACTCTGTGTACATCTTTACTCGTACATTTATACAGGCAAAGAACAATGTGGTTTGTTAAAAACAATAAGTAGAATACACGTTGTTATTTGAAGACCATGTCATCAAGTAAAGGTCAGGGGGGAATTGTAGGTTTCCACATGTGTCTCTTACCCAAGAAAATCAAGCGTGGTTTTGATGGATACAGATGCAATCTTAATAACTTTCTCTTCAAGATTCGACATCTTTTTCTTGCCTCTTTTTCAGTAAGTAATTTTTTCTTATGGATAACAATTTCAAAACAAAACCCACCAAGCCAGAGTGATGTTCCGAAAGTATATATGTGAGCATTTGTGTGTCGGCCTTTTATGATAAATTATTCCAAGAACATGACTTTTCCAAACTCGTACCACCTGAACATCTTTGCTAATTTCATTGTAAAGTTTCTTGCTTTGTTAGTGTATACAGAACCAAATAACTTAAATTGACTTCTATAACGACCCGATTAGCAGGCCTTGCTGAAGATTACTGACTTGAATGAAGTGGCTTGCAGGCCGCCACTGGCAACAGTATGCAAATGGATGTTTGCTCTTCATCCAAATGTAATTTTAAGACTCTGGAGTTCAGAAACGTGCGTTGAAATTGCCCCCTCCAGTGATTCCTGTTGTGAAATCTGTCGTTTATCCGGGCCAGAAAACCCGAACCGGATTGATGAGGGGGTTGTTGGGGGCAGAACTTTTTGCTGTTGATCCAGACCGTCAGATAGATGCATTAAGCTTGAGAGCTTTTTCCCTCTGATTTGAAAGTCTTGGTGTTGTAAATTATTCTAGGCTGTGAAAACATTTCCGCGTGGATTTGATCAGTGCCCACATTCGGCATTATTAGGAGGGGGGGGGGGGGGGAGAGAGAGACAGAGGAAGACATGGAAAAGGTTGGATGCATGTAGGTCATGGAATAGATTTTAAAGATGGAGATGGTTGAATGTTAGCATTCACAGAATGTCAGTTGAAAAGTTTGGCAACAATCAAAAAGTTGGTTAGCAATGCTCGTGCGGACCAGCCACAGACTTGAATGGTTTATTCATCAACAATCACTACACAGTTATTATGTTCTCTCCGTTTTATTTTCAATTGTTGGGACGGGGAAAAGTAAAGATTGATTTTCCTTTCTTGAAAACTCAAAGTCACTTTTTAAAAAGTGTATTGTTACGTGGTTTTTTGGTCACCAACTTTCAAAGTTAACACCACAAAATACAGCGTCATCTGATAACGTCACCCTTTTGTTGTTACTTGGTCATTGTGTACTCTAAATCATGATCAGATCGACGGCAGTGCATAATGAAGTGACCTGGGAAGAATATTTTTTAAGTTAACAAAATTTAAACGTCTAAATATTTAGGTGTTGGTTACTAATTGCCCATTTTGAAATTGATTCAACGAGCATTCCCGCTAGTCATTTCAAATATTGCATAAAAGTTTTGTTTTTATAATTATGTCTCATGAGGAAAGATTGCTTAGGGTGATTGGCGCTCATGCAAATTTGACAAAATTTGTCCATCACTTATCATGTGATTTTGGAATTAGATGATTGCCAATATTGTATCATTTTTTAAAAGAACTATGTGACTTACACTGTAAATGTGGGTGGTAGATAAAGCAAATAAACTATGCAGTCAAAAATGGAAGAAAGATTGGTTTGAAATGAAATTCAATATTTGCTTTTCCTCCATAAGTTAGTGAGGGCGGTGAAGATTTCATATTTGTTCATGACACTACTGGCTGTAGCCTGACCCAATTTGATATAATAATAACAATCAATACCGATTATTGCTGCAAGGCAAAGATGGTGGCAAACTAGTAATAGATCTACACAGCAGTGGTTGCATGCTTATCACCATGAGGTCATTTCCATTTTGTTCGTTACATCCACTCAGTCACGCTTCAGTGCAGTCGAAAGAGACTTTCGGGGCCGTAAAATAAGGCGGTGTTAGGTGTGCAGTTTTTTTTTTAATTAGAAGCTGATATTCAATGCTTGAATGGAACTCCTGGCTGGACGAGTATACCGGTGTACTCAGTGACATAGCTTGGGGCATAAGAACGCTATTCACATATGGAGGAAGGACCTCGGCACCTTTTATTTATCTTGTATCAAGATACTAGTGAACAGTGAAGAGCTTCCTGCATCTTGACTGCAAATTATATGAAGGAGCAAGAGAAACTGATGCTCCTTGTCTACACCGTGGAAGACCCAGTTTCTATCTATGTAGCTGTTCAATTTGTCTCAAAATTTCTCTGCTTAGCAAAATCTAGCAGGAAACCAGTCACTTGTAATGTTTAGTACGCATTAATCTAGCTGGTAACCATTTTCTGTGCTTAGCAAGTCCCTGTGCTTAGCATGTTTAATATACACTCTTGACCGACAAACAATTTTTGTAAATCCTCCATTTTGTGGCTCTGGTTCTTGTGAGCAAAAATGTTCCTGTCATGTACTAAATAACAAAATCATATCAAGTACTGATTTCATATTATAATATATTTGTAAAATATTAATATTGCATTTCAAATATTCAAATGCATTGTATGAACGAACATGAGAAATGTATACCTCTAGTATGAAAGAGGCTTAGTAAGTTCTGAAATGTAATTCCCCAAGAGATGTGAACCCATTAGTCGAAAATAGAAATGTTATTACAGAATGTTTGATATTCAAGTCTAGAATCCATACAGAGACCAGGTATGAGAGGTCAACATGTCAATGTGATATCTCCCTCGAAAGGTTAGGTAGATCCAATCATCCAACAATCCACATGCTCAGTTATCAATCATTGTCCATAGAGTACTTTGCTGGTTGAAATCTTCACAATCCCACTTACTTTCAGATCTTTATTTAGCTTATTCAGAAGTGAAAAGACACAAGCACCTGTTAATTCCAACTTAAGTGTATAAGCGTGACGTCAAGTTTGACCACAAACTTAAGACATTCCTCTTTATGAATTAAGAATTAACTTGGTGTTATCTCAGAGCCGACAAAAGTGGTTTGGTTTTTCCGGAGAGATTACTATTCTGTGAAGTTCACTGGAGTTTCCCGAAAGTTAAATTTAACCGTGTTAATTGATAAGTGTTTTTGTCCAGGATGACCGCCCAGGAGTGTCAATTTGATGGGCTGGGAAATGTCAGTGACCCAGGGGTTGTTTAGTTTGGTCGATAAACGAGCGGTAAATTGACCAGGTGCAGGTTTGTATCCTGATGGGGACGTTAGTATGAAGAGGGCCCGCTCTGTCCACCTGAGTCACTCTGTCGGCTGCCCAAATAAAAGCAAACCTGGACTCTTCAAAGTGTCAGAGTCATTATTAAATGAAGAGTGGAGGAAATGAAGGCGAAGTGGGAATGATAAAACTTTGGGAGTAAGTTTAAGAACCTGCTGCAGGGTATGGTATGCTCATCAGCTGTAGAACAAACAAATACAAATTCACCCTGCATAGCTCGCATGAACCTCAGTTGGACTTTGAATAAATCAAATTTTTCTAAGTGTATTTCCCCCTTTTTTATTTTAAAAGTTAACAATTTAATACTGCATGCAAATCATCATGGAGGGGGGGAGAGGTAAATGTTCCATAAAATTACACAATTAGTAAACACAGTATATAATTTTTTTGTAAGGGAACAACTGTTTCCCTCCCCCTCCCCCTCCCCCTCCCCATGAAAAAGGAACTACAAGACAAAAAAAAAACAGAAATAGCTCACTGACCAAAAAATAAATAAAATTGAAGTTGGGCTAAGCACAGCTATAACCTGATATCATATTGAATTGATATGACACATGAGGATTTATAAGAATTCCTCCATAATCGGGTTTAATGTAGCGTTGTCCTTCACACACTGTTACATTATCTGCATCATGTTTTGTACATTAGTTCTGCTAGGCATTTACAGTAAGCATTTATAAGATGAATTTATGTCTCTCTGACTGACCTCACGTATGACACTTTTCTGATCTTAACTTTGCCGTTCTGAATACACACTGATTAAAGACCCATCTAATGTCTCCACATTTTTATCTTAATTGGGAGGAAAAATAATATGTTTGAATAGTTTGTACAAATCTCAGTCATCGCTGTATTGAACATGTTGATACAGTTGTGCAGTCCAATCTGTGACTATCACTAACCACTTACAAACCCAGTCCTCTTTCCATTTACCTAGAAAAAGAAAACCCACACTGAACACCCCTATGTTGTTAATGATTCCTTCCAGTGCAGTGACAACCAAATTAGCATATTAACTTTCTTTACTAAGTCCCGCCCTTTTAACCTGTCAGCCTAGTGAGGGCAGGCTCCATGGGGGCTGTATTATGTATATATATACAGCCGGTGCTCCTGTGTGTTTCATTCAGTCATCTTGTGTAAATGAAGTTGTGTCGGCAAGGCTGTGCCAACACACCTACAGTACACAATCGGAGAAGTGGCATTGTTCCCACATAGATTTTTTGTAGCAGAATTTATGTTTGTGCAGTGCAATATAGGACTTGAATAAATTGAGCAATAACCTGAGGATTTCAGAGGGGAAACGACGACAACTTTCAGCTGTAGATTTGAAGTTTTCCATGCGGTGTGTACAAGTCCAAATCCTCCTGCTCTTCTCTTCTTGTACAGTGTGACTTGACGCTGGTCAGTGATCAAACTGTAACACTCCTTTGTTTGGATTTGAAAATCTTTCTGACGAAAGAAAAAAAAAAACCTCTGTGATACAGCCAAAGGTTTTCTAGTCTTACATCAGGAGCTTTTGATTCAGTCCTGCCGAGTAGGACAAAGTCAACGTTTCTGCCAAGCTGGGAACTTAAGTCAGCGGAGAGTCAATACTACAACTGAGTGGGTGGTGGGTTTTTTTCCCCCCCTTTTTTTTTCACGAAAAAAAAGGCCATCGCGGGAGCAAGCTATTAACCCCAAGTGTGTATACAAGAGGTCCACACTTGGACTAGAACAATGTCTACACAGCATGTTTGGTTTGTGTTTTAGTAAACCAGACGGATTTAATTGTCAGTGCTTGACGTCAGCGTGGATAGAAGAAAAGAGAGCTGACAAAAAAGCAACACTTGGATAAGAACCCTGGTGGTGAAATTAAACTGGTGCAAGGAGAACTTTACACGGTAGGACGTCATCGTTAAATAGACACGTTTGCCAGAGAGATTCACAGTATGATGAGCAGTGTATGGTCCAGTTATTCCATGCTGTTCGCCTGAAGAGAACAATAAACTATTTCCTCACATCTCAGTAAGTGTTCTGTCCTGTTGGTCTGCAGAAGCTGTAAGACGATATGAACTGTCGGAGAGCGCGAGTAGCGCTGTTATAACTCAAAGCTCTGAATATTTTCCCCCATGCTGTGAAACTATTAAAGCGTGCATTTAGTAGGAAAACATCAGAAGCGACCAGTGTAGTTTGTATGACCACTGCATACCCGGAGTGACTGGGATATTCACGCCACAGGACCGTGCTGTTTCACCTCTATTTACATCACCACAGATTCTTGGATTTCTTCGGCCAACTACTGGTTTGGGATGTTACTCAGAGGGTGGTCCCTGTGACTAGAGGACAGCTCTTCTCAGCTCAGAAACAGACAAAGTGTTGAGTTACTTCCGGCCATCAGACATCAAAGAACTTCACCCATGCCAGTAAGTAACCAATTCAACCATAGCGAGTGAGAACGGAACTTCTGTAGGATTTCTAACTACCCTACAAGTCAACTTTTTTGATCCCCCCCCAATAAAAAACCCCAACAACAAACAAACTGGTAACAAACTCTTGAAAATGTCATCAGTCCTGAAATAAATCGTTGTTTGCACGAGAACACTCAACAAATCCTTTGAATTCAGACACACCATTGACCTATAGTTGTTTGTCTGCAAATACAAAGGTCAGCTTGGATCTATTATAGCTCGATTGCGAACAAATTCCTGGGCTTGAGTTGTGTACATAGATGCACCCCCCCCCTTCCCAAATCAAACTGTCGTACTACGGTAGGCTAACTTGCCATCCAATCAGTCAGAGCTGACGATACGTGGGAACTCTGTCCGACTGTGCAAATAGACACTAATGAAATTTCCATCATCATCGTCCGTCAACACCAGCCAACTGGACTCCTTTGTCAAACTTGCTGAGTGGGATACATCTTATCATCTTATTCGGGATACTGCCTGGGACGTGGTCATCCACAGACGAAAACTTCAAGGGGTTGTTGACTGGAGACACTTGCTGGCAACAAGGGATTAAACATCAGAGTTGTTTCTTCTAACTTTCCAGTCAAGGGGTTCAGTGCCAAGTGTGATAATGAATGCTGGTAATTGATACGTACACACAGTTGCTTTGGTTTAGTGTGGACAGTTTCAGCCTCTTTGGGTAAGTGTTCTTAAGTTGTGTTTGTCTTTTTTCTTCTTGATCTTAACTCTTTGCATGCACAGCCAGACTAATGAACAAAGTGTTACAGAGCAAACAAATTTAGCAGGATTTTCTTAACTTAAAAAAAAAAAAAAAAAACGTGAGGGTTTGATGACGTACTTTGGATTAAAGAAAATAACAATCTCATCTCCCCTTCATCAACCACTTCCTTGGGTTACTTTGAACCCCTCACTGAAAATAAACAGGTATTGACTCGTTGATGAAGGAAGTCAGTGTACGATTGTTCGTTTCAGGAGTCTCCAGTTACACGCCATCATCTTAAAACAAGAAACACACTATCAACCAACCCTAACTCGTTCAAATTGAACAAAACATTGTATGTGGGGGGGGATCTATTATTGATTGGCATTGAGTAGAGCGTTTCATAACACTTATAGATCCAAAGTTGTTATTTTCCACGTGATATAAAGCCCTGGAACTTGCCATTTGCTTTTTCCCCCCAGAGGAAAAAACAGCTGCTAGGAGAGCCAGCAATCTGCTATTTGAAATTGACCACTGGTACTTTGTTTTCATGCACACCGATGGAGAAATCTTCCAGCATCATGTTGACCACAGCGGGCTATTCAGATATTCTGACGCCCATGTTTTGTGCGAACTGTACCTCCCCTGTCGGCCCTGCACCGGACGGTGGGTTCATCGAGTCACTACAGCATGTGTCATTTATCGTCACATGTATACTGAGCACGATGGGGCTCCTCTGCAATGGGTTCATCATACTCATCTTGCTAAGGTTCCCTAACATGAAAACCCTGGCCAACTACTTCATCCTAAATCTTGCGTTAGCTGATTTCCTCTTCATGATCTCATTTCTGTTCCTCGGCCACCAGCTCAGGGTCGGCCACTGGGTGTTTGGGAAGTTAATGTGTCGTCTCATTGTGCCCTATGACGCCATGACGCAATTCCTTGTCATCTATTTTGTCATGATCATGAGCATCGATCGGTACTTTGCAATCTGTTTACCCATCAAATCCATGAATTTTCGTACTCTGCGCAACGGCCGGATCGTTTGCGCAATGATATGGGGCGTGGCGATACTTACCACCCTTCCTTTGTGGATCTTCACGGAGTACAGCTGTGATAATGGATGGTGTACCTGCTTGGCTAGGGTGTCGTCCAACGATGAGGATGATCCACGCTGGTGGATCATCTACACCATCATCATCGGATTCTGTGTTCCACTAACCATAGTCTGCATCTGTTACTTACTCATCCTACAGAACCTTCTCACAAGCTCCATGCAGGATTCCAAGAACACGTTGCGCCGTGCTGCTCGACGAGTCGCGATCCTAGTCATCTGCATCATCATTGTCTTCATCTTGTGCTTTCTACCGTTCTATGTGTTTCAGTTGGTGTACAGCACCATTGAGCCTGAAGAGGACGCTAGTAATGCTCTGATACTGATCTACATCATCACCTGGACACTCATGTACTCCCACAGCATCATCAACCCCATTGTCTACGCCCTTGTTGGTGAAAACTTCCGCAAGAACATTGCCTTTATGTTCTGTAAACGATCGTCGCGCCATGTGTTGTACTCGCGCCAGAGCAGTATGCGAACGTCCAGCTTTCGCCGCACGCGCAACTCTCTAAAGTCTTGCAATAGTAACGACCCTACCGGAATGCGCCCCCATAATGGGTACTACGTCCATCTGGACACAGGGCAACATCGTGGTGCACGAGAGGATCCTGTGTAAATTATATTTTAAAAAGGAGGTATGTAAATTTGATGTAAAATCAATGTACATTTTATCTAACAATCAAGTCACTTAGAGTGGCTCATATGTAAGTAATTGTAAATATGTAACTAAATTATAAATAGTCCACAAGCTTTTAAAGTCAAGTAGGTCAGATGAATTCTGTAGAAAAAAGTAAGTGCCAAAAATAAAGTCTGGTAGAAACTAAGTTCATTTTACAAAAGACAAAAACAAAATGCACACTCCAATGGGAAAAAAAGACTCACTAAAAAATTCAAAGCTTCTTGTGGTTAAAAAGGCTGTGAAAAAAGTGTCAGATTCACCCCCCCCCCAAAAAAAAAAAAAAAAAATAATAATAATAATAAAATAAAATAAAAAAATGTAGAACTGACTAAAAAAATAAAATAAAATAAAAACCTTGATAATCCAAAGGATGAGATAGTTATGATGTTTCAATTTGTAATAGTTTAAAAGTTCATAATTTGGTCACGAACTGAATAAGATTCATGGTGAATGTTAAAAAAAAAAAATGCTGACATAGAAGCTTCTTAACTCACAGGAAAGCAACCTGTCTTAACCTAGTGTAGATGCCCAGTTGCCTATGTATAAAGCCTCAATCGTAGTCACTCTCATATTTTTTTGAGAAAGTCAAACGCTTTTGATGGTTTTGATATCACATGGTCCAGACAAGAAGCTACTCCTAGCAGTTGTCACATAATACTGCTGTTTAATATGCACCTGCACTTTTATAAGCAACTAAATACCTGCATAGGGGTAACGTTTTGTTTGACAAATACAGTGTAGAGTGGTTTGGTTGTAATTTGACGACAAAGTATCCGGTTAGGTTCAGGATAAAATATTCCTGAGAATTAGAACGATGTATCTTTTTTATATGTTTAATACAAATTTTAATCTGCCTGAAACCACCCCCACCCCATTCATGGTTAAACTATCAAAATCTTAATGTAATTATGTTTTTTCTATCGAAATGGTAATGGCAATTGGTCGGTGATCCCAAATATCAAATTTCACCTGTTCCTAACCCCCCTCCCCCCAACCAACCTTACCCACCCTCTGGTCCAGGCAACTTTGTGTATGGGGGTTTTCTACTTTGTGTACAGTTTGATTCTGTTCCAAACTTTCAGTACAACCAATGTAAATATCGTAAAATTAACAAGAAGTGGAAGTTTTTAGGTAATTGTCTCTTCAGACAAAGGTTTGTGCACGGTTCTATTTGATGGAATCTGTTAATTTTCTTTTGTACAAACAATAACTGCACAATTGTCTTTTTGAGAACTCTTGTAAACTTGTTTAATAATGACATATGTATTGAAGGGGGACACTATAATATATGTACGTTCCTTCATGCATGCTGTGTGGTCTAAATACGGTGTAAAGGACACACCAGTGAGCCTGGAAATTACATGCACTCTAGGGCATCAGTGGTGAATTTATTTTGGTGTGTCCCAGTTGCATGCATTATGAGTTGTGATTAGCCAGATAGCTTGCCAAGGCCATCAAGTCTTCAAAAAAAAAATTAAAAATCATTTTTCCAGAACCAACATGTCATAAAACTTGCCTAAGGTTTACAGTTCATGGAAACAATTTGTGGGGGAACACATTATGAAGAGTGCATCACCAAGCCTCTCATCCCCATACAAAAATATAAAGAATTACAAAAGTAATAATAATAATGATTTTTAACTACTATGATTTCTATGACAGTCGATCGGTAAGTCAAAATATTCCAGCAACATTTTTGCTTTTCAAAGATAATGTAAAGTTGTGGATGAGACAAGTTTTTCACTCTAAGCATTCTCGCTACAATCTGTGAAAAGACACCAGTGGTGGTTTTGGGTACTTTACTAACACTAAACCTTTTCTTTAATACAGGCCTTAAATTTCATCCTTTTAAAGGGCAAGGCCATTTTCATTTTGTGAAGGGCACTTCCATTGGAAAATCTTACTATGGGAAACTTTTGAAGTGGCACCAAGGCTGAGACCAGGGCAGTGCCAGGCCTGTTCTCATCACAGATAATAATAAGAGTAAAATTACATTTAAAAGTAGCAGTGATTTTGCCGCCATGATCAGTGCTGCACCTTTGAGCAGGAATGTAAAAACAGTGCAGTAACAATGTGAGCAGTACGAATGCCGTTAACTGGATTCGAAAAGAGTAAAAATAAAGGCACTTTTTAACAGCAGTGTGGCCAGCACTAACCAGTGTTGCACTCTATCTTAATTACAATAATAGCTAACATACCAGTTGCAAGTAGTTTTGTCTCCAAATAATAGCAATACTGTACCTTGCACGGAGCTGATAGTCTGAAGTATTTGTGCTGAATGATGGCCCATCCCATCCCCGTAATGAGTCGATTAAGCCAAACCAGCATCTAGAGGCTTGGTAATGATTCTGATTGTATCGTCCAGGGCCTCTGTACTGCTGTAAGTCCATTCATCACCACAAAATCCTCTCTCCCAACAGTACTAGTAGTGCAGCACCCAGGAAGCTAGATCAGTCAAATCGGTATTTGGGTTTTTCCTTAGAGTGCAATATTGTGGTTCAGGTCCAATGGTTCTAATGATCCAGAGCCCATTTTCACAGAGCTGCTTTTAAGCACACAAATTCGCTAAGCGTAAATGAGTTTTGCTAGCAACAAAAATGTTACCAGCTAAAATACAACCTTGTGTGTACTGTTTGCCCTGGTTCCCAGCCTATTTTTCTTAATAGTGGTAATTAAGCAATATCACCTGCTTAAGCAGCTCAATGAAATTATGCCCAGATCTGCCGGTGTAAATGTGTACATTCTGAACATAAAAAAGTGGTAATTTTATTAAAATATTTCTCTGTGTCCAATATGTAATATATATCTGGCCATGTACAAAGACAAATAGAGCTTTATACTACATTATAATAGCATAATTTATTAAAATATGAATTTTATTTTTAAAAAGGTTAAGCAGGAAAATGTCTTTGAAGGTTTTGTTTTTGTTTTACTTTTCAGTTTTTTAGCGGATGGTTTATTTAATTTAGAGGTGATTTTTTTTTAAATGTGTGTGTGGAATGAGTATCAAGGGATGAGGAAAAATCTAAGCATGAAATGGGAAAGAACATTTTTTAACTTTTGTTTTTCTTTGAACGTGAGTGAACTAATGGGTATGTGAGTGTCATTTCAGAGCGTTTTTGACCAAAAGCTTCACCAATACTGTGTGAAATAGGTTTTGTCAAATTTTGTTGTAAAACTTCTCTTTTGTATAAAAATTAGCTGATGTTCAAAATTATGTGCACTTGACCCAGCTTGCTAGTCCATTCTCCCAAAAGCCTAATGTAAACCTCTGCATGCACAGAACTTTAGGATGGCTTCAAATCCAAGCCCCACTCAAATGAAAATGTTGAATGGAAACCATTAGATGAAGACTCAAGACATTTCTATTGAACTGGTGTTACAGCAAGCTTAGTGGTCTGACTGGCTAGTGAGCAAAAATGTTGAGGGCAAACCCTACCCCAATCTTGAATAATGGAGAGTAAAGTATACCAGTTACAACATTATGGCTGATATTCCAATGCTGTGGGTTTCTTTATCTTTTTGGACATGGTTTGTCATTGAGTCCCTGCAAGATACTTTTATTTAGTGACTGACATATCAAGTGTCCCTTCTTATTGGAAGCGCAGTTTCTTTGAATTCGTGTACTTGCGAACTCATTCTTAATCGTACCGCCGTCATGCTGCAGTCATCTCTCTCAAGTTTCCCCCTCGGTAGCATGGCTAGAATTTAAGTATGATCGCTTAGTTCCTTCTATGCTCAGATGATTGAAATGCCTAGATGCTTTTTACACCCTCTGAATTACAAACAAGTACAGAGTAAAAGTAGTCCTAGAGAATCTCTGTAGTTCAATTTGTCACAGTTTAGATCGAGCATGAACTGAAATCCTTGGAAAAATAACCTTCAGATTCTTCAAGATCCATCGTCTGGCTCTGGATAAGTTCAGTTCCTCGTTGGGAAAAAAAAAGATAAAGAACTATTTTAATGTTTGTTTCCCCAACTCAGAAAGGTTATAAATACTAGGTAGATGTTGTGCCAGGCGGTCTGGGGGTGTACATGTGTACATGCAGCTAGCACATTTTCACCAAGAGTTGCCCGAAGCGGAACAAAGCTTTATTGAAATGTTTTGATAGCCTACTGTTTGAAAGGGCAAACTGCCATTGGCTGTTGGTAATCCGAGATGATCTCTTTTATATATACAACGCTGTTTGCATAATGTGGGGATAGTTGACAACCATCCTTGCTTTTGCTGTGGACTCAGTTGTGAAATGACCCCGAAGGGTCCTGGATTTTCTGTTATTGTCACAACCCTGAAACTAAAGGTGTTTAAAACTGCGCCTGTTCCAACTTTGACAGAAGCTTAACTTCAGCTTTGGTCAGCAGTTGAAAATACATCTTGAAGTACGTATAAAACAATCGGGGAAATTTGATACAGTGGCTCAGACTTTTTATGAAGGTTCTATAATCTTTTCTGGTGTGAGTTCATCTGTGTACTTTCATTTGGTATGAATGAAGCTTTCGTGCTTTTAGACAATACTAGTAGTAGAGACAGATAAGACCTTTGCTATGGCTCCAATTACAACCTGGTATTACATTTCTTAAAAAGGAATGTACTTCAGATTCAAAAGCTTTTCAAAGAAACAAAACTTTTTTTTGCACAAATTGAGAAAAGGTTTTGCTCATATTCTTTTGTTTGTCCACATAATAACAGAGTTTTTTTCTTTTCTTTTTTATGTCAACAATAATTGTGACTACTGCCACTGGATTATGAACTCCTTAAGATATCTAGAGACTAACTATTTTAATTGCTTAATTTGGTGGCAAAGGGGTTCAAGCAGCAATCATGTTACATAAGGATTTAAATTTGAAAAGAGGTACTTTCAAAAAAAATAAAATAAATAAATGTCGAAAAGGTTGTGGCAATACCAAGGACGAAATATGTCAGTCCTTAAGTCCCTTTTGATGATTTGCTGCAGCCACCTTATAGAACTCATTCCCATCTGTTGTGCATCTTTCCTCCATCTTTGCCAAGTTTTCAAGAAGAACTTCAAATTGTTATTCACACTTGCTTTTGAACTGTATTTATGAACTTATTATGTTGTCTCGCATTGCTTTTTCTTGTTCCAGCGTGGTTGTTATATTTGCTAAGTGCCCTAAGCGTCCTTAAGCTGCCTGATACGGGCACTATACAAATTTACATTTATTATTATGTCTACTTCCCTGATGAGAATGATGGAATACTTCTAAAAAGAAGAAAACAAATGTTCGTTTGCCCAAGTTCAAGTTTCTGTGTTGGGTCTCCATGGTGCAGTCCATATATCGATCCCTTTATGCAGTGGCTGTAAAACAGGCTAACTGGGGCAGAATAACACCAATGCTTTGAATAACATAAACCCAACCTACTTTGTATTCCATCAAAGGATTAGTCTACCCTCAAGGCCCCCTTGCTAATATTGTACCTCTAAATTGGCTTTTGTTTTCAACCCCCTCTTCTTCTCACCCCACCTCACATCGGGGACGACTGGCTGATGATTATTTTTTTTTATAGAAAAGAGAATATTTGTACCTAAAAATATTCAGTCCAATCTGGAGGGAAGTCGCGAATGTGAGATGGTGTGTGGGCGGTCGGGTGCTAGTATGTGTGCTTGTTGACTCCCATTCTCCCAGCTCCACACCTCCCTCTACACCCTGAGGTTTCTGACGTGGGAAATGGTGATGGGACCTTTTTAAACTGAGGGATCAGAAGGGATTTTTTTTTCCTGTTTTGGTCAAGAAAAATATTTATGTGTGCATTGGGGCTGTTTTTGTGTGTGTGTGTTTTTGTGACGGTTGGGGTGGGCTAGTTACGGAGAGTGCAGGTGATGTAAGACCCACCTTGAGGCGCGTGCGCATCTATGCTGAAGAGAACAGGGGATAAAGATGGATGGATGTCTTAATGGGTCTGTTGTGAGTGTATGTGATTAGGGCCAGAGGTTGTTGCTTGGGTGGAGTAGATAGGGACAGTGGTTGAATGATTTAGTGTGGTGTTTTTGTTTGTTTGAGCGAACGATGAAACTGTTTCGTTCTTTTTCATTCTTTGAAATACACAAAATGGATGAAGTGTCTTTATGTTTGAGTTGGATAGATACCATGGGCCATTCGGTGTGCAAGGTTCGATTGAGAAAAAAAAAACAAGCATTAAACAAATTGTGTATTTAATAATAAAGTACATTTTTTTTTTTATTGATTTTCTTTTTCTCCCCTTTCCCCATAGTAACTGTGATTGATGTTAAAGTCATTATAAACGGCTTTGCTATGTATTAATGTTATTGATTGATAGTCTTGCCACTGTTACCGTGGTAAGTGATAAATAAATCTACATCAGCAGGAGTAACTAACACATGTGGCGTCTTGATCCGAGTTGTTATTGAGTTGGAATCCTGAGATAAGAGAAAGCATTTGACCACATTTGAGCCATTGCACGCTAGATCAGAGAACTCATTATTTGTCTGTACATTTGCCTGGTGGCGTTTATGTATTTATATTTTTTGAAACCATTTTCTTTTGCATCTGGTGGGAAAATATTGGTGGTTTGGGAATCTACGTTTAGAAAACATCAAATCTCATGGGTGAAAATCTGTGAAGGGGCATCAAGGCCAAGACCAGGGCAGTGAAGGGTCCCTGCCCCAGGCAATGAAGCATCTTAAGCCCCATGCAGTGAAGGCTGTGAGATCCCTTCAACCGCTATGAAATGCCAACTTTTTCAACTTGACAAGGAAAAACCAAGAAAAGCTTCATATGATATACTTTTGCCTCCACTTTATATTTTGACGACCCCCTTGTTGCAAAGCCTCAGTAGGTTTTCACATAAATCTAACCTATTGCCTGCTCAAGTCCCCTTCGGAGAAGCTTCAAATTGCCAGACTGCTGGAACTAAAAGCAATCTCAAGATTTGTTGAAGATTTCTAAAGCCTCAGATAGTATGTGTCAAGACCCAGACCCAGCTACTTTGTCAAATTTGATCAAAACTGTGAGAAATTATTAACTCCGAAATTAAGTTTTCTTTCAATATTAATCCAACAGACCACAAACATTGTTTTTCCCCCTCTCCAAAAAGCATTAAGAAAACACTTGAGTCTTTTATATTGGATTAGTTTTCTCTGTCCAGACAAAGCCGGAATAACCGACCTATCATGTGTTTCCTGGTATCTTGTGGTGAGGGACCAATCAAGGAATGACCTGAGGGGGAACCCCAGGACATGTTGAATGTCTCCAACCAAATAAAAAATGATCCCGTGCGGGCAGACATCCTACGGCTTTCTCGTTGAGCCTGACCTGCATGATGAGTTCACAACCCTCATACCTACGGTATCGTGCCTGGTTTTCAAGTCACACAGTGTCCCCTGTCGATTTGATAACAGTTAATCCACAGAGCAACATGGTTTTAATATCTGGAAACGCTGATGACTTGCTCATTTTTTGACTGTCATTCCTTTTTTTTTTTTTTTTTTTTTTCTCCTGCTTTACTGTCCCGAGCTTGTCTCGCTGGTCGTTGCTCTTTGGTTAGCTTTATTAAGGTTGTTAACCCTAAAGATGGAGCCGAGGGTTGACTGTATCATCCGATACACTCCTTGGCAAAAATCGTTTTGATAGGGGTTATTAGGAGAAGAAAAATCTAACGGCAAAGTTTTGCTTTTGTTTTTTTAAGATGACAGCACGTATCAAAAGAATTACCGCAGTAGGTGCAAAGATGATGATAAATTTACCATTGATATTGCTTGGGCTAGTGGCCCTGTGATAACCTGCTTGTCAGACATTCTTCCATGTTCACTAAAGGAATTTAGATCCAACTTCATAAAGCTGCTAAGTGGTAAATATTGCAGAGTGAATTATAATCAATGTTTCAAATGTTTTGTACAGCTTTGACAAGCTGTGGGCCCAATTTCATAAAGCTGCTTAAGCACAAACAAAATGATGCTTACCAGAATAAGGGTTACCAGCCAAAATAGAACGTCACATGTACAATCGGTGACTGGTATCCTGCTTATTTTTGCTTAACAGAAAACTTTTAAGCACTATTTTCTGCTTGAGCAGCTCTTTTAAAATGGGCCCTGGTCATCTTTATCACAATCCTTGGAAGTAAGAACTTTCACCAGCGCTTATTGAATACAAAAGGGCAGACTTAGTTCATTCTTCCCAGCCTTACTCTGGTTGATGGTTGTATATACCATAATAAAGACGCACTGCCAATGGGAAGATACAAGTGTGGTACCGGTAAATCCCATGGGCATCATGGTCTACATTGTAAAATGTGTTGTGTCATTTATGGGATGGGAGCTACAAGGAATAGATATCCAGTGAAGAGTCTAGAGGCTAGTCAGAGAGCTAAATACATATAGGAATTGTATATGCCCCGACATTCACCCAAGCCGGTCCTCGTTAACTGGACCAACCAGAGGTAATTGTTGTCAAGTGTTATAGTGTTGAAGTGCCTGGACTAATAACTGAGATTATTACCTGTTTGTTTTACAAAAGCTGTGTGCAGTATAGTGGCTGAATTACAAAGCACTTGAATGGAGGTAGGCAAAGTTCAACAAGGTAAACCACACGATCATCAGCTATTGCCTACATCTGGTTGGCTTATGTCAGGAGATTATATACAAATATTGGGAAAACATGATTTCAAAACTATTAGAAAACTTGCCAATACCTCTTTGTATTGAAAATTTATTTCTGCTTTATAACTGGGACAATAGGCTTAGGATTTGGGAGTTTGGCTTTTGCTGATGCTCATGCTCTGGCTTGCTGTGGCTGTGGCTTAGACTCATCCTAGACTCTGGCTATTAGTCTTGCTCAGTTACAGGGTGTTGCTCTGGTTCTGGTTCTGGCTGAGACTCGGGCTCAGACTTAGACTGTGGCGCCAGATTCAGGGTGTGGCTCTGGGTTTTACTGAGGCTCGGAATCAGGCTCAGAATCACACTGTGGCTGTGTTGCAGAATCAGGGCTTAGATTCTGGCTGTTGGTTTTGTTCAGACACAGAGTGTGGGTCTGGTTCTGGCTTAGAATCCGACCCAGACTCGGAGTGTGGCTCTGGGTTTGGGTCTGAGATTTGGAATCTGGCTCAGACTTATACTGTGGCTGTTGGTCAGACTAAGGCTCAGTTTCAGGCTTAGTCTCTTGCTGTTGGTCTTGCTAAGGTCCATAGGCAGTTTCAGGCACTTGCTCTGACTCAAGCTCTTGCTCTGGCTCTAGCTATGACTCTGACTCAAACACATCAACTGCTTTGGGTGAACACACATGTACAGAACAGAAAAGGGAAGCAGAGAGAGAAATTCTGTTTGATAAATGTTTATTTTATCTGTGACTGACACTCTTTAAATTTGTACCAAGTGGGTAACAATGTTTCTGGCTAGCAGCTTTATGAGGCTCGGTCCGCATGATCTTTACGGTACCTGCAGTTTCATTCATGTCAGAAAGATCAAAACTCAGTTATACGCATTATTTCATGGACAGAAATAGTTCTTATACCACAACACATACCAGTGATGACAACCCAAAATATTTGTCAGGGCTCGTAAAGACATGTTGTCTAAGCTTAGTGCTGTCAGACATCCAGGGACAACCAAAACATTCACCGAAAACATGTCTGACAATCGGGCGGGCGGCTAACTGGTTGCCAGTTCAATGACAGACCATCAACCAGGTTCTTATAAATAAACATTTGTTTTTGTATCAGGGTGAATGTAAGTTGTTTGAGCTGTCAGGGATTGTAACTTAGGGAGATTTGTTTGGTGTTGGTAAGATGTGTGTTTTATGAGGTTTTTATGCCAATATTGACAAGTAAGTTATACAACCATTTCAACAGATTGGGACAATTGTATGAAATGTAATTCTGATGCGAGAAGCGTGAAACGTATCATGTTTTGATGTTCTTGAACTAGCTGTGGAAATGTATTGCAGTTTAAAAAAAGAAACTGAATATAGACTTAATCATTCTAGTTAGTTCTTAATAAATTAGATTTGGTATGATTTTAATTGAATTAATTCGGGGGAAAAAAAATGAAACAAGGCAAAATACATTTAACAGTTGAACACACAAATTTCTTCAGGGGTCCAGGATTTGGGGGAAATTTGTTCTCTCAAAATACTCAAAAATTTTTTCCTGCCTACTTCCTTCCCCCGTCCCCCCCCCCCCTCCAAGAAAAGAAAACAAACGAGAGAAGTTTTTGAGGTATATATGCCAATGTTTTCTTCCCCAGTTTGTGCTGGTACTTGTTCCCATATTACTCAGTCACTCATCCCATGACTGGAAATACAGTCAGTATGCATTGTCTTACTGTTGGCTGTTATTTCTGATTCCCCTCTTTTTACTCCATCAAACCTTGCAGGCAATTTGTATATTCCTATCACTGGCCCCAAGCCTCCACCCCCTAATCCTTGTCACACCTTACAGACACTTGTCTTGCTTTCCTCTTTCATACCACACAGTCAATATGCATTGTCTTACCACCCATCCCCCTATTCCCCTACTCCTCACCTCGCCACTGTCAGACCACGCAGTCAATATGTATGCGTTTCCCGTACCGCTATGCTCTAATCGCCTGATTTCAGCTGTTGATATACAGCGAATCAGAACCCAAATGAAGGTAGTCCGCACTGCAACCATGCGGGCTATGCTTTCCAGGTCAAATCGATGACAGAGATTGGTTATAGCAGGCAGCTGGCCTCAGAGATGAGAATGCCAGAAATAATACACCGGAGAAACGTTCTGTCCAGGTACAAACATGTTGTCATGCTCTTGTTTTTACCCCCTTTTTGGCAACCCCCCTGTTTTCTCAATATAATCTGTCGTTTTGACTCCACTTACCCATACACACTGACTTTTCCTCGTTCTTTAGTGTTACTATTTATTAAGAATGTTGGTTTCTAATTTTGTTCCTTTATTTTTTTTCATAAAAGCAAATTGAATGTCAGTTTGAGGCTTGTAGAAGTTGTCATCTGTCATTTAAGATTCACTTGATCACTCAGCTTGCAGAAAATTAAAAAGATCGGCCCCTATGTCGCCAGAAATTAATCCCGGCCCCCAATATAAAGTACAGTCCTAGATATTTGTTGGCTGCTGTTTTGTAAGTTTACGGGTGACAAAGTCCATCGCAGTAATTTTATTATTACAAAACAGAATGCGCTGACTCAAATGGTGTAGCCCTGTAAATACCACGCCTTCTGCTAATTAGCGCGCTTTTGCCAGAACAAAGTAAAACCTGCGTGTTGCTTTTGTTTGTCCAGCCAGAAAGAGTTGTTACGTTTACACCGTTGTAATTGGCGACCCTTTCAATCACTTGGCCCCACTTGGAATAACAGACCCAGGCTATAAATAGAAATCTCAATCAAAGCTTTTGTCGATTTCTACGGTTCGGACTCCCAAACTCTTCTCTGTCCATTTTTTCATGATGTTACTCTCCTAGTGGTCATTTCATACTGACGGCAGTATTGTTCTTATGTGTAATTAAAGATTTTTCTACACTAATTTTTTCAAGGACAGGATTGTACACTTGCTTTGAAATTAAAATCAATTTAACAAATGCCATAAAAAAGTATATTTCATATTTGCAGTTAGAGTCCATGCGTTAAATATTGGACGTTAAATATCTGTTCTATGTGCGGACCTATAGTAGATCAAACAGTTTAGTACGTGAATGGATACACATGCAGTCATGCTGGATAGAACTGTGGTATTAAATTAACGGGAAAAAAAAATTAAAAAAAAGAAAAATGAATGGGGAAAAAACACCCCCAAAACAGACACAGGCTTTGGTTTGCTATTCAGCTTACGTCCAAGCTGAAGATAATATAACAAAAAAAAAGTAAAGTTTTCACTGCTCAAATTGAAGATTTCATTATAGTTAACACTGTCTGCTGCTCCAAATTTCATTTGTTCCCCTGTACTTTAATAATAGAAAACCCGGCCACTTTCGGCCAGAGGGTGTTTTCAGTACATGAGCATCACGCAGAATCTAAAAAGAACCGGCAATTTGTTTTTGTTACCCTCAAAATAAATTCTAACGCAGAGAGTCCAGGCAATTACTGAATAACATCCTCCATGCCTGCAGCGATTTCTAAAAAAATTTAGTTCATAAAAAATCTTTTTTTAGGATTAAGAATCGGCCTACGGCGTGAAAATTGTTTGTTTTTAGGAAGGTTATTTCAAGTGGCTTAGTTTACAGAGTAAGGAAATTGAAAGATTCTTGAGATTTCCCCTCCCCGCTTACTTTTTGTGGACATGACAGCGTGTCACTTTACATTTTAAAAATCTTGTTATTAGGTTTATAGGTCTTAATCGAAGCAGAACAAAACTGTCAAAATTACCAAAGTTGTACCTGACCTTGATTAAAAGAGAGTATGACAAGGTGAGAGGGGGTAAGGCGTTACACAAAAGGGGAAATATTTAACAACATTACCGATGTTGTACCATATCTTGATTCAAAGACAGTATGAGGATTGTCACATATAGGGGCAGCAAACAGGACAACATAACCGATGCTATAGCATCGCAGGGATTTATCGCAGGGATAAGGCGTACCAGAGGGGGGAAAATTTGACATTACCAATGTTGTACCATATCTTGATTCATAGAGAGTATCACGATTGATGCACACAGACACAGGAAACGGGACGACTTAACCAATGTTATGTCATCTTGAATATTGGAAGGAGGTGTACCAGAAAGGGGGAAACTTGACAACATTCTTCATTGTGTACCTTTGCTTTAATGTTCATTGATTATTCAAGTGGTACATAGAAATCTTAGGTTACCATCAAGGAAGTCTGCTCTTGACTCGGCTGCCAAGTGTTTGCTGATGTCCTCGACAAACATACTTGAAGTTGATCATTTTACACGAATAAGAAGAACAAAACCTACAGACTCTAACTGATCAAAGGAAATCACCGCTTGAAAGTTGCAGCCCATTTTAATATACTTCTGAGGAAATGTCAAACCTTCTATTGGCCTAAACCCTGATTCATCTTTCAAAAATAATACTCCCACTGGCAAATTTTCTAATAAAAATACTATTTTCCCTAAAAAGATACGCCTTTTTACAAATTGTTTGAATAGACATTTATGGTGGGGAAGTTATGGTATTGCCATCTCCTGAATCAGCAGTAGGTAATGTTTTTAAGGACAAATTGTTTTTAAGGAAAATGCCGAAATGTCTCATTTACAACAGTCTGTATTTTGATACAAAGAAAAGAAGAAAAAAAATCTTTAACATGAGTTCTCAATTGTTAACTGATATTGTTTCGGAGGTAACTGAAGTAGTTTTTCGCATGTTCAAAAAAGATCCATTTTCAGGTATGTTTACTTGATTAATTAATTGTTTAAACATGCATGTATCTTTTGAAGTAATGCCGTCATTTTACCGTTTGAAAATAACTAAATTTTTTCTTCCAGTAAAGGACTGCAGAATAAGTTAATCTTAATAATGGAGGGGATCTTCACAAATACATTGCCGATATAAATTAATAGTATTCGTAAAAACAAGATTAATAGAAAACTAATCAAAACATTGACTGGTCTAGAACAGACTGATCTTTAATTCAGAAGTTCAGAAAGTGGAAAGTTGGTCTTATTGATTTGTTTGTTGTAGACATGATTCATAATGTTGATAAACTATTCTTGGAAGAGAGAATTTGTATTTTAAATGTCCCTGTTCTGCCTAGTTTAAATTCACTTATTGCAGAATTTGTTAACCAGCACTTTAAAAAACAGACAAGAAAAGAAGAAGAAAATTCCTGAGTCAGTAAATGTGAACCAAACTACATTTACCCCAAGGCCAAAATCATTAATTTTCTGTTTGGAATGGAAGCTTAATGGAATAGGAAAAGCATCCCTTAACACACTCCCAGAATTAATTCCGAGTTACTACATCCGCCACGAAAGGAAAAAATAAAAAATAACGGAACCCAAAGTACTCTAGATGTAGGCCAGCAAAAATAAGACCGGGGTTTTACTTTCTTGCACTCTCTTTCTTGTGTCGATAGATTTGCTTAATTTCTTATCTTCTTTTCTAAATTCTTGAAGGGGGGCGGATATGGAATAATTCAGAGCAAACCATGCCTCGTTGCAGTATTTATTCTTTTGGACAGTGGGCAAATGAGGCGGTTAAAATTAGATTCATGAGTAATTGCTCTCATCAGCAAAAGCCGTACTTCACTTTGCTTAATTCAGTCAGACTAATGTGCGAAACTCCCAGCAGTGTCATGCCAGTTGTGATTGTGTTTGTGGACGTTTGTATTGTTGGACTTCAAACAAAAGAGATGTCATGCCGCCCGCTTTGTCTTCCAACGTCCTTGGAGTGAGTGGTTTACAAAATATGACAGGAAGTTTAATGGTCTTGGAAGCAATTGAAATGACTAACAGAGGCACCAGATTGTATGATGGTTCATTGTTGTGTGTGAGTGTGTGGGAATGTGGGGGAGGGGGTTGGGGAGGGGAAGGGGTAGGGGTAGGGGGTGGGAGAGGTTGGTGAGATGGTTTAATTATACCTCATGGTTTTACTCAAGAAGTATTGATTTCGGTCAAAACTGTTTTTACGCACCATTGCAATAAAGTAGAAAATGAAATAAATTACGACTATTGATACTTAAATACAGGTCTACTTGCAATAAACAATGCCAACATTTTATCAAGTAAATCATACAATTTATATACAAGTTGTGAAGGAAATACAAAAAGTAAAGAAGACTTGTAACGTATTTACATTAACCCACCCAAGAAAACAAGTTACAGGAAACCCATGCCCCAGAAAAACAGTAACGTATATATCCCATTGGTCTCTCCTTCTTTCACCCTTCCCCCAAAAGAACAATAACAGTTACTATCATATTATAAGAGTAAGTGCACAAATTACTTTGGTGCATCAAATAATGACTGATTAAATATTATTTTTACCACACCAAGAAGATATTTATTAGAGAGTGATTAAAAAACTGTGAGACTGTAATATATTGAATATCGTACAGTAATTCATTCCATTGTTTTGGACCTTCATGACATACATTCCGTTGGATACAGCATGTCCGATATGAAGGCAGCTTTTTGCTGTTAATTTAGAACGTTCCTCTGTCCGTCCAAATCTAACAGCATATGGTGAAGTGTAAACCAACAGGTAAAACTCTGGGTTCTGATCAGTGTGGTTTGCCTGGTACCCATGCAATGCTTGATGTGCTGTTGTGATGACTGAGTCCTACAAGAGGAGAGGGGTAATATTAGGGGACAGGTATTTAGTCATAGGTTAAAAGGCCTCCCCCCCAAAAAAAAAAAAATAAAGAATAAAAAATAAGTCATGGTTCCGTGTTTAGTGCCACTCTTATGCCATAGGTAACGCTGATGTTTTGCAATTCACACTGTGTGAATTTGACATTTTCTTGGTCAAGCAATAAAGCTGACGATCCAACAAAGAGAATCTTTGTTCTCTTAGCATTGTCAAGTCAGGGTTTCTGTGTGCCAGCGGTACCCTCAAAGAAAAAAGATTCAGGCAATTCCGCCAAAAGAATCCCGCCAGGGGGACGGGACAACAAGAAAAGAAAAAAAATTCTGGCGGCAACTGGTCAAAACCATAAAGCTAGTAAAGAGAAAACCTCCATGATGATGCTGATGATGCAGTTGTGTACGTGTACTTTGAGGCGAATGTTTCGCACAGAAAGTTTGAAGGAAATGGCAGTGGTGTGAATCGGATACCTATATGTGTCGGTATTCTTCATGATAGCAGAGAATTTGTCCAGTTGAAGGACTGGCTATATGTGATGATACTACATTGAAATCATCTCAAAGTACAGCCTGGCGCCGTCTGGTAAACATTACGCAGCTGTTGTAAATTATCCCCACTGCAAACATTTCTTGTATTTCTGTGAAGGTTCATCATTACATTTCAAAGGGGACCGACAACCATTTTCCGATCCAGCTACAGTTTTTCTCTTCCTCTAACTAAGAAATAATTTACTGGCTATTAGTCCTGGGATCAGCAGTTTAATATCTCTGGGTTGGTTTGGTTTAATTTGGAGATAATGAGATGTCGAAGGCCATTTGTGGCGTTTCATTTAATAGGATATGTGTGGTATTCCGATTTTATTTTAGTGTGGTACTTGTGTTTTTGTTTTGTTTTTGTTTGTTTTTCTCCCACGTTGGTTGTGGGAGTTTAGGGGATTGCGTTTGTTGAATTCTTGGTTGTTTGAAGCTTAAGTAGCTATAAATTATCTAAGCTGTGAAAGATGTTTCCCGTTTGTGTAAACATGACCACAGACTTTTACATTGAAATACTTTTTTAAAGATATGGTCGGGCACTGTTTTGTTTTCCACATGTCTATTAAAATGTATGACCATCATTTTTGTTCCACATTCCTGGTGTGCAGCACTAATGATCAGGCCTGATTCTCATCATACCAAAAAGGTACCAGACTATTTGGATACTTTCAGCCTCGGTTTGGTTACATAGATTTGAATGGGAGGAATACAAGATGGCAGCACAGTGATAATAGCCCAAACCATGGTCATGCTGTGAATGTTGGCCGTAAAATACACATGCAAAACCTTTCAGAACTTGGCACGAATGAGCCGAAGGACCCATCAAGCATTCGTGTCAAGGAACTTCAGTTCCTGTGGTGGGGTAATTTTGTGTTCATTCTCCACTGTACATTACATCAGTCGCTAGAAAAAAAACACGGGTTTGTCTGAAAAGTGAACCTATAAAAAAGAATAATAATAATAGTACACTTTAAAATCAAAACCAATATAAACTTATGGCTGTGTACAAATCAAGTAAGCAAATAACATATTGAACTTGAACTAAATTTGAATAAAGCCAATGTACACAATGGACATTTTAAACAAGTATGGAAACATAAGTAGATTAATACTGGATTCGAACTGGCCCCTCGTCACCGGGCGTGCTCGGTGGTCTAGTGGTAAAGACATCTGCTCTAGTCATGCGGTTCGAATCCCACCCGAGTTGCCCGTGGATTTTTTTCCACAGGACTCAAAAGCACTGAGTATACAGTGCTTATCACACATCTGTGTAAGGCAAATTAAAATTTATATTCATTCCCCCGATGCAAATATTAACATCTATCTAAAAGTAGATTAATGATAATATTTCTATGACATCTCTATAAAAGACGAAGGACAGGAATTGCAATTATAAAATGGATTAGAAATCTCACTGATAAACAGTTAGTAATAATAATAATAATAGTAATAATAATAATAATAATAATAATAATAAAAATACGCTGTTTTTATATAGCCCTTATCACAACTGAAGGGCATCTCAAAGTGTTCATTATTTTTTCTACAGGTATGCCGAGCTGTGTTTGAAATTATAAGACCCAATTCACATTATCTTTATACGTGTAGCACCTTGTAATGGTTTACTGCTGTGGGACAAACTAAATGCAGCCAACCATGCCAGAAACACTGGGTCTCTTACTGACAAGTGTACTGGGTCCTTTTATATGGACTCAAACCCACACTCTGCTGGTCAGAAACACTAGAGCTTGAGACTGGTTCCCTTGACCACTTAGACTTGACGTGCCACTTCATATCAGTACAATTCTCCAGATTAAATGATTTTAAACAATTAAATTAAATTATTAGTCAGCTAACTGATTATACAATTAATACCAGTGCCAGTTGTCAAAATAAATATTCCAATCTTTAAATACAGTCGTGGTAGAGGAAAAAATTGTTGAAGACCCCCACAAATTACCGTTGTTTATTTTGATTGCTGCACTCATAATAAGCCCGAGATGGTGGTGTACAAAATTCCTGAAAAAAAAATAAATAAATACAACAACAGCAACAACAACACCATGAACAAACAAACAAAAACAGATAAACAAACAGACAATGTACTTTCTCCTTAAACAAATAAAAAAATATGGTTACTTGAGTTTTATTCCCTCAGCTTCATTAAAAAAAAAAATAGTCATAAGTTATAGTATTCAGTTATAAATTAAAACAAAAACTGTAAAGATGGAATTGTGGTAGCTGCTTTTTTGAATATCAGAAATTCCAATCAAAGAATTTATTTCATTGGGATCAAAAAGCTCCATGCGAAATGGGATGGTCTAGATCAAGTGCGTGCAGTTTCCATGCACGTGCCACCAACTGTTCTCATGTGGATATTGATGGTAATTTAATGTTTATTTATCAGCGACAGAGAGCGGTAAATAAAATCTACATTCATCATAATGGACACAAAATGTTTATGATGAATCGTATTTCTTTACTATTTGGACAGATGTTTTTGAACAAACAGGATATTGATTTGGAATAAGACTTATTCGGATAAAGTTGTTTACTTGTTTTTGATCGGAGTGAGGAAAAAAACAAATTTTGTTTTTTAGATTTGATGGGAAAACAGTTGGAATGTGCAAGAGACTGCTTTGGACTTTAATAGCCAGTGGCTACAGTGGCTTTAGTATCTACTGGCTTAGTGGCCACAATGGCTTTAGTATCCAAAATGCCTTAGTAACCACAGTGACTTTGGTAGCCACAGTGACTTAGTGGCCACAATGGCTTAATGGCCATGGTGACTTAGTGGCCACATTGGCTTAGTATCCACAATGACTTTATGGCCACAGTGATGTAGAGGCCACATTATCTTAGTAGCGCAAACTGATCCGGGATCAACATGCATGATGAACTAGTGGCCTGTAATGATTGGTGTTTTGTAGCCAAAAGCCATATTGAAGTGGTGGTCAGTGGCCACAAATGGTAGCCACAATAAATGTTGAGACCTCTACTGTCTGGAGTCTGAAACCAAAGCAAGTCTATAGAGTGGAAACTCTTCAAAATGTCTGTAGTATACTTAACAAGTTATGAATGTCAGAATATTTCACAGTGTACACTTATCATGGGCAGCGCAATGTCAACAATTGAAGTTTATATTGACAAGGAAACCCAGAATCTGTTACATTGACAATATACACGTATAGACACTGCACCAGCCTAGGGCATAGTTATCAGCAAACAAGTATGTGTAAAAGTCAGTGTTACGAGCCCATCGGGTTCAAAGGTGAAAGTTACTGAACGTTGAGTTCCATCATGTAGACCAAGTTTCATAGAGCTGTTTAAGAAGAGTACTGAGCCCTTACACCAATTTACAATTGTTGTCTGCTGTGATGTGGTCCGTGCTGTTTTGGACACCCGAGGGGGCAGATGGCACCCGAGGCGAAGCCGAGGGTGCCATCTGCCCCCCGGCCTAGGCCCCGGCCCCCGGCCCCACATATCACAGCAGACAACAATTGTTTTGTTATACCATTGTATTATATTGCAGGATTGTTAAAAAGGCCCTTACTGACATAGTTTGCAAACAATATTCAATTCAACAAAAGTGCGTCCATTGCAAATTTGTTATCAACCAAAATGTATCAACTGGTCCCTATCGCGAGCATCATATCAAAAGTACAGTAGCGTGCATAGTACCAGTGGTTGCTCAGTAACCTCTTTCTCAGGTAGTACTGCTAAGTGGTTGTACAGATCAATGGGGATGATGAAATAATGTTCTGAGAACGATTTAGGTAATGGACGCGGGCATCATGACCTACCTCTTTCTCTGGTGTATTTGCCAACTTCAATATAAATATCAATGGGGACGATGAAATGAATTCTCTGAGGACGATCTAGGTAATGGACCCCGACAACATCACTTTTTTGGGAAGACATGACATTTTGTATTATGTCACATGATTGGTTCTCGACCAATAAAAATTCACAGTCTAATACCATGGTATAACAATGTCTGATGCGGCTACTGCTACCATGCTCGCCATTATTGGAGTCCACTTGTCAATGTGTAAATGCCGCATTACCTAAAATGTGCACCACACTGTATATAACACACGGGGACATTGACTTCCAAAATGGCGCAACCAAGATTATACTGATGATGACGTCAGATGAATTGGGTCAATACCTCACATATAACACAAACAAGCAGGGAACCAGTCAGCAGTAAGGTACATTGGATGTTTTGAGGAGCTGGTAAGCCATTTCTTCTCAGTAAGATTTGTCTTTGCGTAGAGAGTATTTGTGCCACCTCTATACCTTTTCCTGAGCCTTCCCTCCATTGCACATTGCTTGACGTATGATCTTCAACAACTTGATGGAGAGTTTACCCAAGAGACCCATTAATGTTAAATTAGCAACTGATGGAGTCACTGACTGCAGAGAATGAACTATCCGCAATGTGCTTTCATCATGAATAGTTAGTCAACCAAAAAGAAACCTTCAAGACATATCAACAAAGAATACACGTCAAGTGCTCAGGGAAAATCAGCCACCTTCGTCACTTAAGTTTACTCCCTAAAATGCTGCTATTATTAGTCAGTAAACCTGTGCATTAGCGAATGTATTGTGTTAAAGACATTAGGAACGGCAAATTTAGTTAATCGAAGGGGGGGGGGGGATTGCTTTCAGTTTATCTATTTAACAGATTTGTAAAGAGTTTTTTTTACAATTCGTTTTCAACTAATCTAATGTAATTGTTGATGACAGTATTGCACAACCTGCAAGGTGCGGGAAGTTGTCATCAATTTTTGTTTTTTTCTTCCTCTGTCTTGACGTGAACGGACAATCAAATAATCCCCCTTGAATACAGCATAGTTTGTAACAGACAGTTGACATTTGTGACCGTATGACGCACTTGCCTCCTTCTACACGTTTTACAAAGTATCCACAAATTTGAAAAAAAGTGGAAGGAAATATTTGTGGAAGGAAACAGATATGTCTGTAAAAAAAACTCAGCACTACCTTTCAAAATGACAATTACCCCTCAAAAATTACAAGTGTATTATCAGGAGTCTCCATGACGGTCTTAAGAAATGCAAAATAGAAGCACAACAACAAAATATTTAGTGGAACTATTGTTACTCACACCGCCCACTCTCACAACTTGTATCCCCCCCCCACCTCACCCAACCTTCCCAAAATACCTCAAAGGAAACCGGAAAATTGCTACGTGCAAATTGTCATGTTAATTTGATGCATATCATGGAATCTCAATGAACGTTTATTGCCGATAGAGATATAAATATGACTTTGAAGAATTGCCATTATTAGACTCAAGCGTCACAATAAATAAATGGTTATGCTGACGCACGCATCAATCTAAAAATCAGATCACCAGAATAATGTGGTTTTTTTTATTAATTTTTTTTATATTAAGTTTTTTTTTACTCTAAATTTTTTGCTGTCCAAGGTAAAGCCCTAACATCTTTAAAACTCGCCATCAGCCCAACTAAATTGTATATACTTTTTTTAGTGATATCGTATTTAATAAGTTGAATTGCTGCGTGCATCTGGGTGGCTTTATAAAACATCAAATACACGTTATTCAATCGCACCAGCGATACTGGCCCACTTTTGAAATTGATCTTCTAGATAGGGCGATCAGCCGTCTGTCTGCAGAAATCCTAGAGAGTCTTGCACACATCAACTCCCTTTCTGTAATTTTGATGTTGAAAATTAGGTTGTGGTAAATGGATGGGGGAGAATTCAGTCCATTTACGGATTGAGGCTTTGTAACCAGATGAATAATTTATACTTATTTGTTTCATCTCATCACTGTATTTAATGAGGAGAGTCAAGGTTGATGGAAAGCTTGCATTTCTCTAGAGACTGATATAGCAATTGGATACAGATTAGAAATTAATTTGTATTGAAATCATGGCTGAAGAAAGTGATTAAAACTTGTATATACAAGGAATAAATTGGTCAACACAAAACCGATTTCATAGCTCAAGCAGCACATTGTACGTGTAGTCACTGCTATCTTTGTTCATGCACCCTGTACAGTGAGTCTGCTACCGTTTGCCCAGGATAGGCCATTTTTGCAGTCTTTATTGTGGGGGAAAAGGTCAACAAGTTTTTTGGTCGATGCGCAGCGCTTGCTGTGCGCGATCGTTGTTGTTTATGTTCCTTTGTGGTTTGCACGCAGTCAGCGGCAACTTGATACAAGAAGGCATAGGAGTGAGTGTTTCCTTTGTGAAGCGGCAAGGTCATATTTCTCTGTTGCTTACGGCACAAGATGGAATTTCTTTGTGATTCTGGTGAATGTTTTTGACATTCATGTCAGCCATTTTCAAGGTCCCCAACTGCCAGGCGCGTCACTGAGTCCGAGTCTGATTTTCTTGATTTGACAGCTTTTCAGAAAAAATTGTTAAAGGTGCACTGTTTTGGGAATGACTCGTATTAACAGTGACTTTCATTGCACCGTTACGAGGTCAGAAATTTTGACCTCCCAGACTCACTTTGGTTACATTGATTTGCATGGAGAAAAACATGGTTGAGATATTTTTCGCCTGAAACAACGATCTATCAGTTTAGAAATGATTTAACCATCTTCATTATCGATGGATGCAGTATGCTTGAGCTCGTTTGCCACCCCCTTCCCCCCAGTCCCTGATACAACCCTGAGGTATAAGAAAATTACAATTTAGACAATTCAGACAAAAGTGCGCCTCAATGCGGTGGATAAGGAAACAGGAGCGTTTCTTAATGGGCAGTTACTCCTCAACATGTTTGTATTGATGTGAGGATGATGATGCTATGAGGTGATGAGGCCCAGGGGAGTGCCTCATTGATGGTTCCCTCATCTCATCTCGAGCCGTTGTCTAATGTATCTTCCCTTCCACACCATCCCTTTCTAGCTCATAAATTGGCGTTAACTATGGATTACTGATGTAAATCATCATGTAATATTGATCAGATTCCTCCACGGTGCCTGGCTTTCCCTCTAGTATGATCTACATTAAATACCATTGTAGACTCATTTTCTTGTCCACACTCCATTTTGTTTTTAAAGGAAAACCAAGTCATCTGTGTTCGGAAGGATAACTTAATTCCCATCCTCTGAGATTTCATCAATGTAGGCAGCAAGTTTTAGTAAAAACAACAAAAACCGTTGTATGTTTTGTCAAGGTTTTAATGCATGGTCATCCAAATGTTATGCTTGTGTAGGCCTCGATCTTAAGAAAAACGGGGGCAGGCTTTTTCTGGCCAAATCAGAGAAATTGTACAAGGGCATGCTGGCCAAGTTGGTAGTGACAGTGCAATTTTTCTGAAGGGCACGAGGCCAATTGCCTCAGTGGCCTCAGTTAAGAAGTTGTGTATCTAATTAAGCAATCAGTAATTTATGGGATCCTCAAATGCTGTTTTCTCATCTTTGGTAATATTTGAGAATGTAACTTTCTCTGGACCATTGCTAATGAAACTACTCATTTGTTCCTGATACTTACCAAATCTGTACTCTGAATACTGGACTTTTGGTGATGCAAGAATTTGAAAGTTTGAAAAGAATTGGAAAGTTTTATGTCAATTTGGAACTGGAAGCCAACTGTCATGAGAATTGTTGCCATCTGAGAAGCAGAACTGATGCTTTCTTCTTCAAGGGCCAGGTAGTTTTTCCATGGCGAAGGGCACCTCTGTGAGGGAAAATTTCAGTTTCTACTGGGGCACCAACACAAACTCCATCAGGCCTGGAAGTGCTGTCATATCTGAGAAAACTGTGACTGAATTCAGTGTTGTCCGATTCCTTTAAGGTATTGAATGGCAAGTTTGGAGGGCAAGTTTTGCAGTTTCATTGATTGATGTGGGTTTTTTTTTATCTTCAGGATCACGAATGGTATGGAATCGTTAAATACGTGATGAGGACACTTGTTTGTTGTTTTATTTGATAAGGTTTGTTTTTCAGACCGTGACTTCATTTGATTTGGGACTTGTTGGATTTACTCCTCCAGCCGTTAATGATGTTAGTGTTTTTCTGTGCAATGTTGTTCACCCTGATTCCAGCCTGACTCGAATAGCTTCATAAAAGATGAAACTCTCTCTTGGACTACTATCTCAGATAAGCTATAAGTTCCTAAATTGGCAAAGAATGTATAATGAATATGGATTAATTGAAGCTGGGGGAGTTTCTAGTATTACACTAACATCGGACAATAATATTAATTTTCATGATCAACTTTGTAAAATACTTATGAGAACAAGTCATGAAAGATTGGTCAAGGAAAGATTTTGCTCGCTCTAAAGGTTAATTTGGGCATGTTTGAAGCACCTCAATACCATACATGAATTGCTATCGGCTGAGGCAGTCTGCAATATGATAGTCATATATAGAGCCCTCGAAAAAAAGAAAACCACCAGACACAAAAGCCGAAATTGAAAAGCGAGATCTCAGAGCTGACAAAATAACTAGGGAGCTGGCAATTTAACACCTCATCAGAACAATGTCAGCAACGATCGCCCCTCTGAAACCAGACACCTACGGCACAAACAAGAGCCGAGAGCTGCCGCTCCATAATGCCAACTTTCAGAAAATTAACTCACCGTGCAACTCTAAGTCGAAAGATAACTTCAAGGAAGCATAAACCTTATATCACATTTTTTATCTCATTGTGTATACACGTACAGTCGCATGCCGGTTGGTGTGTATATGTGTGCATTATTGACTCTCATATACGTCTGTTTGAGACAAAATAAGAAAATGGGCTACATATGCCAGTGGTGTTGACACTACTATATTTGAGTTGGCAGGCGGTGACGCAATCGGACGAGAGCTGTGAAGCGGCTCAGAAGCCCATGAGAGATTATTGTTCATCCCCCTGGCCCCTTTGGTTCACAGAGTGAATAGTGTAGTGAGTAGGTATGACAGTGGATGACTTGCTGCCTGCTTCCCAACATGCTCTGGTTTATTGTAAACGGGAGACGTGGGCGGTGAAGAGTTTTGGCTTAGTTTTATCTCAGTCTGAATTAGTATTTTGAAAAAACAATCTTTCCCACCCGGATTAAAAAAAAAAAAAAAAGGCTTACTTTGGTTGATCTAGTAGGCCGGCTGGGTTGAAACAATCTGTCCAATCAGGGATTCACATGACCTAAAAAGGGACAAGAAGTTATGTCCACAATCTTGTGAGGCATTTCTCTGGACTGAAATGTCTCACACCTTCAATCAAGATGTTGTTTGTTTGCATTTACCTTATCAAAATGTATCAATTTATTCAGCGAAAACTCCTCAATGTGGTTTTGATGTCTCTTTGCTGTATGCTTTACTTGTAGCAATTTTAGAGCAACAAATTTTGCCTGGAAGTGAAAGACCTCAAAATAGTTATTATATTGTTACATTGGTGTTACTAATTTTAAGCTCCCATTGTAAAAGAGTAATAAACAGAATAATCAGTTTTAATTTTTTAGTCTGATAGGTATAATAAATAATTGCGAAGTAATTGTGACTGATTAACCATGGTGATCAGACGTAATAAATGAGGTAAGTGGCGCTCAATATACTAGACTTTCATTTCATTTCATTTATTAATTTCATAGGAAGGATGCAAAAGCACAATGATGAAAACAATAAAGAGGTTACTCAGACAGACCTACATTAAGAATAAGGAAGCACCCCTGAAGGATTTAAAAAAAAAAGTCAACTTAATTACTATCAGGTTGATCTCCTGATGCTACAATTTAAGAAACAGACAAACATAGGCCTAAAGGGCATTAAATATAGAATATAGAATGTAGAATGGGTTTGAGAAAGAATAGAATATTGTACAGTGTGTAAATTTAAAATATAAATATAAATATATACAAAACTAGTAGGGTTGATGGCCTTGGCTTTCGAGCCAAACCGGACCTTTGTCAGAGGCAAAAACAAGCACAAACACAAACACAGATCCATATATTAATGCTGTCATGAACACATGACAGATCAATGTCAATTGTTGCAGTTTTGGGAATATTATTGGAAGACTAGAGAGAGATTATTACATGGTACACTGGGTCTTTTAAATTACACTCCTGAGGTTAGCGGTTGCGAGGGTGGAGGTCAAGTGGCAATTATGTTCATATTTCTTGATTTCCTACTTTCTCATTATGTCTTTGCTTTGCTAAAAAGAAATGATAACAAAATCAGGGGGCATTGAACCCCAAGCCTATCGATATCCCACAGTCACTATCAGATTTGCTTTTGGCCATTCAGCTTCGGTTTTTCATGAGACTTTTAAAAACCTTTATCCAGACTTAAAGTGGTAGTTTTGTCAATGTTACCGGTGTTGTTCCTTGACTCCGACAGTCTGAAAGCGGGGATGGTGCCAAAGATATTAGTGTACCTTATCTTGATTCTAGCATCCAAGATGCAACGGTTGTCAGCATTACCGGTTTGATACTTTATACTCGGAGATAACAGTGTTGTACCTTGTCTTGATTCAGGCATGGCATAATGGAAATAGAAGTTTTGCCAACACTGCCACTGTTGTAACCTACCTTGATTCTTGCACATCAGAAGTAACAATGTTCAATATTAGCATTATTATTAGCATTGTACCTTATCTTGATTCTTGTATGAAAGAAGTTTGAGTATTGCCAACATAACCAACGCTGTACCTTACATGCCTTATCTCATTTCAAATTGAGTAAGCTGTCAAGGTAAAACCTAGATGTTTCTAGCCATATCCTGTAGTATGCATAACTACTTCCCATCAAGTAATTAAGTCTTTAGTGCATAATAAGTGTCTGTTTTGAAATGATTGCTTCATGCCTGTCGATTTCTTGCCTATCACTCGAGTATCATTTGGAGAAATGTCTCATGAATTTTCAACAGGTAGCCCAAGATGAGTACAATCATCCCAAAAATGTATTTGAAACAATTGACCCATTTCAGCAGAGGATTAAATCACCACGAACGGGTTAATTGGGTTGGCTGGGTTCGGCTCGGCATCGCCATACGGCCAGTTTGTCCTTTTTTCAAAGCGGAGATTTCTGCCATGCATGAAATTCCTGCTGCTTGATTGAATCTGAAGAAAAAACCGAGAGCGACACGGCTCGTATGTGTCGGCTCGTTCGTGGTAACCCGTGAGTCAACAAGGACGTTAAGCTGTAATTGAATCCACTGGCATGCTTTGCAATTATCAGACGCTCAGCTGTAAACGGTATGTTGCTTCATTTGCCTCACTTGAAAGGTAGCAGGCCCCAGTGGTCAGTCCTTTAGTTTTATTTTCATATTTTGAGTACAAATATTCAGAATTTCTTTGTCACAAAGAATGTTATTGTCATTGTCTATTTGTGATGGCCTTTGTCATTTGGTTCAGTTATAGTCTTTTCTTTGTAATGCTTCAATGGTGTTATCCACAGTGTAGTGATATTTTATAGGGTATCCCTCAGCCCATTGGGTTTTTACCATCCAACGAATCAGACAAATCTTTCCCGTCATCTTTCATCATGTTTTTCATCCCCCTGTCATCATCCATTTCCTTCGCTCTCACCCTTACTCTATTCCCCATGATCATCATCAACACTGTCTTTTTTACCCTTAACTATCGCCATCAAACCCCCCCCCTCCCCTTCCCCACCTTTATCATCAATATCACTATCGCTGTCTTTTTTTCATCACAATCGCATCTTGATCAGTTCAACTGTTCCAAGACTTTTTGCCAAATTAAACACAAGTTATTGAGACACTTGAGACTAGGGAGACATCTTACTGTCTCTGTCCTATTGGTGAGTCATTACGTCACACATATTTACATCTGCTACACGCCCAAAGATTTAGCTACTTCCGATTCTAAAGCTGGCATACGGTAATTGGATTATTTTATGGAAAAACACTCATTCCTTCTTTTGAGAGGAGTGTTGGCTCTGAAAATTATTTTTCTCTATTTAATTATAGTTTCTACTTATTCTCTACACCATGCAAAGCTTCAAACATCACTTACTCATTCCTTCATTCGAAGACATTTCTTATGAAAGAAACCGACATTTCAAGAATTATCTTGCTCTTACATAAATCATGGAGATAGCATGAATCATCACAGACAAAACGTTCTTGGGGCCAGTTTGTGTGAAGTGGGCGTGACTTATAGTGGAATTACGTCACACTTACCCTCAGGGTAATGTTTTTGTTTTCTTTTTCTTATCACCATTTTACCTGAATATATTCGTTGGGATCAAAATCCAATATTTATAAAGTTGGCGTGGGGATGGGGTAAGGGTTAGGCTTAAGGTTTGGTCTGTGCAAAAGTCAATCGGAAGTCTCCCAAAATACACCATTTCCCTAAACCACCATAATCATAGTCACCATCACCACGATAAACAACAACAACACTTTCCTCATCGTCACCATCATCATCATTATCTTAACAACATCCAATCTCCACACAGCCTCCTCAAGACGTAACATAGATGATGCATGTTGATGGCAAGAGGGTTAATCTTGAGATTGCTCCTCAGCTGTCAGATGGTTCAGCTTATAGATATTGCCTCATTGCTGTTGACTCGTCTCTTGCTCGTTGCATAGTTTCTTTCCCCCGCATTACTGTTTGCCCGTCTGACCTCCGTCAAGTCCCCCCCCCCTAAACTCCCCTCAGGCATCTCTTGCCCCCATGGAATGATTAACTCGAGTGTCTCAGCGCACAATGCGGACAAATTATTGACATTTTTTGTTCCCAGTTGTTGTTAAATCAATGGACGTTTCATTTAAATTACCTTCCAGGTCAGGATCTAACCTTGTCCAGGCCACAGGCATTTTTGATGTTTAATGTTTTCTTTTTTTGTCTGCCACTGCACTGACAGAATTGCCCTGAAAGACCTCTCTGCTGTTTGTAGTGTGGATCTCTTTCAAAAGAAAACTTTGATTTCTGCATCATTGATGCTGAAGGATTTGAGGCTAGGTTTTGATTAAATCTTTGCCAAATCCATCAAAATCCAACATCAAGTTTGACTCCACTGCATTAGGTTACTGCATAGCCCACTGACCCTGCTGTAAACACGTACTTCAGGTTTTTGCTGTGATGTTCATAGTTTTTGCATAAAACATTCAATAATGATAATATAATTCTAACTCCCGGGTGATTTACTAGGATCCTTCTCCGCTCTTAACAAAATCCTAACTCAGCACCCATTCAACTCTGATTATGGTGCTAGCCTGATTTCATGTAAACCATAATCAGTTTACTAGTGCAGTTCTCTGTCCAGAATCAAGCAGAACAAGCAGTTGGGTTCTGAAGTGTTTGGGATGGTTAGAGTTAGGGATAATAATAACAATAACAATAATAATAATAATACTTCATATCAGTCAGCAGATGCTCTATATGGTAAATTATCCCTGACTATTCTGCGCGTGTCGGCGTAACACTAGACATGCATGTAGGTTTCAATTTGCAATATCACTTTCAAACGTGATGAACAGCTCAGTACCTTTCAGATTTCTTTGATTTCATTTGTCATGGTGCCATTTCTGTTACCCACTGTACCTGTTGTGTACCAGAATAAAAGACATGTTTTTGTGAACTTTTAACTCAAAGAGCGCAGGCTTCACATGTTTCTCAATACCACTGCAAAAGTCTTTAGATAAATTGTTCATACGCACTCAACGATTTTCTATAAATAAATCATGGATGTCCAAAGTGAAATAAACGACGTTGTTATTATTAAAAGCATTATAAGGATGACGAATCCAGAATAATAATAATAAATCTGTATTGAACTTTTTCCATATTCTCTTTTAGCCAGGGCAGGTAATAATTTTTGTCAGTCCTAATTTTCTCTTATTGTTATTTTCCTGTTTGTACATTCCCTTCTTTCTTACATCTGTTTTTTTCCCTTTTCTTTTTTTAAAGTTCAAATCCTCTTTCCCTCTCTTTTCCCGCTCAACATTTTTCCATCATTTCCTTCTGCAGTGTGACCATAATTTTCCTCATCAGAATTCCATCTCTCTCTCTGTCTCTCTCTTCCCCCAACCACCAGAAAAAGAAGAAAAAAAACCTCACCAGCCTTGCTCTCTGCTGCATTAAGTAGGCTGGCACCAAGTCCAGGGTCTGGACTCGGCCTCAATCAATACCCGACACTTACAATGTCTGACACGTCTGGTCTGACACATTGTATCAGTAGAGTATTTGCCAGTATGGGCGTTGGTGTGCTTGAAGCACATTAGTGATGAAATAAGCACTCCCTCATTGTCCAAGAAGGAGGAGAAGAGAAGGCGACTAAGCTACTGACCAATGTGATAATACAAACACTGTCATGCTATGCCACCTCCCCTCCTTCCTTACGAAGTTCTTCAAGAAATTGATAGACTTTCAAGACTTGGCAACTGAGTATACATTTTACTACTGTGCGGTTGGCCCTGTAAGTTCCCTACTTCTACTTAGTGTACTATTATTTGATTCTTTGTAAGGTAACTGACCAGTTTACCTTCCAGTCTCAGTTTGGGTTTCATTGATATGAATAGATGAACAAGATGGCTGTGCTATGATTAATGCTGATTGGGTGCTTGAGAGTAACCAAAGGATATGGGAACGTGTTGTGAAGTATTCTTAGATTAAGCAACTTATACTTTTTTGGCGCCAAATAGTCAGTACTTGTGATGGTGCAGAGAGTCCTGATAAATTTTATACCTAGCAGTTTGAGTGAACACCATCCTTTATATCAAGGGGGTTTAAAGCCTTTTGCCAGTTTTCAAGAACTTTGTAAAACTGTTTCCAAGCCTGATCAAATGCCTCCTTCGAAAGAAGTGATTCAACAAATTTCTACCAACTCAAGTTGGACATACATGTACTTCTTCTAAGACTTGATATGAAATTAATTTTTTTGTGGGGAACCATGCACAAACACTGTACATTTCATAGCAATTTAGCTGGTGACCTATTTCTTCCCGTAGAAAGATATCTTGAGAGTTTTTTTTCCCCAGCTGTCTCATGAAATCAAACTCTGGTCATTGAATGGAGTGTTGGTTATTGCCAGGTTTATGTGCCATGTGTTCTCAGCGTGAGGGGGCGGGGGAGGAGGGGGGAACAGTTGACTAGCTGTACATACATCCAGCATCATACCAGACGGCTGTATTTATGCATGGTCTGTCAGAATTATTTCGTGATCGGCTGTTTGTTTTTCAATTTGCTTTCAATATGACGCTATTTGTATAAGGTTGGATTGTTTCATGTTTTATTTATTTGCAAGGCATGTGTATTTCCAGCTTTTTCGGCTCTGCTCTTCTTTCCTCTGCTCTCCTTTCAAACGCACCTTCTTCTTTTATTAATAAAAAGGAGCAAATAGATTGGTCGGTCTTCCACTGTTTGAGACTACAATGTATACAACCTTTTCAAGTGGTGGCTGTCAGAAGAAAAGGTTATTATATTTCTGTTTGAATTTGGGAACAAGAATCCTCAACATCATTCAGCTGCTGCCTTGGTGACCGCACGTTTCTTCAAGGTTTTTTTTTTCTTCTTGTGATGCTCTGTCCTGGGTAGATTTGGCAAACACATGTAGCTAGAGTTAAAGTGTCTGCTTCTGAGTGTCCTGGATGCAGCTTGAAGAAGTTTTATCATTCAAAAAGAAGATCTTAGTTTTATTTTCTTGAAGCTCAGTCTGTGGGACACATTTGGTAAACATAACTTATGGAGCAAGCATCCCTTTCTGGTGTGGGTCTCCGAGCAGATTTTAAATGTAGCTTTTCAGAATAAGAAATTTGACAATGTTTTGTCCGGCGTTTTGTCATTTAGCATCTTCTCGTGAGCTAGTGTTTTTAACTTGTATGAATGCAAAGAGAGAAAGTTTGTGTGTGTTTTGGACCCCAATAACTGTCGAAGTAAATTACTACTTTTCCTTTATTTCATTTGTTTGTAACATAAGTTTGCCTGGCATTACCACTGCAGTTGCAACTAGATGTTTCTTTTGCATTCCAAATAGTTCAAAACACTAACCACAATGCGATTGCGTGACCCACCATAGCTTTATACCTTTGTAACTCATCATGAACTTCCCATTCTTGGAATTCATTCAAAATGAAGCCATCTCCCAAGAAGTCAAACAAAAACAATAAACGGGCGAGTTGGGGGTGAAAAAAAGCATTTGCATGATCGGCATGCATGGCTGGGTGTTGAAGAGACTGATGTATCCTAGAAGAGGAGGAAAAGCGTGTCGCGTTCCTCAAGCGTTTGCCGTCAAATCTGACAGTGTTGTGTCACCGAAGATGGGAGAGATCTGGTTTAAGTGTTTGAGTAGAGGGAGACAAGGTGTAGGATCTTCGGCACAATACACCTTTGATGAACGGTGTAGGTATGAAGAGAGGGGGAATATTACTTACCTTGGGGATTTATCTGGATTATCAAGTTAAGAAAATTCCTTGTTTGATGAATGTGACAGTTCCCATGACAGGTTGAACTGGGTGGATCTGTGCAGAATCGTGAACGCTGTTGTAGTGTGGAGGCAAGTGAGTTTTGGCTTTAACCATTCAAACCTCTTTGAAATGGTATGGTCAGGGCAGGGGGAGTGTTTCAGATTTGGATCAGTTTGCTCCGGTTTGATTGTTTGATTGCAATGAAAAAATTTATTTCAGTTGAAGTGTAAAAACAGCTTATCCTGGTTTAAAGTTAAGCAATGTGACTGTCAATTAAACCAGTTCTGACATCAGTGACTGAGAACACAGTGTTCTGAGAAACATCGATTGGTTTTAAGGTACTGTAGTTGTTTGACGTTACTCAACATAGAAAGGTCTCTGAAATTGCTGATTCTTATGAAAAATATATGCTGATTCCAAGAAAGAAAATGTTTAGCTTGACAATTTGAAGTATTGATGGATGTGCACTGATCTCTTAAGTAAAAATAATGACATTTTTGTCTCATGGAGAAATTCCCGCTCTCTCAGAGTGTTTGTTAGAACATTCAGCGCTCAGACAAGTTAACATTTCGTTAAAATCCTAGGGTTTGTACAAGGATTCAAGTCATGGAGTTGTGTTTTTTGACAGGATGAGTCCAGAATTCTTCTGTAATAGTTGTCAGCTGGCCATAAGCTAGTTGAAACACCTCTGGGCCAGTTACAATGCTGCCCAAGCTGTCCTTTTAAACTGATTCAAGGCTTCATTCAGCTATATGTACACCACTGCTTGCACAGATACATGTAGTTCATGTAGCTTTTTAGGAAAGTCATTACAAAAGGCAATGTTGAATTTGAAAATTAAGAATACCGACCAGTGAAAGAGCTTCTGGACTAGTGCAAAGCAAGCTAGCTGGTCCTGCTGGCCAGTCACTGAAATAGTTTAAGGGGCAAACCCTGGTGTTACTCAGGAGAAGCAGTATTTATCTAGACTTTGCATTTGTGCCAGTCACAAGAAGAAAATGGCAAATCATTAAAGCAAGAATTCCTGTGAACATAACACATATGTATTTCATGATGTGTTAAATGCAACTACCTCCAAGGTCATAGAATATTGTCAATGTTTTTTTTCTCCAGTTAACTGGTATGACACTTCAGCTGATAGTAAATTTGGCTTGATACACTAAATAATGTTTACATTTTTTAAGTTAATGATAAATATTTCAGACTAGTTAAGAAATAATGAGGGAAGTAGCTATGTGTTGCACAAAATACTGTATTTAAGACCTCCTAGACAGCCAGGATTTGATTTTTTTATTATTATTTTTGCTTTAGATAACCCAGACAAGATTCTCTCATCCAGCATCATGGGAAATAGGCTTTTCATGCTTAACATTCTCACATACACCCTCAAACTGGATATCACTCAAATTGTGTCATGGTTGAACTCCATCTAAATCTCCCCTCACAGTGCTGTATCGCTCCTTACGATCCCACTTGATGCAATCGAAAGTGAGAATATTCAAAGGAACGAATCAAAGACAGAGACAGAGACGGAGAGAGAGGGGGAGAGCTACATTTCTGCCTTCCCTTGGGTGTCGGTGGGGACAGAAGATCAATTACATAAGAAGATGGTATGGTGTGTGTATGTGTATGTGTGTTTTGTCTTGCTCAACCAGGGATGTGGTGATTTCAGGCTAGGGTGAAGATGCACTGAAGCAGAGAGTGAATGAGGTGTCTCTCCGTCCGTCGGAGCAAACTCCTTCTCCCGGATCCTTGAAGTGCCATCCACGCGCATCCTCGATACCATCTTAGCGCTCGTCATGACGGTTTATGTCATCAAGATAACATCGAGGGTGTCCTTGGTAACAGTCAGGCCGAATCCAAACCTGCGTATAGTGGGCACTCAAGAGGTAAACCACGTACATGGCCACCTCAAACAGGGGCCACCTTATACACAGACAGACAAATTGCATTGAGCTACTACATGTCTCAACAGATAAATTATCCAGATACAAAAACAAAACTAGAAATTGAGAGTTTGTGAACAAACTCACGGTATTCGGCTTAATTACGTAATTTTAAGGTCATTATTGTGTGCAGGTTTTTTGTCTGTTTGTGCTATGCTGACGGGCGAAATATTTATTTGTATTTTTTTATCTTTATGCATGAAGGTTTGTCATATTAAACTTCAACTTCCGGTTTGACAGGATTTAAAGGTCAAATGGGGTCACACTTTGTGCATAACATCTACAATTGCCAGAGAGCTCAAAATTGATGTAATGATTATTAATGTACCACGTTTCATTAATAAGATACACAATTTTGTATGTACAAACTTATACTTCCGGTTTCGACCGGAAATGAAGGTCAAATGAGGTCACACATTGTAAACATTTGTAGAATCGTCGAAGGGCCTTAAATTTAAGTTATTATATTAATACACAAAATAATATTATACAGATACGATTTTTTATATAAAAAACTACTACTTCCGGTTTCGACCGGAAGTAAAGGTCAAATGGGGTCACACCCTGTGTAAGATTTGTTTAATACTTCATGACCTTTCATATGGTGTAAAGATCATGTATGTAGCATATCTGATTCTGGAGATATGAGTATTTTAATAAAAAACTTCAATTTAATATAATGACGTCATCGATGACGTCATCATTCCAAATTTTCTTCTTTGTCATGTACACGCTTTGGTCTAAGTACTGGGTAAGTTTCAAGTCCGTACATGCTGTATTTTTTGAGATAGCAAAATAATTTTTTTTTCGACCTCGTGTACCAATTTCGTTGTGACGTAGCTATGACGTCACACATCATATTTTTAGAATGCTCTTGAGTTAAAGAAAATATTATGCTTTGAACATTTTTTCATATTTTCATTCACTTAGGCTCTAGAGCCCAAAATAACATGATTTGTTACTTTAACTTCCGGTTTCGACCGGAAGTAAAGGTCAAATGGGGTCACGTTGTGCACCGCATTTGTAGATCTTTATAAGAGGTTTCATGTAAAAAAAGAATCTTGAACGTAGCTCCTTTGGTTTTGAAGATATGATTTTTCAAATTATTTAAGGTTTTTTTAACGTTTTTTTAACGTAATGACGTCATCAATGACGTCACCATTCCAAAAAAGTTGCGGTGCCGTCTACTCACCAAGGTTGATGTTCATGAGAAGTTTCAAGTTCATACAAGTTTCAGTTTTTCTCAAAATTGGCGGAGAAGGTTCAGGCAGAAGAATACGAGGAAAAACTAGACATAGAATTTTTGTTTATTACAAAAATACGGTGTTCGGTTGAACGTTACATGATGACGTAGTTCAAAAACATTGAACATAAAAAGATGAATTTGTATACAATGTTTGGTTTTCATAGTTAAACTTGTACCACACTTTGTAACAACTCCCGTTTCTTGACAAATGTCATCATTCCAAAAAAGTGGCGGTTTCATCTACTCACTATTGCCTATGTATACAGTAAGTTTTAAGTTTGTACAAGCTTTACTTTTGTTTAAAATTGCTGGAGAAGGTTCGCAGGGAAAGAACACGAGGAAAAAAAAAGCCGTTACAATTAGTGTCGTAGCACCATTGATTTGAAACTTGTTACCAGAGGACGCTGTTTAATGTAATGACGTCATCAGTTTTAAACTTGAAAACGCAGAGTCCTTTACCTACTCACACACTGAAACCACTGTCCAAAGCTCGTTTTATACTGACCAAAGAACTAAAAAAGAATGGCTTTATAACAATTCTTTCCTTCAACTTCCGGTTGGAACCGCAATACAAGGTCAAATTGGGGTCATTTCTTTGAGACATTTAAATTGTTTCCAAAAGACCTTTGCAATGATGTGTAGATTGTAAAAATCCATTGTGCACTTCAGGAGTTCTGATTTAATGACTAAACTTTGATTTATTGTAACTCAACATCTGATGACATCATCATGACGTCATTGTTTTATTTCGCGTCTTCATATTGAGGTTCAAGTATATGCACAGTTTCAAGGTTCAGTTTAATTTCAATTTTGAGTTATTTATTTGAAGAAAATTTTGGAGGAATTAACATTTAAAGCAACATAATGGTCTCTATGAGACACCGTATAACACATGGTTTTGATTTTGTTTGATATATTGAAAGTGAAATCAAATAAAACCTTTAAATATGAATATGAAAATAATTAAAAAGAGCTTTATCATATGTATTTCATGGGGACTTCAGGTTTGGGCAGGAAGCGAGGTCAACTCAGGTCACTAAGAATTATAAAGAACCGCATACATTTATTGTAACTCGACTCCTGGAGGAAAAACAAGTTACCTTTTTGGTTTTAACTGCCAGGAAAAACAATGTTTTCGTGCTTTCCAAAGTGTTCCTTTTCCACGCCGTGCAATTGGTTGCCGCCAGGTTGTGTGTTCAAAATAGTATTCATATTGCCTTTTATCAAAACATTAACCCTTGCTGCCCTCCGTTTTGTTCAGCATCTATGCGGTGTCAATAAAACAAAGTGTGTATCGCTAGTGACGTTGGTGGCGCTATATCAAATTAACGGTCTTATTTTGTAACATCACGAACACTGGTGTACTGTACAGTCAATCTGACATTTGACAGATTCAAATTCCGAGCTCATTATCTGTATTAAAAGGTTCCAAAGTTTTATAAAAACTACCCCACTTTGATAAACATCATAAACACAAGTGTGCACGGCTAAAGAAATACACGGACATTTTGAAAGGCGATGACTTTACTTTTAAACTTTACTTTTAAACAGTTTTACTCAGCGTATCCCGACAACAACTTTCGCGGGGGTAAAGTGCCTCTGGCCCCGCTGTTGCACATTGTGACTCTCGTATGTAAGCACGTACGTGATCGGTATAAATAGAACGAAAGACGATCATTTTGTCAATTGCATTTTCTCCACCATTATACATCAAACAACTCACGTGAGCATGTGATCGTCTCAGTAAAGTCTCCTCTTCCTCTCCCTGTCACAATTAAGCCACCAGAATGACATAAAGGGAAACATTTCCACACTGAACTTGGCATGACTTACATGTTTTTCTTTGCGTCGCCATTATTACACACACACACACACACACACACACACATTCCTATTTTTGCATCCTTGTGGAGACTTCTTTTGTTCTTTCCTTTGTCCCTGTAGTTAACATCCTCCCATAGACTTTGTACACAAAATTCCTTGTGGAGCAACCCTCTCTTTAGAATTTCCCTATGGAGACACATTGTTCCTTGCTTTCCCTTTTGTCTAATGTCTCCATAAGGCAGCGAATATCAGGGCACACACACACACACACACGGAGAACTTAACAACACACAGCAAAGTTCGATGAACTGTGACAAGACCTGACTTGTCGCGTGTAGGTATATACACAGCATGCAGTAAAAGCCTAGAGTGCACACGCACGGGGTGCAATACATTGAGGGAACTGTACAGACTTTATCGCCGATCGCGCTAAAAACGGCACTTTTCACCTTAATATAACTTCGTTATGCAACGGCCAATTTTGTTCAAATTTCACAATTAGGCTTTTATAGTCGTTATCTATTACCAAAAAATTAAACACGTAGTTTGCTCCAAAAAAAAAAAAAAAAAAAAAAAAAAAATTTTAAACTCGTCGTCGTAACAAACTGTAACATTTGATGACGTCATCAATGTAATATTTTCAAAGGTCATAAACAACATTCAAATGAGGTCACACATTGTAAACATTTGTAGAATCGTCGAAGGGCCTTAAAATTAAGTTAATATATTAATACACAAAATAATATTATTCAGATACGATTTTTTATAAAACAAACTACTACTTCCGGTTTCGACCGGAAGTAAAGGTCAAATGGGGTCACACCCTGTGTAAGATTTGTTTAATACTTCATGACCTTTCATATGCTGTAAAGATCATGTATGTAGCATATCTGATTCTGGAGATATGAGTATTTTAATAAAAAACTTCAATTTAATATAATGACGTCATCGATGACGTCATCATTCCAAATTTTGTTTTTTGTCATGTACACGCTTTGGTCTAAGTACGTGGTAAGTTTCAAGTCCGTACATGCTCTATTTTTTGAGATAGCAAAATAATTTTTTTTTCGACCTCGTGTACCATTTTCGTTGTGACGTAGCTATGACGTCACACATCATATTTTTAGAATGCTCTTGAGTTAAAGAAAATATTATGCATTGAACATTTTTTCATATTTTCATGCACTTAGGCTCTAGAGCCCAAAATTCGCGCCATACGAGTTTTACAAATTTTAAACTTTGATTCATTGTAATTTAATGCCCGATGACGTCATTATGACGTAGTTAGACCTGTGGTGTCTTGATACCAAGGTTCACCTTTCTGTTGAGTTTCAACGTTCAAATCAATCTCAATCTTGAGTTATTCCGTAGATAAGCTTAAAAGTTGTTTTTTGATGAAAAAACACGGAAGCGAACTTTGACCCAGGGTAACGACCTGGAAGTTAAGGTCGTATGATTTTGGCGTTAACTTTTCAAATGCTGTCCAAGTCTTTATCTATTTGATGCCTAAGTATGAACATCATAGCTTGTATATTCGTTGAGATACAGCAACAAGCAAATGGTCATTTTTCAACATTAAAAACCTTGTCATGACGTCATCAATGACGTCATCATTCCAAAAAAGTGGCGGTTTCATCTACTCACTATTGCCTATGTACACAGTAAGTTTTAAGTTTGTACAAGCTTTACTTTTGTTTAAAATTGCTGGAGAAGGTTCGCAGGGAAATAAGAACACGAGGAAAAAAAAAAAAAAAAAAAAAAAAAAAAAAAAACAGAACAATAACAATAGTTGTTCGGCTGTTGGCCGAACACCTAAAAAAAAAAAAAAAAACTTAACAATAACAATAGGTTTTCGGCTAAAAGCCGAATACCTAATAATCTAACTCACATCTGGCCATAACAAATTTTACAATGCAAACTGTAAAGTCTGCACACACATTTTTCCACAGTGTATAATTTCTATTGTATGAAATTTTGGGCCAAGTACAACTTGTGTCAATGTGATCTAGTTACATTTATAAACATGTTCTTTTTGCCTGTAGGCTTTTTCGAGAGAGCAAAATTATTCTGTGCTGGGATAATTTTTGTGCTGTATGAATTTAGGGCTCAGTCGGTCGATGTCTCGGTGACCATGAAAGGTTTTCTCCACAGACGTTCTCATTGTTAAAGCTGATGGCCTCTGTTCACAAGGAATACTGGCGGTAACCATTCAAGACTACCAAACCAGACTTAAGACGTGCAGTCAGTCATTCACGTCTAGATCAGGTCATTAAATTAAATACTAAATTATGCAGTATAATTGCTTAATTTTTTGAATTAACATATGGTCATTATGAGTTTCCCCCATATATTATTTGCATGCCAGCATTCATTTGCTCTTTTCATAAGTACAAGTACAAGTTAATTTCTGAGATCTTGTCAATGCTCTGATGCTCGTGCCTCATTCAAAATTGGTTTTTGAAATGGTACACTTATTTCAATCAACCTGAATATCTGAGTACTGTCAATTCAATGCTTTAGTTTTGCGAAAAGATAATCGGATAAAAGTATGAGAATATCAATGTAATGGTCGCTCACATTTTTTTACGGTATCGTGTACAATGGCTGCACAATTTGTTGCTCTATTTATTTTCAAATAAATTAGAAGAATAAATTTCTGACAGTTTTTGAAGTCGCCGATGGTCCATTCCATCACAAAAATAAAGGTAGTTATTGCAGAATATTGTTACTGCTTTGTAAACAAAATTAATCCATAACAAAGATGCAATAAGTGCTTTGGTGATAAAGTAGATTATTTTGGTTTTACCGTTGTGTCTATATGAGATAGTAATAATAATAACTAGTTCTTATATAGCGCATTTCACAATAATGTCTCAATGCGCTTTACATTAGTGCCCTGGTTATTGAGCCAATAACATTCCTGTAATCTTTCTCAGCTCCCTGGGGAGTCTACAGCCCAGGCTGCCTTGGCGCTCCTAAGGCTTTTTCAAACACAATATCAACCTCTACACTAGCAGGTACCCATTTATACCCCTGGGTGAAGAGAGGCAGTTATAGTAAAGCATCTTGCTCAAGGACTTAAGTGTCATGGCCGGGATTCGAACCCATACCTGACCACCAGAACTTGAGTACTGTGCACTAGACCCCTTGGCCATGACACGCACTGCATACTCATGCACAGAAAAATTCACAGGTTACCTGGTCGGGATTCGAACTCCGCCCCCACCTACTTGAGGGATCTTAACTGCTAGACTACTGGTTGACAAGAGGCCAGATCGAATACTGTAATTGGCTGCGGTTACCACAAACAATTGAATACATGTAATAATTGAGCAAGGATGAAGACTTTTTTGGGGGTTTTACCCATACACCGATGTGTTACAAGCGTTCCATACTCAGTCATGCAGAGAAAAGTAATCCATAACCATCACAATTTTTCTTTAAAATAATGTGATTTAGGTTATGGAAACCTGAACAGATCTGTCTTGTACAGTGGACTACTCGGGTAACATTTTGCATCTCTAACAAAAGGAAAATTGACATCACTCAAACGAAGCGCCTGTGGGAAAGTTGAAATTGAGCACACGAAACATCTCAGAGTAAAACGAAGGAGTCAGTTCAGTAACCGATGAAGGGTCTCAACTGACAACCAAGCAGTGATTTGTCTGCTTCTTGTGCTCATCCTTTGCCATCATCTTTAACATGCCAACATAGAGGTACATTGCAGCCCAGGGCATCCCCTGTCTTCTCAAGACGAAACACCTTTTAAATGGAGAGCCGTTGCTCCCTTGTTGACATTCTCCCCCCTTGCTTTATTGGCCTCTGAGCAGAGTTGAATGAATGGCCATTGTGTGGTGCCTTGACTAGAGCAGGAAGAGAAATCTTGAGATGTTGCCTAACAGTCTTGCTGTTAAAACTTGACCTGATGGGTTCCTTTTTGCGAATTGCGGCTAGAAGGCCTGCTCTGCAGTTAATCACGTTAGCTCAACCACAAGAATCAGATATCTGGTTTACCTGTCCAGGAAGAATTACCTCTTCAAGGGACAGTCTCATGCAGCTGCTTAAGCACAGAGTAACTTTGCTTGTCAGGAAGAAGTTACCATCCAAATTATCAAACCAAGTGTGTTAGTTTTCTCTAGCAGTTAGGTAATATTTTCTGCAAAATTTGGGTTTTGACAGTATCACAGAAAAACGTGAATGAATTTTAGCTCAGAATAAACACTCTTGTATTGACTGTACTGAATGCCGACTTTGAGTCTGGACAAACAGAAAATGTACCCCATGCACCTAGATAGTGACGTGAAAACCAAGAAATCAGAGGTGTGATTTCACAGTTGGCAGCTGGCGTTTGTAAAATGCTGAACACAAATTACTCTGAAGAGTTTTTCTTTTCACACAGTCGCACGTTTTAATTCACTTGGAGTTTTCTTCATCTGCAGCGCTGGAATGGATTTTTGCTTGATATTATTATAAAAAACAAAACAAAACGAATAGCACGTTTGATTGTGTACAATTTTGTGTGTGGCTCTTTCAATTTTTGTGTTTTCCTTTTATTCATCTGTGTTATGCATATCGGTATTGATTTATGCAGAATAGGTTTGCTTGCATTGAAAATGTAAATATTTGTTTATAGTTCATGCAATTTGGATCATTTTTTTTTTTACAAGTGTCTTAAATTAGTGGTGGTGTTTGCGAGGACATTACAATCATCTGCCTCAAATAAAATTAAAAAAATAAAATAAAATAAAATAAAATTAAGGTTCGTTTTTTATCTTTAAGATGTCATCTTGTAAGAAAATGACCTTGTACATTGGTAAAGGAGTTCCACTGCAAAGGAACTTCTTCATAGTTTATTGGAAATTGCGCATTTTTGTTACTGTTATAACCACATAACCTTAAGCTGATAAAATGAAAGATGCTATTTTGATTTAGGCCCACATGTAGACCTGTGTACACTATGTACGTGCTAACCTCTCACTCAATAGAGTCTTCTGTAAATATTAAATGTAATGTGTCAGTTTGACTTTATACTTGGTCGTGTCCAAGGAGCAAGGTCATCATCTCTTAATTAGCGTTTATATGAATCGTGAGGTTTAGAATGTCAAAAGGTCATATCTTGTTTAAAATAACCTGGATGTACACAAAGTCAAAAGACGCCGAAATACAACACTTTTGCATGGAGCCTTTTTGCGCAAGATACAACTTTGTTGCAGAATCAAGGTGTGCCCTCGTTGCACTGGCACAACGTCTTGTTTGTTTGGATGCGTCTTTAGAAGTAAAAGTAGCATTGTGAAGGTAATATTGGCAAACATTACAAGGACAGACACTGCTATGGCCTGAACTTGAGGTGTACACGAGTGATAACTTTTTTTCACAGTCTTATTACTCAAGACCTTTGTGATAATCAGCCAACACAGCTTCTTTCTATTCAACACAATGCAATCAAAGTGAGGCTGGTGAGAAAAATAGTCTGGTACCTTTATTTGATAAAGGTATTTGAAGTATCATGTTCACCTTGGGTACAGGGAACCTGACACAAATAGTTACACCAGGAATAAGGTATTATACCAACCCTACTCTTTTCCCATTAGTTTGAGGCTGAAGCATTCTCATTATTTCATAACCATCTCAAATGTCTCAAGTCCCAGCGTAGACCTCCAGCTTCTAACAACCAAAACAGCTGAGAAGGACTCTGTTTCATGAAGGTGATTATCTTCCCTGAACATATCGGAAATTGAAGAGGATTGCTTCGGCTTCCTGTGTCGATGCTTTATTGTTTGCGCAGACATTGGAGTTATTTCTTGTCATCAGGGATTTTTCTGTCATCGGAAATACTTAGCTGGAGGAATTTCTGCTTAGCGTTTTTATAAAAGCAGACTACCGGACAATGTAATGATTTTATAGTTTGGTTGGTAACCGAGAGGATTCTGGAAAGTCAATCATAGGTTCAACACACTCAATCGAGGATCACAGTGACTCAGTTTCGCATTGTCAACAGTGTGAAAATCACAAAGGGTCGCCGACAACACATTATCATTAGTAAATTTGTTGGATTAATTTGTAGTATTGGAGAATGTTGGTTTGTAGTTTGTCCTTTCGGTGTTTGTATGTATATGTTTGACTCAGAGGAAATAGTTAAGATGTTTTCATCGCTCTCATCCAAAACATGTTTTACTTGGTCCTGCTTCTTTTTCCAGACAACTGGTACAGATGTTTTTTGATTAACATAAATGAGTCGTGAGACAAAGTGGAAGCCACAGTTGTTATTTCTAGATCAATTAGTTGCAATCCCTCCTATCGTTGTATTGATATGGATTCAGTTTGTGGTAACGTCATGTGTTTTTATTTCTCTCAATGGATGGAATTTAGTTCTAAAAGATTGTGTCCTGCTACTTTTTAATTTACTTCCGCAGAGCAGAGTAATGGATTTGGTGTTGGGGGGGGGGGGAAGGGGCGTGACTTCTCGTACGTATCTTGACTATCAATGAGTGAGGTAAATACGGTCTTGGGGATAGAGAGGATGATTATGAGAAGTTCCCCTGATCCAATAATCTAGATCGAAATTAGCTGGACAAGTTCTTTCAGAACTAAGCAAGACGACTTTTATCAGAACGAAATTCACCTTGGCGTTATTCATTATTTGTGCTTTCTGCCCATACACCGATGTGTGTTAAGTACTGTATACTCAGTACTTTCCTGAGGTCTATGGAAAAACAACATATTATTGTGGTGCCAAAACAATCTTTGCCTCCACCAAAAAAATAATAGAAAAATCATTGCCACCCCAAAAATAAATTATGTACAAGAAAAAAAAAAAGAAATAAAAACAAAACAAGGGTTGCTGGTTTATGTTGAATCTTTTAAGTGTTTCCTGAAGTTTGCCCGCTTAATGATGATCCATCCATCAAAAGAAGGATTAAAAAGTATTTATTAAATACAAATAAACAGGTTATTTTTTTTGCATTTGTTGTTAAAGTCAATGGTATGCACACAAAATTGCTTAATCAAGCTTCTTGCTAATAATTGTTGCCATCCAAAAAGCTGCTTGTTGTTTTTGACTTGCACCTGATTAATTGCTTAACATGCACATTTTGGAAGTAAATTTGGCTTTCTGAGGCCATCAGAGGGCCAAATGGTCAGGCAGAATTTAATCATGCCAACTTTATCCTACTGAATAAATCCATGGTCTAAATACATTATAATTATGGTCATGATTCTACTGTGCTCCATATAAGTACAACCCGATATTTTGTTTGCTGTCCTAACACAGTCCATTCCTTGGCCAGAACATGTCGTAATGATTTCCCATAAATGCCAAGGCCACAGTAAAGATTTTTCAATGCCGACGTCTTTACTTTCTGCACATGAATGTGACAAATGAGCCATGGTTGTGTCACTGCTTATATCACGCACCGGTTGTACCTTACGCTGATGCCCCTGGCTATTTACCTTTTCTTTTCTTTTTCTTTTTAATGTTAAGAAAATAAGTCTTGAGCTGGAAGACGTGAGCTGGAATATCTAGAGGTATTCTTTCACTGACGCTTCTTAATAGTTTTGTTACCAATAAGATATTGTGTTGGCAAATGTCAAATATTTAATATATTTTTTTTGGAAGAGTGCATTCCCTCAAGAAATATACTATATAAATAATTTGAAAAAAATATCAAACAACAACAGAAACACCAACAACAAAACAAGAAAATAAATCTATTAAAAAAAATACATAAATAAGTAAATAGAAAATAAAGCATTAGAATATAAACAACAAGACAAGGCAAGGTAAAGATAGCAACTCGGGGAAAAAGAAGAAGACATTTTAACAATGATTGAAGGGAAAATACATCAAAAATGAATGCAAAAACCTTAGAACACTGGAAACTGTTTAAAATAACAGAGGTAAAGTGGCAGTTGAGTTACCAACATCTCAAATATTTTTTTTTCCAAACCTCTAAGGATTTTTGAAGGATTAGTGAGTTCAGAGGATTGCATCTCCCTGACTGGCACCAAGGTCGAATTCCTATCCTCAAGATTTTGTTTTTGTTAAAACAGACGAGTGGCGTAATTTTGTTTTGATTTAATGCATGATGTTTGCGCATTTCTCTTTTCAGTGCAAATCTTAGTCACTCTATTCTGTTTACTTAAGACTTCCCTCACCACATTAATACTGAATTGCTTTTTAAAAATTTTATGTCTGCACAAAAATAGAAACGAAGGAGGATGTTTTACCAATAGGTGCAAAAAAATGTTAACCTTCAACTCTGTTAGCTTCATCATTGCGCTGACATTTAGGTATGACGTGTTTTGGGCAAGCTATTTTTGTTTTCCGATTTGGATTTTTTTTCTTTCTTCTTCTGTATAAGTGAGGAATGGGTAAGATTGGTTCGATGGTTGATTAAACGTAATTGGCTAGTCAACGAAGTACATCTTGGTGGACGATGTCACTTAGCAACAGGTGGTGTTGCTAGGCCAGCTGTTGTTGTTTTGAAGGTGGTATTCGTTATTGTTTTATTTGTTTTTGTATCCAAATGAAAAAGCTAATTGTCTTCTCTATAAATAGGATTTTTGTTTTTGTTTTTCGTTCTGTTCAATATATGAGACCAATTTATCAAAGATTAGGAATTCTCAAGGTACAATGTTTTGAAGTCTTCATCTGTGTTTAGTTCTTTTTTTCGTTTTCTATATAAGTATTTCTTTTCTCTTTTTGGGGGGCCCAATATACCCCACAGATTTTTTCAAAAATTAACAACTCCCCAAATTCATCAAATATCAACTGGGAAGGATACATTTTAAGAAGTGTCTTCCAGATGTTTGCTCCTTCAGTCAGCTTCTTTGGGATCAGCCACTGCCTTTTCTATCAGCTTTGTCTTGACAATCCCTGTATTTGCAATAACGGGTTGTTTTACTGTGTGAATGAATCGTTCCTGACTGTAAATTCTCTTCCAACTTCGTCACTGTCAGATATTAAAATTGCAGTGGGAAATGTCATGAATGCGGTAACACTCCCCATTGATGAATGGGTCTTTCATGAAGTGGCTGAATGAGTAACTATAACCCTTTTCAAAGTACAGAGACAGTGGTAATTTTTTTTTAGGGATGTTAGGTGGCAGCAAACCCACCTGGTAAATCCGTTGTTGTTGGAAATGTGCGCATGCTCTGAACTACGTAAACAATGAAAATTAACCTGGTTCGTGTGCTGGTGCTCCAAGGTCTCCCATTCCCAAGAAATGAAACCCCGGGAAATTGCTTGGGTTTTGTAATCCCACCGCCACTCCATGTTCAATTCATGCTTGCAATTTTCCTGGGAAAAATGAAACACAAAAAATGCTGCTTAGCGCCTATAAATCTTGCTTAAAGCCCCAGCTCAACATTGGTAAGAAGAAAAACATAAATGTTCACAGATTTACATATACCTTACATGGTATAAAGATAATGATGATAGAAAGCCTATCTTGAAATATTTCTGCCCAAAGTGTTATCATTTTAAAATAATAAATGAAATAAGATCCAAAACCAGTTTTCGTCTCAGTGAGACAAAAACTCTGCCTACAGGAATGTGTACAAAAATTCCGCATGCATTTTTACCGTTTTTCTTGCAAATGAAACAACGAAATGAGCTGACATTTTCACAGGTTGGTTTTATTACTAAATCTTGATTTGTGCAAAGAGTGGAAGCATTGACAGTCAGTTTACCAATGTTGAGCTGGGGCTTTAAGCTTTAACCCCCTACGTCCAACCTGGGAGTTTACCAGGGAAGTTTATGTAGTGTAAAAGGGGCTTATATAATGTTCTATAATCTTCCCTAGCAACCTCAGTCATCTTCAAAATGTCCCTGAAAAAAAACACATAAAGAGAGTCATTGCTGGTTGTATGAAATGCTTTCATCATACCGTCATACGTAACGGAACGATCTGGGAGGATGTGGGTATTCAATAAAATGCGCAATAAATAAACCATTGCTTTTATTACCTCTCACTTGACGGTAGACTTGGTTTTAGGATGCTCATGGCCTTGAGTACTAAAGTACATTCGAGAGTTAAAGGTCACATGCGCCAATATTCAAAGGTCAAGGCATTCTCAAAGAAAGACAAATCACAGATCAATTGTCATGTAATTTTTATTTATTATTATTATTATTTTTTTTTCGGGGGGGGGGGGGACAGTAAGACACTGTCAACAAAAATGGCTGACATTTACAAGAGGTCATTTTCTCTCACTTGAGTGTCTTGTAATGGTCATCAAGCATATGTGTGTGTTTGTCGCAGATTAGTTTAAAAACGAAGTCTCGTGTGGTTAAAAGTGCTCCCTTTTTAATGAATTGCAGTTGGTTGCCTCCAAGATGCCTTGAAACAGTGGCCTTTAAATACAGTAACCTCCAAGTACTACCCCACCCCCCCCCTTCCCCACTTAAAAAAAAACAACCCATGAAATAGTCTGATGTGAATGTGCTATGTTGGCGTAATGCTCTTATAGTTTTAATTCACTTAGGCTCACACCATGCTTTTAAGTCAAAGTAATTTCCCACAGACTTGAGATGCTAATCTGGTTACAATTATCCAGCTAAGGAAACCCTGTGAGGTGGCGGGAAGCTAATGCCCGCTTAAGAGGACACTTTGCGCTCACTTGAGTGGTGTCATGTGATTGTCATTACGGGTATTAGTGTTTGTTTCAGATGAGTCCAAACGTGGCAGAGCTAAACGCAAATTTGTTGCAAAACATTGAACTTGACAATGCACGACACATACCAATTGAGTTTGTTGCAGCTTCATGATCTTAGTGAGGTAGCAAAGTACAGTTGGTGACAAAATATAAGCACAACTCAAACTCTGCTATATTCAAGTCCATCTAAATTTGGAGTTCTTGATGAAAATGAATTACAGACAGAAAGAATGTTGTCAAGTTTTATTCCGTTGTGTAAAATGAGCAATGCAGTGATATTGTTTAAAAATACAGTGGCGGCCATTAAAAGTAGTGTGTGTACAGTGGGGAGCATGTCTACTCGTTGGAACTGACTTTAACTAAAGGGATTCGGGTGTTATGAAAGAGCAAGGACTTCCTCGCTTTGCTTTGGAGTATAAAACCAGAGGGGAAGTTGCTGGAAAAAAACAAAAAACAAGTCCAAACAATAGGAGAACAAAGAGAAGTTGTTGATTTACAGGACCACAATGTGGGGGTTGGTATGTGGTGGGCTGGGGGCTGGGGAGTCATGCTGAAGGCTGTCAACTTGGTAACCCTCTTTTGACCAGTTAGGTAAAGTTGCTTATAAAACACCACCATCAATAAAACATAATCTTGTGCCTATCAAGAAGACGACATCAAGCGGAATTAAATACAAGCCTTTCCAGCCATCAATTAAAGCATAGACCGGTGAATTATCACCCATGTTGAATGCCGAATATTGCCTTCAATTTCCCTCCCTATCCGATAATCTTCACACTGTTGGCATGAAATTTTTAATGACGCCAGGGTCACTGACCTTAAGAGAAATGCCCATTGCCGTATAATTTTCTCCGCCCCGGTCGGAGCAGTTCCTGGATAATTCACTCAGACATGGATTTCATTTTCAATTAGAATGTGAATCTTTAATTTATCAGGAAGTGTTACAATCAGTGGAAGTGTTGGAGGGAAGACAGAGCGCTTAATATCTGGTTTGTTATTTACCACTGCGTAAGGGTCAACTTATATGGTTGTAGGGCTTAATGTTGATGCCCCCCCCCCCCCCAAGTGGCAGTCCACTGTTATCAATTTTAAATTTTAAACAGTGCAGTGCTACTTGGGGCAGGGTAATAAAGAGAATTGAATAGCTGCCAAAGGGCAAATGCAAGGTGAATCTTGCTAGAGTTGAAATCTTCAGCATCTCAAACAATGTTCTCTGCCCCCTCTCCCCCCCAAAAAAAAGGGGGGGAGCAAGTGCAATCTTGTACAAATTGACAAAATAAATATAAAAATGATAATAATAATAATAATAATAATAATTATAGAAATAATATTAAAAATATAATAAAAATAAAAGGCACTTCCATGGCCTCATCATCCTGTACTTCTTGGGGTAACAACATTCTGTTTAATAAATCTTAACTCTGGTCATCCATTTTTCAATCGGATAATCTTCACGCTCATTTTGAAATGAAATTGTGAAGAACGCCAGGGTCACCAACCTCTCTGAGACTTGCCCACTGCCGTATAATTTTTCCCCACCCTGGTCAGAGCAAGTTCCTGGATAATTCACTCCGACACGGATTTCATTTTCCGTCTCCTGACAGCGGTTACACTACACTAGCCGGATGTTGCGAAAAATTAAACGTCTGTTTTTCGGAGCCAAGGCTTCTTTCAAGAGAAGATTAAGACACGGGTGTACCAATTAGTAACATCCATCTCCACCATCTTCAAATCTTCCAATCCTCCACTCTTAGTTCTTGTTCTTAGATGATTTTCATCTGGTGTAGTAATGTGATTGTAGCTTATGTTTGCAACAACAGCAAACCTTACAAATTACAAGCATGCGATTCGTTTCTTCAAAGTCATGTTTTTTAAAGTTAGCTTTGGTATAATTCGGGTAAGATATCACCCTGTTCCCATTTTCTAAACATAATTGCCGAAAGGAGGTGCCTGAAATGACATGGCCCGCAAAGGAGAATTAATTTGGGAGGTTATTTATAATGAAAAGTGTGAAGCATTGTATACCCTGAAGCTATGGGCTCAACAAGGACCTGTGGTCATAAGAACCTGAAAGTCTCCACGGACGACGCATACTAATTCCGTTTGACTCCCAGATGCTGCATTTTAAAGGAAAGCTTGTTTAGTCTGTTCCTGGAGGGTTGCACTGATCCATAGTGTTAGCCAGAGGGGGTGTCTGGGTGTCTGTTTGTCGCCCAATTATTTAATTGGATATCCTAGTTTTTCGCAGTCATGCATGTAAATGATGTATTGAATGAAAAAAAAAAAAATGGCTCAAACATTAATGCAAAATGAGCCCTTTTGAAAATTTAATTTTTTGGGGGGCAGTTATTTTTTGCGGTGATTTTAAGGAAAATAGAGGAAAACAATCAAGATAATCATGTGTTGGGTTGCCCCAAGTTTGAATGATCAATGAAAATGTAGTACTTGCTGCCCTCTACATTTGTCTCTCTCTCTCTCATTACTGCATTTTTAACAATGGGAGACTGTTGGCTGGTCCTTTTCACAATACTGAGCATGTGCGGGCATGCTCAGAACTTTCAAAAAGGACCGTTGTGTCTGCTGCCACCAGGGTCTCAAAAGTCTCCCATTGTTGATGGACAGGAAGTTACTAATTAAAATTGAATAACTTTCATTGCATGATTGAACACAAAATGTTTAATCATTATTGGTTTGAAAGATTTGCTGCCCCAAACATCTGCATATAATTTTTTAATTTGATGGTCATAGTTTTGAGGGGGGGGAACTCAATTGTTATCAATTGTATGTTGTATATATTAGATGTAGGATTTGAAACTTGAAAAAATAACTGAGATTTGAAGGACAATTTCACTCAAATGACATTATTTAAAATGGAATTGTTTCACAAAAATAGAAATGCTCAATTTGTCCACCCTAGATGATTGCCAATCTTGTCTTGTATGGTCCATGGTTGGAAGATTACTATTTGAAGTGATTTCAATCCACAGCTAGTACTACCATCAGGCATGGATGTTTTTTTCTTTCTTTCTGTCTTGTTTTCGTAGAATCCCTGTCCCTTGCTTGTAAACCAATTAAGTTTCATGTTTAAACCTTGATTGATTAAGGTGCAAGACCGAGCAGACATCTCGTCAGCCTTAAGTGTTGTTTGTCATGTCTGGAGTCGGCCAATATAATACGAGATCTAGTCTCCCACTTATCTCACTTTCCAGCAAGAAAAGAAAGCATAAAAGCTTGGATCATTAGTCCAGTTCCAAATAATTGCTTTAGATTAACTTTTTGTTACACGATCAGGGCTCGGTTTTAATGAAGCTGTTAGGCTCAAACATTTGGTAAGCAAAGAAATATTTTGCTGAGCAAAAATAGGTTATCCCCCAGAATGCAATGTCTTTCACCTTTTCATGCAATGGTGCCTTGCTTAAAAAAGCTAGGCAAATAAACATGCTCGACATTTTTCTGCTTAAATCCTTTTCCTAAAAAAATTAACTGGAACTAGTCACAAAAAGCATACACAACATGCTATTTTGGTGGATAACCCATTCCTGGTCAGCAAATTTGTTTTGCGCCCGGCCAAATATTGTGGTAAGCAAATTTGTATTCTGAGTAAGCTCTCGGCTCATTTTCGCAAAGCTACTTAGCGTATAGATTTGCTCAGCATTATTGCTTTTAACAGCAGGAACAGGTAACCTTCCAAGATGCCATATGAAACACATTGTGTGACTGGTGCCCTGCTTACCTTTGACAAGCAGATTTGTTCAGCGATATTTTCAACAGAGCAGCTCTGTGTAATTGAAACCCATGCAGAGTTCTTAAAAAAAAACAAAAAAACGTATTGTACATGAATGTTTAGTTAATATTTACCTACAAAGATAGGCCTATCACAGTGCGTGCATTTTTTCCAAGAAGACGTTATTTTTAACCTTTACAACATTTTCAATCACAATGAGGTGACAAAATATGGGGGCGAGGATTAAAATTGAATTCTGTTATATTTTATTCACCCAGAAAAATAAGAATTTGCACAGTCAGAGAAAGCTTTCAAAATTCTGATATGCTTAAATCTTCCCAAAACAACATCATTAAATTAAAAAAAAAAAAACTCTACTGCAATACAAAAAATGCAAAAGTATGATACAAACATTAGCAAATCAAGTACAGATTCTAGACACCAAATTTACAGCCTTAACATATTGCAAGGTCCAAAGACTGTAATTTGGTAAATGTTTTACTTGTTTTGTTCTGGATGCTGTATATAATACAATCGGGTGATTTTTATCAATTTTGGCGCGGAACAAATCAAAAGGAAGTCTGTTTCTTAAGTGATGAGTGCCTCGTCTCCCTCCGTCTCCCTCTGATGCTCTAGCCAATGGCTTGTACACAGCCAAAGTTTATTCAGTTGATTTTTTTTTCTGAAGGCTCTTTTTATGAAGGCCTTTTTAATTTCATCCTGGCTGGATACTCGTATTAGCCTGCTTTTAGACCCTTATCATCTTGTGGCAATCTCAGTCTTGTTCCCTGCATGCATTAACAGTAATGAATACTGATTCCTTAATTTTGAAAAAGAGCGGTCGGACTATTTTGACCCCGAGCCTCATTTTGGTTTTATTGATTTAAATGATAAAACACAAGATGTTAACCTATGCAGTGGGGACCCTAATAAAGTACTGATCATCTACAAGTTTGACTCGCTCTGTGCCCAAGGTGTATCTTATTACCATATCCAAGCTGGGTACCAGGTAAGACACCCCCCCCCCACAAGCAAAGCATTTACTCTTATTCAGTATGAAATGAGCAAGTGTCAGTGTGGCACAACTCGAGACGGATTTATATGAGATGGTCTCTGTCGTTATCAGATTCATCATCTGGACCTGTCACCGTGCCTCTTAACTCGTCATCCATAGATGCCGTAGTTATTTATTTATTTTGTTGCATGCATTTATTTTTTTATGAAGGTGTCACTTTGGGTTTTACAACAAAACGCACAACCAGATTTATACAACGAACCAAAAAGAGGGTTTGTTTGAGATCCTCCAAGGCGGTGGGGGGGGGGGGACCAGAGGTGACTGGCAAATTTGTTGCCTATTTACAAATCCTGATGAATACTGGAGCAAGAATAACAACAGCCAAATCTTGACTGTCTTAATACATCATATATGCCTGCTAACGTCAGAGGGGCTAAGGTTGAAAACAGATGTGATGAAAGGGAGGCTTTACATTGCTCCTATAAACTATTTTTAGCTCTGATAAATGTTCTAAATCATAGTTCAATATTAGTGGAATGTCTATCCTATTTCGACCCGATCCCATTGCGTCACCTCTGTAAAAATATTTATTTGAAAAAAATACTTGTATTATTATTTTTTCTTGGCTTTGCTTTAAGGCAAACAACTCCTAAAGAGCATCTGGGTTAAATTTGATGGAGCTGCTTAAGCAGATTTTCTCTTCTTTCTTTTTTGCTAAGCAAAACTGAGCAAGAAACCAGTCAAAGACGGTACATGTGGTATGGTGTTTTGTCTGGTAACCATATTTTGGTAAGCAAGATTGTTTTGTGCAAGGCTGCGTTTTATGCTTCAAGTTCAGGGCCTAATGTTAATAATTTTTCCTCTGAGCAAACATTTTGACAGATAAGGCTGTTTCAAAGCCAAAAACATACAACAATTTTAGCATTTGCCACGGACAATACACAACATACATGCAACATGCAGAAGTGTTTGTACAATGGCTAACGGAATGTGAGATAATGTCGGGATACCGACAATAATTTGTTGTTTTTATTGACTTCCACTTATCATTGGTGAATTTTTGTGTGAAATAGACCTTATGCATTCGCCGCCATCTTTGAGGTCAAATGCAGCATCAATTGTGCTTTGTAGCTTTTTTGACCTCAGCCCATTCCTGTACTAAATGCTCATAGTGACATCATATGCATAAGGTCTATACCTAGAATGAAAGCTTATAACTGTCTTGAATAGCTATTTGAATTTTAAGTTTTATTTGGGGGTCAAATCGGCCAGAAAATCGGACCTAGCATCTTAAAGAAGCTCTAAAGATTTTCTGACTAAGCCTAGAACACACACAAAATATTCATGTAATGTCAATAACAAGCAATCAACAAACAATTTAGGAGTACTAACACAGTGTGTATTGAATCTATAAATATATTATTTCTTGTTTACACTGATCCACAATTCCAAGTTCTACTCACTCTCATACGCTCAGTGTTCCAAATGATCAATTACCTCTGATATATTGGAGCAGCCTTGTAAAACATTTTGTTGTGATGCGTTCAGCATATTTTTCGCAGATCAAGTGTTTGTGACGTCATTCCCGATTGAAAACTGAAGAATACAAAACTGAAGACCCTGCTGTGGTTAACCTCCCAGTGGAGGCTTAAAAAGGTTACAGCAGCGCCGAGTTCATCACGTGACAATTAGCAGCAAAAGGGGAAGAAGAAATATAATAAATACAGAGATTGTAGAAGGAGTAATTCCGTAGAGGGTGTATAGAGGAAGAGTGATTTGAATAAACTAAGCGTTTAATGCAGGTCAACATGATATAGGGAAATCTAGGTCAATGAAGTTTGAAAGCCTTTGATCAAGTTTTCCTGACTGGACTTTGAAAGATACAAGATTTATTCAGCTTAGTCATAGCTTGAAGAAGAGATCCTATAAAACAACCAACTTCCTTCTTCCTCCCCCCTTTTTTTTTGGGGGGGGGTGCAAGTATAGTGAAAAAAACAACAAAAAAGATTTTTGTTTTACACCAAGATTGTGATAAACACAAACTAAAAATCATACTCTTTATCCCTGATGCAATTATTAAAAGTCAGTTAGATTTAGTTTTTCAATTCGTTAGTGGCAATCAACATTTTATAAGTATAAATATTTTCTTCTCAATTTCACTTATACTCTTTCGCCATTGTGCAAATGAATACTTAATTGCTTTCACCATTTTACTCTGTACTACTGGCATTGTTAACAATCTAGTTCCCAAGGTCTACTTGCCTTTAGAGCTTACAGTAGGCTCAGGTGCTTAGGCTGCAAACTTCAGTTCATTTTAAGTGCTGGTAGTTGATTATTTCAATTTCTCTTCAAGAACAAAGGGTTCATTTGTGAACAATATAATAAATATCTTTTTTTTGTTTTCTTTGATATTAATAGGGGAATAAATGGCCATTTAAAACTGGCAGGGTCAAGGCCATGTGATTTTAAAACAGATTTTTGTAAATTTTCAAGTCCTTTCTTGTCTTCAAGCTCTGTTTTGGAAGGGTCAAATTGCATGCGACGTTCAATGGTTGTGAGTATACGTTCGTATTAATAGATTTTACATTGAGTACCAGTATGTATGGATTGCGTTATGCGTAAATTAGCATCCATGTAAGTTAGCGTGCCAACATGTGTATGGCTATGATCGCCGATTGCGCGCTCCAGGCTCAAACAGTCATGTGATCACTTTTCAACCAATAGGACTGCCTAAACTGTCTGGGGTATTTATGAATGTGGTTTTATGTATTAGTAACTTTTATAATTTTTGATATCGATTTATTCACTTCAAGGGATCAAGTACGTATGTATGAATGACCAAAGATAAGTAGACAATCAAATAAATCGGGTGATTCTGTGGTTACGATGTGACATTGATCGCAGAAATCTTATGTTCTGATTGATTTTCAGACTTTGATGTATTGAGATTTGAAACTGATAACATTAAGTCTCAAAAAATCAAATCATTCAGATTACCACTGTTGTTATTCCTGTGATGAATGTAAACTGAGTTTGCCGTTGTTAACTATTTTAGTAACAAGCTAGCAGGACTTTTCACTGGTCTGCCAGCATTTTTACTGGTCCTTACTTTAAGATAGATAGATAGATGGATAGATAGATAGAATGGTTTATTGAAGAAGCATCATCTTAGGACAAAGGCTGAGTTGCTGCAATTTGACATTGAAAAGTCAACCTGACCAGAACAGCTGGCCGTAGGAGCAACATATGCTCTAACAAATGGACAGACAGCAAACAAAAACTTCAACAAACACACCTACACATACCAACCAGGACCCCTTACCAATTAACACACCTACATGTCTCATGTTGGTAAGTCATCTCGTCACACGCATGTGTTTCTGCTGCACGCTCAAAGTTTTCGCTACTTGCGGTTCCAGTGCTGGTGTACGTTTATGTGTAAATTTACCAAAAATCACCCATTTCATCATTCAAAGTCGTTTATTTGGACAGTTTTGAGAAGACCTCAAGAGTTTGAAGAACATATGCAAAAGCCAAGTCCAATTATAAACCTTCTTGCATAAATTCTCACACAAAAACTAGCCCAATGCAGAGTTAATTAAAACTAAAAATGAATTATTGTTAGGATCCTGACATTATCTTACGTCCATTAGCCATGTACGAACAATTATGTATTTTGTGCATTGTGCATGATATATGCAAATGTTTTTGTATGTTTTTCAATTCAATTCAATTCATTAATGGTTTATTCAAAACATGTCTGGCAGTTAAAAACTGAATTGTACATGTAGACATTAATTAGATCTTTAAAAGAAGATAAAACAACACTCAAGAGGAATACACTATTAACTAGTAAACTTGCTGGTACAACCATGTGTTTAAATCTCTTTTGGGAGGAGACTTGGCTATGAAAAGAGCAGAAGTGGTCTTGACGTTTCGATCAGTGTGCTCTGATTGTCTTCAGGAGAATGCCAGCATTCGTCTCCAGCATTCTCCTGAATATGATCAGAGCACACTGTTCGAAACGTCGAGACCACTCCGGCTCTTTTCAGAGCCAACACTCCTCCCAAAAGAGATCTACACAAATGGTTGTACTCGCAAGTTTACTAGTTAATAGTGTATTCTTAGTTTCCTACACCATGCAAAGCTTCAAACATCACTGACACTCGAGAGGATTTAAACAACCAATAAAATACACAGACATTAAAATACTTATAATGTATTGCTGACTATAATTGAAAAAAAAAAACTATAATATTAAAACGAAAATTCATTTTTTTATAATTCTGTGTGTTAGTCTGTACTGGAACCCGCTCAGCCTAGTGTCTATAAAACTACTGCGGGGGATCACCATCTAGAATACGGCTTAATTTTAAAAAGTTGTTTTCAAACAAAAATAGCTGCAGGGGCAGACCAATTATATACACAATTCTTCACCAGATAATTTATTTATTAATTTATTTCCATCCAGACGACAGAGGCTGATATCTTATTATTTGATCAAAAAGAGGAAGGCAAGTATAAACATTATCAGAAAGTTGTGGTGAGAACATAACATGTCGTGAGTGCCTTAGGGTTACCATGGATGTAGAACATCAGCGTTTAGTCAATATATATTGTTCAAAAGATATGTTTGGTTGTGAAATTTCCCAATATGCTTTGAATTTGAAATCTGTTAGGTGGTAAGACGGTAGTAACACAAAACTCACTTTCTTTTGAATGCTTGTCATTTTAAGATGAAGAATTGATGCAAAATATCCAATTGTATATTTTGCTGATCTCTTTCAAAGATACAGCATTCCTGAACTGAAATGGTGAACAATCTTGTTCCAAAGAGGGTGACTAACAAACAACTTTGCCAACAAAACCAGTGCTGTACCTTATCTTGATTCAAAGAGATTGAGCACCCACAAAATAAGATTTTCCCAATGTGACCAATGTTGTATACCTTAAAATGGAGAATGTGATACAGAGAAAGACATTTGCTCGCAGCAGTGAATAAATGACAAACCAGATGTTATTGTCAAAAAACATTTCCCTATTAAAATGTGAGAAAGAAATGCATTGACCATTAATGTTAACAGCAGGGATCTTCCCACATCGCAAATGTGACAAATAGAAGATAAACGAAGGTGATGAAAACTACATAAAGGAGTCTGCCCAAAGCAGTAAATGAGTTGGACACCGGATGTTATTGACAACATAACAGTGTGTACGTGTTATTACACTCTGTACCAATGTCATAAGTGCTAATAAATGAGTGCTCATGGGCTCTTGAGTACTTAGTAATCTACGCAGAATAAGCCAGCAAAGTCCAGCAGTGACAACCTTAGTAAATACAGGAGCCAACCGTAGGAATTGAGGAGTATTAAAAGAGTGGGAGGCAGCGCGGCATGCAGAATGGCTTGCCAAGTGGCATGCAGTGTCACATAGATGATAGAGCATCAATCTGAATGGCAGAGTGGTATACAGAGCAGCATGCAGAGTGGCATGCAGAGCAGCAATCAGAGCAGTATGCAGAATGGCCCATGGAATGGTTTGCCAAGTGGCATGCAGTGTCAGATAGAGCATCAAGCAGAATGGCAGAGTGGTATAGAGAGTGCATGCAGAGCAGCATGCAGAGCAAAACACTATCAGCTCAGTTCAAAAATCTCAAATTCTTTCTTCAAAATAACAGATATGATTTTCAATAAATTTGCACTCAAACATATAACTTAAGCATTCTGAACAACGGATGAAAATTATGTACAATGATTTATAAAAGTTTGTGAAATGTCGAAGAGCAAACGATGTGATGTTTTAGAAATCTTTCAGCAAAATAAATTCGATGAAAAGGATCTGCTCCCTTCCCTGTGATTTTGACAAACTACTTTTGTCAGTTCTGGGGAAAGTGGCTTGTCAGCTTGTACCTGGAAGGGGGAAGACATTGCAAGATACTCATCCACAAATCATATTGTATATGGGGTAGTCGGATGTGAAAGAGTACAGCTGAGCGATGTGTGTAACAACGGCAATGTGGCATTATTCAAGATAAACATGTCTTGTCAAAAGGGTTTCTTGATTATGTTACAATTACTGGTCTGCTCAGAACACGTGAGGCCTTGTAAGAACAGACGTCTCGTCCTGAGGTTGTGTTTCTGGCGCGCCTCTCTCCCCTCAGAGTGACGTGAAATTGATACTGATTGCAGTGTGTAGATTGAGTCTCTATATCGTCTTACTGCAACAGCATCATAATCATATGATGTTAAACAAGGAGGTGTAATAACTGACGTGGGTTGCCGGATGATGAAGAAAGGAGTGCTGGTTCCACTTGACTGAATCGCTGCTGTTCTGACTTCAATTACAGAAACTTATGGTTGCACCACTCTGGAGGTGTTAAAAAGGACATGGAGCTATGCTCTGTAGATTTCAACAGTCCATTGGCTTTTTAACGATACGGTACAATATTAGTAATAATTATTTTTGACAAAAAATGGAACATTACTGACTCTACTCAAAAGATGTCAAGTGAAAGTTAAAAAGTAAACAAAGTTTTGTTTGGTTTTTGTCCAAGGAAAGAAACTTATTCATTATGAGGAATTTAGGAAGCCCAGTGGTTATCAAAAAAAGGTTAAAAAAAAAGAAGAAAAAAAGATCCTTGGTGAAATCCAACCATCTTTGAGAAAGTTTGAGGTTCTCTGATTGGCAAAACAAATCCATCGCAACATGTCTGGAATTATATGGAGGCCATGGCCATGATGCCCCTTCCAAAATTTCCCATAAACTTGACTATTTTCTAACTCAAGTACCCTTTGCAAAATGAAAATGGCCTTGCCCTCTCAAAGATGAAATTCCAGGCCCAAACAAACAAGCAAGTCTTGTGGTTGAAGCTTGGCCCAATACACACCAATGTATGACAATGCTCAGTAGTGAGTTGTCATTCCACATTTATTTTCCTTACAATCTTTGGGGTGTTAAACTGAACTTGTGGAAGATAACTTCATGAAGTATCTTTCTTAAGTGTACTTTTGTGAATTTGATGCTTCATTATCAAGGATTTGGTTGACTCATGGTGAACACTGTGAGAACAGTTGTCTTTACTTTAGTCATGGTTTGCGTGTGACAATAATATTAAAAAAATATATATAGGCCTATATTATTCTGAAAAATTTTGAAAATTTAACCTGCAGGTGGGCCCCATAAAATATTGGATACTCCGGCAATAAGTGATTAAAACAGATAATGAAAAAGATATAAAAGGAGGATGTTTTTCTAAAGGTCCCTTTTTTCTTTTTCTTTTTAATGCAAATCACCTCTTGAAGAATCATATACTGTCGTGATAATATTCAAGATCAGTCTTCACATAATCTGCATAAATTGTCTACATATTGACTTACACTTTGCGCATAGCAAAACAGACGGTCACATTGAAATTAGGGACTTAACATTCCCCCTGAAGCCAAAATAGTTATCTTTGCTTATTGCTGGTCCATAGTCTCTCTCAACCCCCCCTCCAAGGATTATAACATTACCATCTGCATATGCCTTCATGCTTGACAACACGCAGGGGTTACGAGGAAAAGGGGCACCCAACATGTCTCCAGGCAAATTTGACGTTGACTCAAGATTGATTGGGTGAAACTTCCAATTTCTCTCTGCATTGTGTTAATGTTGAATAGTAAGCTTGCTAATGCGGCCATGTACATTGAGAGGAATCTGAAAGGTGTTTCATGTACAGGACTGCAAGAATGGTGTTGGTATGCCCATGTGTTTGGCGCCCCTCTGCAGCCAATATATCGCCTTGCCGGGCTCAACGAGCGACTTTGTGGGTGGCTAATTTTCACTGAGTAAAGGATTTTGTTAAAGCAACATTTTCTGCTCAGCAGCTTCAGATTTTGTTAAACTAAAAGAAGGCCACTTCACTGCATCGATACACCAGAACCAAATAAGGCAGAAGATATTGCATAGCAAGTTTCCATTAATAAAAATCAAGTAGGGAACAAGTACACCACATTACATGGATTGTTTTGGCTGCTAACCTTTTTCCGGTAAGCAAAATTGTTTAGCTATTTTGTTTGTACTTAAGCAGCTCTCTGAAATTGGCTTCAGTTGTTCTTTGCCATCAAGCAACGCAAACATCATGCCTCGCATTAAAACAAAGATTCAATCAAAATTATCCACTGCGTGGGGGATGTTGAAATCCAAGAATGTGAAATTCCAGACGAAGTCAGAGGAAGTATTCATGCTCATATTGACCTTGTGATATCAAACAACCAATGGAATTCCTTGTGTCCCCAAACGCAATGTCTGCATTGCATGGTTGCTTTGGGAAGGATAGTTGAGCTACAAGCCTCTGTACGATATCTTCTCAACCCGTGTAAAGTTTGAGCTAAGCATGCAAATCTAGCAAGCACAGAAGAAACAAAAATGCTTAGCAGAAACAGTTCAGCAGCCAAAGCGTAATATGGTAGATGCTGTCTCTGACTGGTTCCCCTACTAGTATTTGTTAAGCAATATATTCCTCTTGCAGCTGTACAAAGTAGTGTCGTGCATAGATGATTGCTAGAAATGTTCGCTACCACATTGCTGTAATCAATTCACAGGTGAAACCTACGTGGGGAATCTTCCCCTGGAATGCGCCAACCAGCTGTGACATTCCCAACCATGTAGAACATTCAAAATGATCACAAGTTGTACTATAAACAAACCAGAACATGCATGCGAGTCTCGTCAATCTGGTAATGTTAAAACCAGGACTTAGTGGAATTTTCTTCTTTTCAGTCATTTTGTTGTTAAAGTTTTGACAAGTTTTTGATGTTAGGGAATGCACTCTCTTGATCTGTAGCGTTAAAGATGCTCTCATTTTTTTAAAGAGTATTTCATACACATAATTCAGGACATGTTCAAGTAGCTGGACAAGAAACAACAAATTCAAATAGGAATTAATTATTACCAGTAAACTTGCAGGTACAACCATGTATGAATCTCTTTTGGGAGAAATGTTGGCTCTTCACGAGAATGCTGGGCTGCTGACGAGCGTCCCTCCAGCCCAACTTGAGCCTCAGCATTATCAACAGTCAAACATTCTCCTGAAGATGAGTAGAGTACACTGCTGGAAACGTCGAGACCACAACGGCTCTTTTTAGAGCCATCACTCCTCCAAATCTTCAAATCAAATCATGAAACGTTCTCTATAGTAATGGTTCAAAAGCTCAAGGTAGTTTATTGTCAGTTTTGTGTGATACCACTTTCTTCCATAGTGACAGCATTGGAAGTCACTCTTGACGCTCTGTACAAGTCCAAAATCCTTCAAGGTTTTGGATGACATTCTAAAATCGTTTTGTCCGCAAAATCTGTTTTAAAATCCATGAAATTAATGTTAAGCTTTGGCATCAGGATCTGCTTTGCAGAGCTAGCATAAAAATATTGCTTAAGAGTTATTTGCCAAGACAAAATTTGCCACATACTGAAAGATGATATGAAGTGGCTTTTAACCCATTTCTGGTTAGCAAAACCTGTCTACGCTTAGCGAAACATGAACAGAAAATCGCTCCCCTTTAGTAACTTGTATTAGTTCCCAAAAGAATGCATTAAGTTTCAGGGCGACTTCACAAAGTAATAACTAAATTGGAGATATATCCCTCATCGTCCGTCTGTCGGCCATGTTAGGGTACTCGACAGCAAACCCTTCACGCTTGATCATTTCAGCTAATTCCCAAACATTAACATGCTGTCTGCAGTAGGCAGAGCAGGAGTGTGAAATGAAGGGTGTATTATTGCCTCTTGATTACTGGCTGTGTCAAAGATAAGAGGGGCTTGGAGTGGCTGCTCAAAAAAGAAAAAAACAACTACTGTTGAATTTCAATAACATGTTTTAATAGTTGATGTAATCAGTTGTGGGGGGGGGGGGGACACAGGGAGATTTCTATCGACAACATCTTTGGAATTTGCTTTTGGATGAGGTATGATCCATCTTTTAAAGGGAAAGCAAAACATTGGGTTTGAAAAACAGCTCATCATAACAAAATCTGGAAAATGTCATTTAGAAAGGCGCTTACGTTCAGTGTAAACAGGTTTTTCTTTGGGTTGCTTGGCCTGGCAATATAAATGAGACCTATGGAGTCAAATACCACTTTAATAAAATGTAAACACAAAGAAGGAAATATCTGTCTGGGGTTATTTGCATCAATACCAGCTTTACACCATATAAGCTTTCAGATTAAAATTCAATGTATTCTTCTTCTTCTGGTAATTCCCAAACTTGAATCAAATTAGTGGTTTGGTTCCAGCCTTTGAACACCTCAGTGAAGAGTCTTTTTCCTCTTAGCATTGACCAGAAGTGATGAAAAGCCCCATGGGGTTTTTATTAAAACTTTGTATTGATCAATTATTTGATACAAACATAACAATTTAAGAATTCCACTTCGATATAAGCCTGAGGCTGCAAAGATAAATATATTATATATAATATATAATATATAGGCTGCAAAGATAAATATTGATTTTATGTGGGATTGCATTTTAACATTTATTGGCTATTTAACACTCTACTTTTCAACAAACAAACTTTGGTTTGTATACCTATTTCACATGACTGCACACACTGGTAACCAAATCATATCCATGTTACACTCATATATAGAGCAGAACTAAGTAAACAAGTTTTTTTTTAATGTTATATGGACTACTTAGAGTTATCAATGTTTTTAAATTTCAGATTTCCCCCCTTCTTTTTCAAACGTTGTTTGACCCGCCCCCTTACCCATATTTTTGATTTCACTAGTAAATTTATTTTGGAAATTAAAAACAAAAGTTTCAAAAGAAATTAAAAATTGTAAACATTGATCATTCTGAATGGCACCGAAAGGGTTTCTGTCAGTTTTCATGTATAATTTCGTTAAGATTATCAACACTGAACTTTAACTGAGCATTAAAGAGGCTTGAACTTCGTGTAAAAACTGTCCCTCACACTGATGAAATTGGTAGGAATCTTTTTCGGTTCAGCTTGCTTTGAACAATTGTAGCCTATATATATATATTTTCATTGTTCTTTATCAGGATTAATTACTTTGTTTGGTCAAGTGCAAAATGTATAATATGATACAGCAGCTGACAAACAATTCGTTTGTGATAAATATCCGTGCAAGCATTTGTTTGATTTGATAACAGCTTCAAGGGGGGCAATAATATGCCCGAACAGGTTTCTGTATTTTTCCAGGCAGTGAAACATATCAATCTCTGTAGTAAACTGCCGGGAATCCGGGACGAAATTGTTTACAAGTTTGATCGAAATTTGACGGGTTTCCTTGAGGGATTTTTGCCTCGTTTTCTGTGGGTCATCTCATTACACGACAAGCTCCATGAGTCTTATTTTAACCTGTTAGGAATGACATTACAGGCCTGATATGCATTGCAATATTTTTTTTCTCCCTTGGAATATTGTCATCCATTGTCATCAAATTGTCACAGGTCAATTTTAAGGTGATGTTTTTCTTGATAGCGAGAGGATTAGGGTGCTCTTGGCTGTAAATCTAAGTTGTACCACCCCTACTTAAGGTAACTGAATCGTCAAGCACAGTTGTGTGTGTCAGTGGCAAAGTCAGGATTTCTTTGGGGGAATTGCTTGGGGGGGGGGGCAGGGACCATGTTTTTTAATGAATTGCATGTACCTGGATTTTTTTCATGGGGGGGGGGCACCTGGTTGGCACTGGGAATTTGTTTTGCCCCACCCCGTGGCTATGCCGCTGGTAAGTATGCAATTTGCCAGCCGACTAGTGATTAAGGCCAAGTAGGGGATTGGAAATTATCCACAATTGATTAGTTTCAATCGGAAAGCTCACTGAGTATTATATAAAGGTCATACCAGTGCCAAACCACCTGATAAATATTTACGTCTGAAATGTTGTCAAAGTCTCGGGAATGACATTTGAAGCCTCGACAAATCACTGGTAATTATTCGATTGCTGTAATCAAAATAAGCCCAAAGGGAACTCGCACAAGATGCCAGACAAATTCAGTTCATTGTTTTCACTGACACATGACCATCGAATGTGATGACATCTTCACAGGTTGCTTGAGTGTAGTTTGTTTATTGAGGCTAAGGAATGGAAAGGAATCTGCTCATCTGAAAGTGAATGATGTACTCTCCCCTTTAAGGAACGTGCTGCACAGTGGCATGGTGCATTGACCGATAAATGGAGCATTTAATCTCATAGAAGCATATCAGTTGTACAGTTTAGTGAATCAGAGAGATGATGATATTGTAATCTTATCTTATTTTGAGATGGAAGATGAAGAAGAAGAAAAAAAAAAAACAGAGAGGACCAATTTGCCATGTACTTTTGAAAATGGAATGAAAATGGCTTGCTTGAGATAAACTGACTGTTAAGTACATACTGTAGGATACTTGGGCAATGGTGCAACCCAGGCTTTCCAAAAACGTCACCAAAATAAAACATCCTTAAGATATTGGAGAACATTCAACCATGATTCAAGACACTCTTGGTAAGATGTCTGAATGGTCAGGGTGTGATATCACCGAACTCAAAGCAGCAGCACTGGAAAGACGGGCTGTGGTGGGAGCGTTGCCAGTGATTCCAGCAGTGTACAATATGAGGAGGAGATCATGGACAATCACTCATGTCTAGGAATGATGACGTCTGAACTTTATCTCCAATAAGGAAGGAGCTCCAGCGTCCCCTTGGAACTTGCCACTGTACTTAAAAACACAAACAAAAAAGGCAAAAGAGAAAGGGAGCAGCTGAGTTTATGATGCTCCAGAGTGGGTAGAGTCTTTATCGTCCTTCAAAACAGGCAAAAGCTACCCCCTCCCCCGACTCCCGGACTTTTAAGCACCTTTATTGCATGTTACCACTTAATACAGCAGGTATAGGATCTGTCAGGGTTTTTCCTAAATTCAGGTTTTGTCAACGATCTCCATTTACCTTTAGATTCAAAGTTGTCATCATTTGGAAGAAAGACACAGCTCTCATTATGAGCAGAACTCTAAATTTCTATTTGTGGCGATGTCACAAGTTTGTAAGCCTCTTAAATGTAACATCCTGTGTATTCAGGGAGCTTCATCTCCAGATCAAGAGGATAGTTAGATTTTTACTTTCTATCAGTGAGAACTAAATATTTTTATAACAAATGATCCTGAGGTCTTGGGAACCTTAGTTTTTCTTTTTTCACTGAGGTTTTTTTTTTTTTTTGATGTATTTTCTTTCTTTGATTGGATCTTTTTGTGAGAAGCTGGTCTCCTTTAACTTCCAATGTTAATGTTTTTACCATTTAATGTACATTCTCAAATCATTTTGGCCTTCGGGCTACGATTTCTGTTTGTTTCAATAAAATAATGAAAATACTGCAAATAATATTAATAAATATAACTAGTTCATATATAGCACATTTTACAATAGCGTCTCAATGCGCTTTACATTAGTGCCCTGGTCATTGGGCCAATAACATTCCTGTAATTCTTTCTCAGCTCCCTGGGGAGAATAAAACCCCGAGCTGCCGTTGCACTCCGAAGGCTTTTTCAAACACAATATCAACCCCTACCCTCGCAGGTACCCATTTATACCCCTGGGTGAAGAGAAGCAATTGTAGTAAAGCATCTTGCTCAAGGACACAAGTGTCACAACCGAGACTCGAACCCACACCCCGATGACTTGACCACCAAAACTTGAGTCCGTTGCACTAGACTACTCGGCCATGACACACCATAATAACTGCTATAACATTTTCCAGTATTTTTCACTTTTGTACAGTCACATGCCTGGTACAGATCTTCGTATAGCTTATTGATTCTTTTGACAGATGACCGTCAGCTCGTTCTGTCATTAAGAAACAACACGTTATGTAATATACATTACGGTTATTTCACACATATGTTTCTTCAACCGTTCTCTTGCTCTGTTTTGTATTAGGTGTATGCGACGTGGGCAGTGCATGAGTACGATCGCAAGAATGAAGACATTGATCCCATTGCCGCATCGGCAGAATATGAACTGGAGAAGAGAGTGGAACGAATGGACGTCTTTCCAGTGGAACTTGAAAAAGGTAAGGTTTTGGACTTGTGGGAGGGGGGGGGGTCATGGCTCTGCTCACCACAGAATTCTGTGCTTAAAGTGCCTAGTGAAGTATGTAATTCTGTAGGCGGTAAACTTGGAATTCCGCAGTAAGTAGCTCTTTGAAATTGGGCCAAGGTGGGGAGGGGGAGAGGGAGGGGGTGTTCCTTGGACAGGGCCCAATTTCATGAAGCTCTTGAGCATAAAAATTGCTTAGAACGGAAAAATCCTGCTTAGCATAAACAGGTTACCAACCAAAACACCATGTTATGCATAATGTGGGTGATTGGTACCCCGCTAAGTGCCAGGCATTTGTTGTTGCTTAACAGCTTTGCGCAATTGGGCCGAGGGGTTGGTGCCATAACACCATGATCCTCTGTGTAATACAAATCATTATCTGAACTTAATGTGACGATGTACCCAAGTGATCTTTCCAAATCACCTTTTTTGTAGCTCCGATTTATCTTCTTCTTTCTTTAGTGAATTGTGGTATGAAGGTAAATGTCTAGGAAACATTTGACATATCACTGCTCAGTGGTTCGACTCAATCTGTTCCATTATTACAAATTTTCCCTGGACAAAGTAGACTGTCGAATGGGCATTTTTTAAACCCCCCCCCCCCCGCTTTTTATAAACCCATACTCCGCTGGATCCTCCAAAATTCATGTTTATCACGTAGGCCCAAAGGTGGGGGTGTTGATCAAGTTACCCTAATGGCATGAGGAAGATAAGACGTTATGGTCAGCAGTCCGCCAGTCTCTCAAGTTGTCAGTATCATTTTTGTTTTAAAGCAGTTGTGACTGGGAATCGATTGTTTGTTTGATAATGGATCACTGATGGGTGTTGGGGAGGGGGCGTGAAAGGGAGTTGTGCAACGTGACCAAACTATGAAGTCATTGAGACTGTCTGACGAAGGGCATTTGCAAATTGCCATATCTTTTAGATGAGTAAGAGAGTTGGGCCTTGTTTTGTTGCACATGGTTTAATTCATGAGATTGATTCAGTGTGCATATCCGTCCGGAACCCATCCAAAGATGAGAGCGAACGTGCCTCGGTGCAATTTGCCGATCATTGACAGAGGACTGTAGCATTTAGAGGTTGGCTTTCAAGAATTTTCCCACCCCCCAAACCAAAGTCGTCTGATTTCCTTAAGGCTCATCAGGACATTCCAAGGTGGTGGCGGTTACTCTCTGAAGAATGTTCTGCCAATGAAAATTTCATACACATGTTTGTCAAGCTTTTAAAGATGATGAGACCCATGACGTCGTGTGTGCACAAGATCTCACTGGGTCAAATGACGGTACAGTGGATTGCAATCCCACACTTTGATATTAATAAAAAATACGCAGTTCTTATAAAGCGCATTATCACACATGGTGGGCGCCTCAAAGCGCTCATTATTTTTTTGACAGGTAGGCAGAGCTATGTTTCATTTATGAGACCCATTTATGTAGCACCTTGTACGGGCTTACAATCTGCAGCCAGTTAAGCCGGAAGCACTAGGGTAAACCCCCTCTCTAAGGATGAGTGAACTGGGTTCTTTTACATTCCTTACACAACACATGGGACCTACGGCTTAACGTAAAGTGTCTTGCTCAAGGATGTGAGTTTCATGACAGGACCAAAACCACACTCTGACAAGACCACAACTTGAGTTTGTTGCACTCGGCCACCCCCTCAAGTACATCACAGCTTAGCATTGATGATTCTCCTCCATGGACAAACCAAAGTTCATTGAACACGGCACAGCTTACCATTATGCCATATGATACTAAGTACACTATTAGGGCAAGAGTGTACAATATCAAAGCTGATCTCCCCCAGCCCCTACATTCCCCTTGATGCACCACGGTGCCTCAGATACACCTAAACACACACAGCAAGAGTGAACAATATCAAAGCTGATCCCCCACCACACTCCCCCCCCCCCCCCCCCGAGTCTCCTTCTCGGTTTCATCACGTCTCATGTACTCTCCCAGCCTAGCACAGTCACCCTCCTCAAGCAAGCTGGTATACAATATCAACGTGGATCTCCCCCCTTGAGCCTCATGCAGCTGATGCACCTGCTTACACTGAAGTAGAAATATGAGAACTACATTAAAAAACTCTTAATACTCTTATGTCTCAAGATAATTGATTGGTCACTAGTAAAGCAGCAGGTTGTTGTATTTGATCTTCACTCACAGATATCATATTGATTTAGCTTCTATGATTGACGGATACAATAATTACACATCGTCAAGCAAGAGGATGACATTCTCCAAGTCAGAAGAGACCATGTTCCCATGTCTCTTGTTCTGCCAATAACTTAACCAATTAAAGACATCATGTACTCCAAATATTTGTCTAAGAACAAGGGGAAAAAATCCACTTGCTCTGTTTGTTTTCCTAGCAATACATTTAATATAATTAAAGACAATGTCAAAGAACTGTAGTGGGCTGAGCACTCTGAGTCTAATTAAGTTACTGGTACAATTAAATTAGAAGGGTCCACTACGTGTCTGTGCCTGACCATGATGAAGTACTTATGATATGGAACGTAAAGTGGCAGCAGAGTGAATATCCATTGTTTACGTAGTTCTGCTCCTATGAAGTACCTGGGCCCAATTTCATAAAGCTGCTTAGCACAGTAATCTTGAATAGCAGAGATAGGTTACCAGCCAGTAAACCATGTACTATTTATTGTTATGTTATTATACTGGTTCTCTGTTAAATTTTGCTTAGCCGAAAAATTTGCTAAGCACAATTTCCTGCTTAACAACTTTATGAAATTAGGCCCTGGTAAAGTCTGCTGCCATCTAGTGTTCCTCAAAAGTCTCCCATGCTCTGCCTGTAATTTGGTTGGAGAGTAAAAGCCTTGCGTAAGACCATACAAAATCGTTGTCTTGTTTTCTTTGAAGTCAATCATTCAAGTGTGTTATGGTGGTCAAGTCATCAGGGTGTGGGTTCGAATCCCAGTCAAGACACTTGTGTCCTTGAGCAAGATGCTTTACTATAATTGCTTCTCTTCACTTAGGGGTATAAACGGGTACCTGCGAGGGTAGAGGTTGATACTGTCTTTGAAAAAGGCTTCGGAGCGCCACGGCAGCTCGGGGCTGTACACTCCCCAGAGAGCTGAGGAAGATTACAGGAATGTTTTTAGGCCAATGACCAGGGCACTAATGTAAAGCACGTTGATATGACATTGTTTAATGTCCTATAAAAGAACTAGTTGCTGTTATTGTTATTATAATTTAAAACAAATCTGCTTTCAAGTGCAAACAATTTTAATCCAACCCAAGACGTCTGGATATATTATTTTCCACAGGACTCATAAAGCACTGAGTATACAGTTGTTAAGTAACACACATCAGTCTCAGGCAAAACTGATTCATCTCTTCATTTAAAGTAATTTATTTCTTTAAAAAAAATATATGTAATTTCCAGATTATCGAGTGAACTGTTCATCATATTTAAACCAAAACATCATTGAAATAAAGCAATGTGAAGGTAACGAGTCTCTGCAGTAAGAATTGAAAAACCATGACTTAGCCATCCCCTTGAGGAAAGCTGTAATGTGAGTTTTAACAAAACTTAACGGACTCTTCGGGTGTTATCTTTCCTCTGAGAAAATATTATTGGTGTTATGTTCACCCAGGGAAAAAACAGAACACTTAACTACATCATCACCATGAAATGCTTTAAATGCTTCAATCCCTCATCATTCAACAACTTTTCTACCTAAAAAATAAAATAAAAATAAAAACATGCAAAAAAACACCACCACAAAACCAATGCCTTTGTACTTAAAAATGTTCTTAACTGGCCATCCAATTATATTTAGTAACTTTATACGTGTCTTTTTTTCTGAGCGATTAGGTTGGGGAGGAGGCAGGTGGACTATTTAGATTGGCCAGATTATTTGATTCAGGGGTAGGATGTGGAAGATATAGTAGCAGAAGATCTCAAGGTTTTTAATCTTCAGTGTTTTGCGATGAATACCCTTCTGGAGGGATTTGATGTGACATGATTCAATGGCGTAGTGGCTTTCAGCTCGGATACCAAATTCTAGGATTTTTGTTATCCAACATCCGGTTTCTCTGCCCGAGGATATGAGTATTTGTGGTTGGACAATTTTTTCGGAGAAAAACCAAGATTGAAGTGCGTCAGTCATGTGCGAAATGAAATTTAGTTCCAAAATTCTCATCTTTTTTCTTGATGACGCATTGCGGCTGTATTATTAATTCACGTGAAGGATGTCAAGTTATCAATCAATAGTAGAGCCAAGGTTATGTATATATGAAGGAGTTAATGTTCAAATTGACTGTTCAAATTCATACAGAGGCTCCGGGTGCTAATTTTGGTGGGGTGACTTGACATTGTTAATGATTTTTCTAGATAGGGGGGTCGATGATTCAAATCCCGCTCCAGTCAATTTGTCTTTGAATTAAAGTTTATCCAGTCATTTTCCCTTGTGGTTTATTGCTTTAATATTTGCATCAGGGATAAAGAGTGTTATTTGTGTTAAACACAAATAACCTGATGTGTATAATATCCATAATTTCTCTCAGTAATCTAGATATTAATTTTGCTTACCAAAGTAAAAATAAAATACGTGGGGGGGGGAGGGGGATGAGATGTTCTTTTGTTATATACTTTGCTAATTCATATTCAGTGACTGCCTTATATTATAGGTGTCAATATTGATGATAGATGTCTCATGTTGGAAGTTTTAACCACACACGTGTGTGGCCTTGAACTTCGCTCTTGAAGGGGAACGACAATTTTCCTCTGGTAAGGGGCACTTCTATGAGGAAAATGTCAATTTGTATTGGATCTTTGCAAAGGGCACTGCAGCAGTAGCACAGGGCACCACAGCACTTGCTGTGGGTGAGTGCCGTGGGTTAATTCGAGGTGTTACTCCCCTCCCCCTCCCTATGTGAAAACAGCAAATGGTATGATATCATTTGCAAGGGCTATGGGGGTCTGTGTATCAACCTTAGTCACAGTGCAGCCATCTTGACCTTCTGCCATACAAATCATTGTCACCAAAGTAAATCTGAGAAGGCAAAATAGTCTCACCCCTTTAGGCAGGGTGAGAATCAGTGTACATTTTTGCTTTTGCAGACGGGATACATGACCAATATGGTGACAGCACGTTTAAACGGTCTTTGAGAGTGAGGGCCGTGTCCCAATTAGCGGCTGCGGCCTGATCATCACACGAACAAGTATTGAAGCATAGGAGGCCCATAGCAACACCTTAGCAACAGCCGCAGCCAGAGCCACCAGTTTGGACACGGTCTAAGTCGGGATGCACCAAAAAGTTCTCTATGGCCAGGATGGAAGGTTTTTTTAAGCACTGAATATGCTAGGCATCATGTTACTCTATTCATTGTTTGTTCGACAAGTCCTCTCAACTATGGAGATTTTTTTATGAGGAAGTTTAACCCCGGGGCGTGGAAAAAGGTAGAGACTGTGTGAAATCTAACGCTATTCATGTACTTGAATTCTCAGTGGGAGCCAAGAAATACGTGGATAGAAACCAAAAGCTGGAATACCTGTCAAAATGGAAAGAAAAACTGAAATATTTGCATTTCATTTAAAATCAGGATGCAACTTCCTAAAGTCTAACTTCAAGCTAAAAGTTGAAGTAAAACCAAGAAAAGGTATAATTTATTTAGGAAGGAAAAAACAACAACTTAGGTGGCAGATCCGATTCCAGCTTTCTCTTGATGGGAAATCATTTACTGTGCACATGCATACAGTTATAGGAAATGCTTCCACCCAACGGTCGCTTTTATACAGAAAATATTGATCTTCACGTCACTTGCCAAATCGGACTTTGAATTTTTAAAAATGTTGTTCCTTCTTCCTCGACCTTGTAAAGCACTTTAAAGTCCATTTTGCAGAGTGATGCATATTATGGCCAGCATCAAAAGTGTTAAATCGGAGGAGATGCATGCACTGTCACTAAACAGGTGAGAAGACATCAGTTCGGCCTCCCTCTTCATCCCTTCATCCCCCATCTCTCTCTCTCTTTCTTTCTCTCTCCCACCCCACTGATGACATCATGGCTGACTTGGGCAGGTGTGTGGCCGGACAGTGTCCTCATGTGATTGGCACGTCCAGGGTAGGCTGTTGGGAAGTTGGCCTTGGGTAAACTCAGTGTTTACTTACAAGACAGAAGATGGGTTGATATATACTGCATTAGATTCTGTCCCCTTACTCTGCAGTTTTAATCAATGAGGTCTCTCAGATGGAAAGGATGTTGCTCTTACTTGAATTGTTTGTTAGTTCAATCTTTTGCCAGGTTCCAAATTGAGTTATCAGAGAGATAATCAATCTGTAACTGAGAACAGACTTTCTTAAAAGATTATACATTTCTTTAAATTTTGCTATTAAGTTAAAATAAAAAATCCCAAAGTATCCTCCAATCCTCCAAAAAAGCATAATAGAAATAAATGAAACATTAACAAAACATACATACAAACAAAAGTGAATTTGTTGTGACAGGGTACAAATTTCAGAGCTGGCATTCCTAAGTTTTTCTTCCTGTAGTTTCAGCTTCAGAATTATCTCGTTAGAAACAAAAAAAGGGAACAGAAACTGTTTTATGGTTCCTTGGAATTGAATCTTCCCCGCAGATTGTGCTAAAGAAAACCACTGCAATGGAATTCTTCTGTGCGTGTTATTTTCTTAACCTTACTTGATACGGACATTCCAGACAAATCCAGGAGAATTTTCTGTTTATTTTTGTAAATTTGTAGAAGTGGGTACACTAGGTTAAATTTCATTTCATGAACAATCACATAAACCAAACAAAGAAGAACAAAATCCAACATTGTAGGAAGGCAACTGTACTTCGTCTTTTCTTGGCGCCAGAATGTGGTTGCGAATAGCGTTTTTCAAAGCCAATCTCAAACATGTGTGAAGACCCATCTGTGAAGTGTTTTGACAAATTGTGTCAAACAGCAATTTTTCTAGACCCAAGTCCCTCATATGAAAAGGGCACTTTGAATAAACTGTCTCAAAGGTCTTATTAGCTATGGGCAGCCGGAAAAGAATCGGGTTTCAGCCAGAACCTTTAGTAGCCTGATAAATAAGTGATGGACCTGTCCAAATTTGTTTCAGTTTTGAATTGTTGGACTGAGAACTAACTGATAAACTTTGGTTTTTTGTCCACCAAACTTTTGTCTGCAAATTTTTTTTAATGGCCTCAATTTTTTCATTTTTAATCTTTTGTCTGATCTGATAATTATTCATAATCTGTACACCCCATTTTTTTTTTCAGATGAATATCTGGCCAGTTATGCCAAGATTAAATCGGACAAAAAAGTTGGTGTGTAAAATTTAAAAAAGAAGGTTTTATCAGCGCAACAATAATTGTAATGTGATATACGCTGATTCTAAATCTAGGAGAATGAATAGCTTCTCTTACAGAGGGCCATAGATACTCAGGTGATGTGCAACTGCAGCTCTGAACTCTCCTGTAAACTGGGTCTTTCTTAACTCATCACTCTTTTATTCCAGACTACAGAATTCCAAATAAAAGTAGTCCCTTGGGAGAGTAATAAATGAGATTTTAATGACGAGGGAGCAGGGAGGAGAATCTTTAATTCAGTAGATGCTGGTGTAAGATATTTGGTCACCATCTAAGCTCTAGTTATTTTATGAGAATGAATGTAAGCATTCATCTGTTTTTTCCAAGCGAACATTAAACCCAAAATTGGTCAATGAACCAACGACTGTATCGTGACACACTTTTTAAACGCAGGTCACTGTGTATACAACACACCATACACCATAAATACACCATACACTTGTAGGTCGATACAGTCTCCGTTTTTAGTTTTTGTCTTTTTTCCTGTCTTTGATTTGTTGTTATTTTTTTTTCTCCTCTCCTTTTTCGCCCAACACATCTAAGTTCCCCAGAGATTCTGTGCTGTACGACAATTGAAACCCCAAGGCGTTTTTTTGTGTGTCATTTATACAAATTTAATAATCAGCAGGCGTTCTGGTTGAATAGAAGCCGACAAAATGACATTAAGCCTCCAATCGAGTTATTTGCAAGTTATCTAGGTGGAGGGGGGGACTTTTCTACTTTTTCAAGTTTAAAAGGTCAAAACAGCACAAGTGTTATCGTTGGACGGTCATTGTCTCATTCCGTTAGGGAATAAGCACAGTGAGATCTCAAGCGCTGTGACTTCTGTCAGAATAATGAGAATGGTGCATGTGTGGTTTGAATATAAAGTGGTTGGCAATTACTTAAATCAACAGGAGTTCATGTAGTAAACGTAAAAAAAACGGAAAGATTTTAATAGATGTTAAATTTGCATCAGGGATAAAGAATATATGTTTGTATTTTACCCATACACTGATATGTGTTAAGCACTGTGTGGGCCTACTCTGTGCTTTCCCAAGTCCTGTGAAAAAAGTTAACATGCATATTACTCGGGAGGGATTTGAACCCACAACCTTTGCCATTCTAAAGCAGATGTCTTATCACTAGACCACCACATTTTTCTGGTAGCTAGAGGCAGTTTGAATCCTGTATTTTAGCAGCAGGTACCACAACAATTTTAACAGATGTTAAATTTTGATTTACTTTAAATCAAGGAGATACTATTTAAAGACCATTGCAAACAAAATTGCACGACTTTATATGTTGGCATTTTGAAAATTAAAAGAAATAAACCGCAGGGTACCTTTACCAAGGAAAGCAATTCTAAGCAAAACCACTTTGTCATGCTTAAACTAACATCAAATCACTTGACTCTAGCTACAGCGCAGGAAGACATTGTCAAAGAGTTCAGGGTCATTCCTGGTTCAAACATCAAAGGCACCTTTAACCTGGAAGAATAAACATTGGTTCTAAAAGCCTCTGTAAAGTATGAAATCACTTTCTTTTATTGCCTCCAAATCGTCCCTAAATGGCCATAAAATCACTGTGTGGGGTGGCCCTTCATTTTTCCCCCTCCTGGGTAGAGTTTTGGTGATCAAGTTATTAAGTGATGGACTCGGTGAACAGCATCAAATATCTTGAGCCAATTTCATAGAGCTACTGAAGACACAATTTGTTCATGATCTCAGAACTCTCAGTCCTTGATTTCAGAAGCATTTCACTAACTAGATTTCATGCTCAACTTTCATTGTTTCAGCAATTCAGAATGTTCCATAAGTACCTGCATAATTTTTGCCACTGTTTTTACTCTGCTGTTAAGTGTTAGTGATATAAACTTTATGCCAATAATGTCCATAAATCACACAAAAAATGCACAGCTTCAAGAAAGAAGTCAACAAGGCTTCTGAAGGCATGATTTATTGACCATTTTAATGTAAGACCCTCTCTTGCTTGTTACTGTGTTGTTGAAGTGGAGGTCTATTCACCTGTAGCTGCCAGGGCCACTTCCAGCTGATTTATGTGGATTATCAATTTAACACCGAGGTGAATAGCTGCCGAAGACCTGCTAGGTGGTAAAATTCAAAATGTAAACAACCACTCACAATTTAGGTCATATAAATAGATATTTATTAGGGAGGACTTGTTATGGACAGATCAGGGCTAGGTAGCTCAGTTGGGAGACAATGATCTCTTGCACATTATCCTGAAGATCGGACGTCAGGCATGGCAATGTTTTACAGGCAACTCAGAAGCAACCAATTGCAGTTGTGTGCAGAGGGAACACTTTCGTAGTACACAAGTTATTTTTTAACAGTGTCATACAACTCTGAAGAACAGTTGTTGAAAATTTAAGCGTGAATGACCTTTCTTCTTCTTGAAGATTGCCTGGAACTGGTTACCAGTAGTCTACTTCACTCATACATTACCTGTAGAGCACACTACTATTTGCATATTTCCCAATACCGGCAGGATATTTCGCTAAGAGTTTACACAATTTACATATATATACACATATATAGCGCCCTCCATCGCCTTACCCATAGTGCCCCGCGGCGAGTAGCCTCGTGACTCTTCCTTTTCTCTTAGCGGCAGGACCAGGGTGAGACGTGTTGTTATAGTAGCTCGTCAGTTTTTCCCCTTTTAGCAAGAGTTAAAAACATTAAAAAAGACAATAAAGAAGATATATTGTGTTTAATTATTGGAGTTAATTAACCAGTGTTGTAGCTAAATTTGAAGGAGTTATGAAACGTTTGGAGAGAGCTCTTCCTGTCGTAACTGGGGGCGGTCACCCCCCGGGACAGGTCGAGCCCTCAGGAGGCTGCGCCGGCGACGGGTTGTTGCCGAACCAGTCTCCCGTCCAGCACCCGCAGCCACTGACGGCTGCGGGTGCTGGCGACCCTGCGGTTGGAGTCGGACTGGGTGCCCGGTCCTCCTCTCCGGCCGTGATTGGCGGGGCTTCCAAACGAAAGGCTAAGGCCGGCAAAGGTCGGCAGACCGTGATTGCCGGTGCGAAGCCAAAGAAGGGTCGGCAGGGCAAGCCGTGCGGGGGTACCCGCCAGACTCCCTCCGACTCAACCCCGAACGTGGAGCTGTCAGATGCGACAAGCCACCACGGTTCAGTGGGTTCGAACCACCCGCGTTCCCGGGGCCCAGTGGCGGTAGCCACAGCGGGACAAAGGGGACTATTGAGCGGGTTCCCGGGCCGTGCAGCCGACCCTCCACCCATGGGGCGGGGGGCGCTGTACGCCGGGGCGGGCTTTGGGGTAATGGAGCGGTCCGACCATGAGCTCTCCGGGGCTCTAGGCTCGGTACTGTCACGCTCTGATGGACCCACCACGACATCGGAATTTCTCCGGTGCTCGGGAGTGCCCGTGCCCCAGACGTTGCCACAGGCATCGTCCGAGGTGTACTCGGAGCAGCCACGGGGCAAAAAGTCCAAAAAGAAAAAGGCGCGCCGCGCCCGATCTTCTTCTTCGGATTCAGAGGGGACCTCGGGGCGTTCACGCCACGGTAAGCGCTACCGGGCGGAAGATATGGTTTCTAAGACGGAATTCTTACATGCCTTCCAGAACATATCAGCCTCCCTATCTGCTCTCTCGGCCGCCCGTCCACCGGCTATGGTGGACGGCCCGGCCGGGATGACTGGCATGGGCCCGCAGCCGTCTGTTATCGGACATGGCTGGTTGGCCCAAGCACGCGGGGTTATCCCGCACACACTCAGCCGGGCCCCGGAGTCCCAGCCAGCGTTGAGCCTCCATCCATCGATGGCGTTTGCAGATGAAGTCAGCCAGCCCGCGGGCCACGCCGTGGCGCAGACAATGGGGTCCGGGGTGCCGGGTGATTCCCACTCGGTTGATTCTACCCACCCGTCCCGCTCCGACGAGTCGGCCGGGGAAGACGACGAAGTCATCTCTATGCAGCGCCTGTCAATCACGGAGACCGAACTACGCTTGGTTCAGCGTGATATGGTGCGAGTACTGCAACTACCAACCACTGAGGACTCAGTGCAGCCTTCCCAGAAGTCGTTTAAACGACGGACCGGGACGGCGCAGGGACCAGACAAAGCCTTCCAAGAGTTACCCCTGGATCAAGTCTGTGTCGACCGTATCCAAGCGGTCATGTCGGCCTCCAAGTGGCGCCCCCAAGGGGCACGCCTCACGGAGTACTACCGGTTCCCGAAGACGGACTATGAGAAATTCTTCACCGCACCAGCCCTTCCCGAGGCAGTGAAGGATAAACTAGTGGCAGATGCCGGGACTTCGGCGTCCAAACGCTCTTTTCCCGATAAGGTCAGGAACAAGCATGAGGAGACCCTTAAGAAGCTCGATAGCGCATCACGCTCCGGAATGCGGACGACGTCCTTTTTACTTCTCCTGACGGAGTATCTTGCTTCCGGGTGTGAAGACGATACGTCCGTTCCGGCCGATCTCTTGACCATGGCGTTCCATTGTCTGGATCAGGGCCTTCGGGCGGCTCTCGAGCAGTTCGCTCGAGTGGCGACCCTTGCAACATCGGCTCGGCGGGCAAATGTGCTTGATGCACTCTTCCTACCGTCGCCGGGCGCACGCAAGAGATTCGAGGATCTACCATTGGAGGGAGTCGACCTCTTTGCGGGCAAATTTGAAGAGTTCATGGAGGCAGAGGCGAAACGATTGAAGACCACAGAAAAGATCAATCTCAAGAAGCCATCTGCCTCAACAGTCAGAACGTCACAGGCTAAGGGCAAGGCATCGTATACGATTCCGCGCCGCAAGCCATTCAAGACCGCACGTGGCGGGTTTCGGACTCGGGCCGAAATCTCGCCAAACGTGCGTGCCCCCCAATCCCAGCCGTATCAGCCCTATTCCGGACAGCAGCGCCCCTTTGGGGGGCGTGGCGCCCGGACGTCAGCCCCCCGCTACCCCGGGGGCTGGCGGAAGTGACTTCCCAGTCTCGTGGCGGCCCCCCATCGTCGGACCCGTGGGGGGCCGTCTTCGAGCCTTTGCAGGGTCCTGGGCTGGGGTTACGGCCGACAGGTGGGTGCTCGACACCATCGAGCGCGGGTACGCGCTCGAATTTACGAGCCCCCCCCCGTCGGCCATGCTAGTCCGGCCGACGCCGGTTCCGGCAAGCCCGGAGAGGCGCCGGTCCCTCGAGGGGGAAATACACTCCCTCGTCGAGAAGGGGGCGGTGCGCGTCCTCCCGCCTGGGGGGACGTCGCCGGGTTTCATGTCAACCTTCCTTTTGGTGCCCAAAAAGGAGGTCGGCATGTGGCGGCCTGTCCTCAACCTCAAGCCCTTGAACAAATTCATCCGCCCCAAACGCTTCCGTATGGAGACTCTCAAAATTATCCTGGAGTCTATCCATACGCCAGCGTGGGCAGCCAGCTTGGACTTGAAGGATGCGTACCTTCATGTCCCCGTCCGGCGGGAGCACTGGGAATTCCTTCGGTTCCAATATCAGGGAACCCGTTACGAATTCACGGTGCTCCCGTTCGGCCTCTCCACTTCTCCCCGGGTGTTCACCCGGATCGTGCGAGTGGTCGGGGCGGCGTTGCGAAGGCAGGGGGTAACGATTTTCACCTACCTGGACGACTGGTTGATCGTGGGGGATTCCCGCGCATCAACAGCGTCGGCGCTAGAATTTACGTGGCACCTAACGGCCGACCTCGGGTTTCTAGTCAATTGGGAGAAATCTCACCCGCTCCCCTCCGAGTTCCCGGAGTTCCTGGGAGCGGCGCTCGACCTTCGCAACGGGCTCGCGCGCCCTTCTGGGGCGCGATTGAGCAACCTTTATCAATGTATGGACATTTTCCTCGCTTGTACGGTGGCCCCAGCCCGAGCTTGGCTCAAGCTGCTGGGCCTCATGGCGAGTCTAGTAGACGTAGTCGACTACTGCAGACTCCATATGCGGCCGATTCAGCTGCACCTCCTGGCGGTCTATCGGCCGAACCGGGACAGCATCGAGCTGTTGGTCCCTGTCACAGACTGGCTGAGGCCACACCTGCTATGGTGGCGGGACCCAGCCAACCTTATGGGGGGCCGTGCATTCCGCAGGCCTTGTCCGGCCCTGACAATCACGACGGATGCGTCCCTGTCAGGCTGGGGGGCCACCCTCCACTCACGACAAGTTGCGGGCCGCTGGGACCCCGAACATCAGGGCACCCACATAAACACCCTCGAGTTGTTGGCCGTCGCCAACGCGCTCGAGCGCTTCCGATCGTCGGTAGTGGGCCGGGCAGTTCTGGTCCAATCCGACAACGCCACGGTAGTGGCCTACATAAATCGGCAGGGGGGCACACACTCTGCCTCTCTCTGCGCACACACCTGGGAGATCCTCCACTGGTGTCTGCGGAACCGGGTCACGCTCTCGGCCGTTCACCTCCCCGGGGAAGACAACACCACGGCCGATGCGCTCTCCAGGGGGTGGATCCGTCCGACAGAGTGGACGCTCCTGCCTCAAGTCGTTCAGTCGATTTTTCGGCTGATCGACCGCCCACACGTGGATCTGTTCGCGTCACGGGACAACCACCAGCTCCCAACCTACTGCGCAAGGGGCCCCGACCCCAATGCGTGGCGGGTGGACGCGCTGGCGTTCGGGTGGGGAGGACTATTGGCCTACGCCTTTCCCCCGATCTCAATAATCCCCAGGGTGATCACCAAAGTGGAGCAGGAGGACTGCAAGGTCCTTCTCATTGCTCCGTTCTGGCCCCGTCAGCCCTGGTTCACGCGGCTGACCCGACTGTTGGTCCATCGTCCGGTGATCCTCCCACAACGAGAGGACCTGCTATTCCAACCGGGCTCGGGCTTTCAGCACCCAGCCCCCCACGATCTCCACCTGACCTGCTGGGCATTATCACGAAGTCGTTCCGCTCAGCAGGCCTTTCAGAGCGAGCTGCGTCAATTGCGGCATGCAGCCGCCGGGAGTCTACCCGGCAGGTCTACGCAAGCCGGGTACGACATTTTTATCAGTGGTGTCGACGGAGATCTCTGCATCCCCCCGATACATCTGTAGGGGAGGTGGCCGATTTCTTGGTGTTCCTCTTTGACGATAACCTGGCCGCTGGCACCATAAAGAATTATCGCTCGGCCATTGCGGCCATCCACAATGGATTCCCGGATGGGACATCCATTTCCAGTAACCCAACGCTCGGCCAACTTGTCAGGGGCATGTTTGTTTCCCGCCCTCCATGCAGGAAACTCGTGCCCTCATGGGACCTCTTCAGGGTCTTGACCGCCCTAACGAAATCGCCCTTTGAACCATTGGGCAGTGCGACCCTATTGCACTTGTCCATCAAGACGGCCTTTTTGCTAGCAGTAGCAACATCACGGCGACGCAGTGAACTGCACGCCCTGACGACGGAAGCGGGTCACATACGGTGGGAGCCGGGGGGTGTCCGACTGATCCCGAAGGCCGGTTTTCTCACGAAAAATCAATCCAGTGGCTTCACGCCCCCGGACATTTTCGTGCCAGATATCAAGGCGTTCTCATCGATCCCGAGCGACAAGCTTTGGTGCCCGGTTCGGGCACTCAAATGGTACGTTGATCGCACGAAAGCGCTGCGGGCGTTACATTCGCAACTGTTCGTCACCGCGATTCCGCCTCATCGGCCGGCGTCCCGAGACACCATCGCCCGTTGGCTCGTGACAGCGATCCGGTCGGATACGAGCGGACCGCCGGCGGGGAATATTGGGGCCCATGAAATCCGGGCCGCGGCTGCGTCCTGGGCTTTCTTTAAGGGAGTATCTTTAGGTGACATCATTCAGGCGGCATCATGGAAGACGCCCAACACATTCACCGAATGTTACCTGAAGGACGTGGTGCAGACCGAGGGCAGAGCCGGAAGAACAGTCTTGACGTCGGCTGCCTCACAAGAACAGGACTCTCACCAACCCGGGACGTCCCGATTATAGGTGAGTTCCCACATTGATATGTGTACTTTAGATATGGTTCCATATTCTGTGTACAATTAAAACTGTTAATCATGTTTTTCCTCCCCTCCCCCCCCTCGGCCGCTTGCGTTCCGACGGGCGGAGTTTCCGAGACGGCGCATACCCTTACGTGTGGTTTACGTAGACGGTGTCCGCTTAAAAAAAAAAAAAAAAAAAAAAAAAATGGGGTTGGCGTGCCCCTTCTGTCGTTGCATCATCTCGTATCCCACCACCGAATTCCGGTGCGAGTCTATGCAAATAGTAGTGTGCTCTACAGGTAATGTATGAGTGAAGTAGACTCCCCCCCCACAGTAGTGTGGTGGGGGTCTACGAACGAATACTTACCTGTAGAGCATCCCTCCCCCCTTCCCCACTTCTCGATGACTGACAGTTAAGTTGGTAACGCAAGAGAAAAGGAAGAGTCACGAGGCTACTCGCCGCGGGGCACTATGGGTAAGGCGATGGAGGGCGCTATATATGTGTATATATATGTAAATTGTGTAAACTCTTAGCGAAATATCCTGCCGGTATTGGGAAATATGCAAATAGTAGTGTGCTCTACAGGTAAGTATTCGTTCGTAGACCCCCACCACACTACTGTGGGGGGGGAAATTACCTCCTGTGACACGGCCTCAAGATATTTGTAGTAGATCTAATATCTTTTTGAGGCATCAGTTTGGCAGTTTTTATGGCATGGCCTGCTTGAAGTATAGGTCTTCACTTTTTAATAAGCTGAATTTCTCCCGACTGCAAGATGTGTGATGGGCTGGTTCCCATTAGTGCTTTTTATTGTCCATGCTTTAATGACAGTGTCGAGCAGGGTGACTAATGATAACAATAATAATAATAACAATACGTAGTTTTATAGCGCTTTATCACACCCGATGGGCATCTCAAAGCGCTCAGTATTTTTTCCTACAAGGTATGATGAGTTACGTTTTTTTTGCAGTATGAGACCTGTTCCTTTACATAGCACCATGTAATGGTTTGCAAGATCAAACCAGAAAAGACCGGGCGAACCCCCTTCGCTTTTTGATAAGTGCACTGGGTTCTACGAGCATTACACGGGACCTACGGCTTTACGTCCCATCCGAAGGATGCGGCAATAATGGTTAAGTGTATTGCTTAAGGACACTAGTGTCACGACTGGGACTCAAACCCACACTCTGCTGATCAGAGCTTGAGTGCGGTGTTCTTATCCACTCAGCCACGACATGCCATAAGATGGTGGAAGCTGAGAAGTTCTTGTTTAGACTGTCTGTGTATGAAGCTGGGAGATTTTATTCAGTTGATTGTTTCCCTTGCAAACAGTTGTGGCTAAACTGAGATCGGTAGAAATAAGGCAGGGCTGATGTTTGAGCATGTCTACCCGTTGACATTGAGTACTTTGTTTTATTGGGGATCCCAGTGGTGTGGCAGACTGAGGATGTCCTCGGTTCCCTCTTGCATTCAAAACCAATAGAGACATAGCTAAAAAAAAGTCCAAACAATGGGCGAACAAAGAGAAGTCCTTGATTTACCAAGGCCCAAATTCATAGAGCTGCTGAAGCACAAAAAGTAGCTAAGCACAACAAAATTGTGCTCACTAGAGTAAGGTTACCAGCCAAAATACCATGTCACATGTACCATCTTTGACTGGTATCCTGCTCATTTTTGCTGAGCAGAAAATAGTTGAGCAATATTTGCTGCCAAAGCAACTCTATGAATGCAGGCCAACAAACGTTTTTGTGTTTTGTGTATTTGTTATTTTATTTTTTAGATTTATTTTTTCTTCAGCAACAAAGATGACCACATGCTGTCCCTCACTTACCAATTCTACCTACATTGTTTTTTTTTACACAAACTAGAGATAGTAAGTCAAGTGTAATAACATCTCTGGACTCTCTGGAGGATTTGTCCTTTCACTTTCTATCGTTTAAGTTGGTTATTCTAGAAGACCCAGTCTTATGGATTGACTAATGAATGATGTACGTTCGCAACCATTATGCCGTTCATAGGTTACGAGGATGCCCATTACAGCATTAGGGGCATAATTGACCCATTATATTTTATCCTGAGAGTTAACCAGGTCATTTCCTTGCGGGAGTGGACTTATTAAATATTTACCTCACGAAATGTTTTGTTGATGGAAGTGCCTGAATCTCTAGATCAAATAGGGACAATACTTTTGTTGTTGTTGTTGTTGTTTTTTTTTTTTTTTTTTTTTTTGGGGGGGGGGTCTTTTTGTTTATTTCGCCAGGATGAAGTGTTTGTTGAGCCCCTCCCCCCCCTCTAAAAATCCAATGAATATGTGTAAGTATTTAAAAAAAAAAAAAAAAAAAAAAAAAAAAAAAAAAAAAAACATTCTGTTCTTTATTTGAAAGCTTACTTTTGTACTAACCTTACAATGCACAGAATAATCAACTTATTGATTCTTTCAACTATTTTAAATTTATAAAATAGGGAGACTGCCAACATAGGCAGTCTCCCTATTTTATCACATTCCACTTCGTTTGAAGAGCACTGGCACGTGTATCTGGAGGTAGCAGGTTCAAATCCCATTCTAGTCAGTTTGTCTTTGTTCACCTAAAATTGGTTTACATGTACCAAGTAAGTTTCCCTTGTGGTCCATTACTTAACAATTAACAGATTGCACAATACGTAAGAAAAATGGAACAAAAAACTTACTGAAATCATAGAATCTTCACCAAAAACCCTGTACAAAAGGGGACAAAAATTACCCCAAATTGAGTGATGGCCTTTCATATGAGGATGGGAATCTAAAGAAAATCAAAGCATTTTTTTTTAATTTTTTTTTTTTTAACGAAATTCAACAGACAACCGCAGTAGATCCACGTTACAGTTGCAATCAGTAGGAGGTCCTTGTATGTAGGCCAACTAGCACATGATATTTCTCTAACTTCACAGCACTTTCTTCTCATGTGGGATTGTTTTAACTCGGACATTCCAAAGAATAACGCAGGAGTAACTCAAACACCGTGGATGTGATGATGACCTGATTAACACAACTATTTGTCGGAGTTGTTTTCAGAAAAAACAAAACCTGTTTGAATAGAATACTGCAGAGGAGTATTATTGTTGCTGAAAATATCGCAGCTGGCCTGGATTTGAAATGATCAACAGATATTGGTGGAAGAAATTATAACGCCTTACACAATTAAAGAAAATAAATAACTAAAAATAAAAAAAGAAAAAAAAGTAAAGAAACTTTAAAAAAAAAAAACCAAGCCCAATGTTCTTCGTTCCCCCCCCCCACTAAATATTGGATATAAAAGATTTTATTAAATGAAATTTAAATAATTTAATTGATTATTTGTTCAATTAAAATTGTGTGGATTTTGCTTCTGAATGGTGAGTTTTTCTCTGCTTAAGAACGTCTTTCTGCCCAGCCTAAATTGACCGCTGGGTCTTGTGAAATACTTTAAAACTTCCCTCCAATTTCCTCATATCTCTCATGAGACTACAATCTTTATCAAACAGTGAGACATAAAGAGTGTTTAAATCACACAAATTACCATCTCAGGACTCAGGACCCGAGTTATGCATCTGGATGAAGCGAAGCAACTTATGATTCAATGTGGAATTAAAGCATACCAAAAAACAACCCAAGCTAACTTAAACAGATAAAATTTAGATGCTTCACATCAACAATACAAGTTACGAGTTTTATTGCTTTCAATTTTCTCTTCTCTTCATTTAAGTAGGGCGATCGGGAAAAATAGTTATTTGTGGAGATTTCAGGCCGCTTATTGTGATGCAAAAGGTCAAGGGAGGGGAGCATATGAGATGGATACTGAGGGTTTAGAAACAGTGTCGTCATTGTTGAAGATCGCTCTCTCTATCTCTCTCTCTCTAAGATGCATAATAATCAAAACGTGGGAGCCTATAGTGAGTGGATGGTTGTGTACACAACAGCTAGAGTAGCCATGCTTGATTGGGGAAGGGCTAGTTTGTTGTACAAATCAAATAGCTGCAGTCTTGCAACTGAGCAAAACTAGCCTGGATTGTCAACATGCCATCTTCTATATTTTTGAATTATTCAGCCATGGTTTTAAGGTCTCATTCACAATATGCTTTTTGTGTACATCCTTTTTATTCACACTTTCGTGTGGTTTTCTGGATTGATTGATTGTTTTTTGATTATTTATTTGTTTATTTTTTTATTTATTTCTTGTTTATCCTGGAGAAACTTTTCAGTGAAACACTGTTTTTCAAAGGCGCCCAGCAATAACAAACATTGATATAAAAATAGAAAATTGTATAAAACTTTATGAAGATGTTACAGTGTATTATATAAAAAAAACAAATGAATAGTAAAGTGAGGCAAGGTTGATAAAATTAATACAAATTGTCTACAGTAAACTTCATGGATGACTAAAGACAAAAAATCTGGGCCAGCCGGAAGAAATGAGTAGAGTGAAGATTAAAAATTGCACTTTGGTACATAAACAGGAAAAAAGCCCTACATGTACAATGCATTAGCATCTCAAATTCTTGTACTGGCATTTAAAACTGGCTAGTAGAGTGGGAGGCAAAGGGTATTTAACAAAGATAAATTATAAAAGCAGACATTTGTAGTGCTCAATGTCTGTCAAAATGACGAGTGTGGTATGTGAGGGATGCAAAAAAACAAATGTATAGAATCACACTGAAGGTATTACAATGAACAAAATACAAAAATGTGACTTCCCACGCCAAAATCAAGCACTTTTCGGAAATAATGAGATGACATTAAAAAGTAACCACAACTGAAACATTGTGAGGTGATGTCTTAAACATTGTACATCATGACACAAAATGACAAGATGACCCAGACACAATGTTCAAAAAAGCAGAGAACCAGGGAACCAGTGATCACACTTATAAACTCACCAAATTAAGACCCAACTTAGACATCCGGAAAAATGTCTTCAGCCAGAGAGTGGTAAATCCACGTGCTATCGAGTGGTGAAGCCATGAGGGCCATTTCCAACTTGATTTTGTGGGGTTTTTTTGTCATTGAATTATTCATAAAGTTCAAACATAAATTATTTTTATGCAAAATAAGAAAAGCACTAAAAGGTTAGCCAATCATAATGTGCATTAGGATAATGCATGCTGACCCCATCGCTTCTGATTGGCTGGGAATTTTGTTACCCTGTTAGGGTAGCAAGAGTCGAGAAACAAAAACTTCAGAAATTTGGAAAAGGCCGTCCTGCCTTTGCCACTCATCGTGCACGCTGACTTGGTCTTTGCTGCAGTGGCTTCATGGCTACACAGATGTCTATGCTAGGAAGGCCTTCACGAAAGGCTGTAGCTTGAGTGCTGCCTCCATCCGTACACTCCTAAGCTTCCAAACCGAACTGTCACACATGGGTTTATAGTGGGCCACAAAGCCCTCCTAACCCTGCCTCACTCTCATCAGTGAAGATGGATTAGATTAGATTAGATTAGATTAATGTTTTCAGATTCAAAAAGCCAAAACTAGAGATGTGGCACTTCAAGGTATGTTCAGAACTACTCACCATATAGACCTTATGAGGTGTTATGTGAAAGCTCTTCATCTCATCTATTTGATGGCAAGTAAACCCATTAGATAGATGTTAATATTTGCATCGGGGGAATGAATATAAATTTCAATTTGCCTTACACGGATGTGTGATACACACTGTATACTCAGTGCTTTCGAGTCCTGTGGAAAAAAATCAACAGGCAACTCGGGTGGGATTCGAACCCACGACTCCCACATCGGTCGGTGTAAGGCAAATTGAAATTTATGTTCAAGTAAAGCCAGTTTGTAGTGTTGGCAAGAAGTGCCTAGTTTTTGCATGGGGCATTACAAAATGATTATGCAAGTAACTTTTGAAGCCGTTTAGTCTGATATCCTGTCGAAGATGGAATCATGCAATCATTTACTTCCTGAAGTGTGTTTTGATTCCTTAATGGCATGAGTGTATGAATGTTGATTCATATCTGGTTAATCCTATGAATTTTGATGAGCTTCTGATCGTATGAACGTTAAATCGCATGAACGTTTATGTATTCCTGAATTCCGAGTATTAAACTTTAGGGGTAGTTTGAGTATGGGTTTTGATTGTATCTGACAGTATGAATCTTATGGGGCTCTTGAAGTGAAATGTGTCTGGGCAAAAACAGAGAATGTGAAGGCAGTTCTGTATTGTTTTTGTTTTTCTTCTTTTTTTTCTTTTGGTAACTAAATGTTTCGTATTTCTGATGTCATGAATGTTGATCTTTGTATTCTGATATGACTTCTGCCACATAAACAGGTTATAGTGATGAAATTTTCAGGTTTTTGTTGGTTTGTTTGTTTGTTTGTTTGTTTGTTTGTTTGTTTGTTGGTTGGTTGGTTGTGTTTTTGTTTGTTTGTTTGTGTGTTTGTTTGTTTGTTTATTTGTGTGTTTGTTTGTTGTTGTTTTGGGGGGGGTTGCTTTTGTGCATGTGAAAACTTAAGGAGTTACATGAAAGTGTATGTTAACTTTTACATAGTTCTATTACTTGTTATTTACAAGCTTGTTCAAAACAATTCTAAGCAAAAACAACTTCCTAAAATGAAATTATTACAGGATTTTTCTGTAAGAAAACAAACACAAGAATTACTACTTTGATTGAATGGGATTTTGTCAGTTGCGTTTGTAAACATAACTCCACTGGAGAGAAAAAAAACCTCAGGCTCCCTGAACTGTAATTTGTTTCCCCTGGGAAGTGGGGGCAGCGAGACACAAACAAAACCGCCCTCGGAGAAGGAACGAAAAACCTACTTGGCCTGAGTAAATTTGTCCCACAAAGACACAATGAAGATACACATCTACACGTAAGCCTCAACAAGTATTCCTTGTGGCAGAGTTCTAGCTTGGACTTGTCGCAATGGTTCGGTTAAAGCATAGAGCAAGGACCAGAGAGTGATGGTTGATACAAAGGAGGAAGGCCAGGGCTTCAGGACTTGAGGGTGTTATAATGTTCAGAAGGTCAACTGAAGGACTTTTGACCTTTGACCCTGGTAAAGTGACTGCTAAGTTGATTCTTAATTTCAATAGACAAAAGGGATGATAGGATCCAGTGCATGTCTTTTTTAGACAATGTCTTTTTCTTTTGGTCAGCTGTTGAGATTTGCTTTTCAAGTTGAATCAACATCTTTTCAAAATATTTCAAATATTTCTATCTCAAATCCAAATGTCCAGTTGCAAAATATTTGATAACTCGAAATACTAATTATGACATCATACCCAATGGAATGTATTGGAGGAGGGGGTTATTGTGGGGGAAAAAACAAATTGAATGAGAACAAAATTTGGGTTCAAAAAAGGGAGCAGTTGTACCAGAGGTAGTAATAATGCGTGAGCTATTTATGATGCTGTAACTTAAATTCACCTATATTTCCCAGGAGATTGCCAGGGTTAGTGATTCAAGTGTGAATAGGCCTATCAAATATTTTCTAGGAAACTCATCTAGTATGTGATTTGGGCTTTGGGCAACAATTTCATGAATGGGTGGTCGGGTTGGCGTTGTGGTATCTTTCCTTGCCTTCCACCTCCAGGACCCTGGTTCGACCCTGTGTGGATTGGGTTTTCAGTTCCTTACCTGATTGCGTGGGTTTTCCCTGGAATATTTCTCTGTGGTTTCCCTCCCACATCTAAAACTGAAACTTTCTTCCTTGTCTTCTCTCTCCATGGGGTTCTTGGCTAGTATAGTGATTAAGTTCACTTTTCTGAGAATCCTTGGCTTTACAGCCAGAATTAATAAATGAAATAAAATGACTCCATTGTTGACGTACACAAACATTCTGGTTGTAGTATCAAATCCTGTGAAATGTAGCATACAAATTCCAAAGACATTCACAACTGTTAATGTTACACTAATGAATCACAAATCAGTCACAGAAGATTGATGCTGACGTCTTAGAATGTAATCTTATTTCATGTTCTCATTTTCGCTATCCACACTTTTTCAGTTTGACTGTAATTGACCCTTGCCATGTTCCCTGTATGTGTATTGGCATTAATGTATAATTCTCATTTGATCCAGAAGGGGTCAGACTATTTTGCCCTTCCAGTCATGTTTTGGTTTTGGGCCGTATCGGAATTGGCAGCTGTGGCTGTTGCTATGGGTGTGACATGATCATGTGACAATCAAGTCACATGGGCAGCTGCTAATTAGAACATGGCTGTTTATTGACTTGAAGGCCTTAGGTTTTGAATTTTGGTTGGTTTGTTTGTCATGCATAACATTCAGCCTTTCTTGAATGTATTAACGAATCAAAACAACCTCTAAGGCATCATTTTGGACTTGGTTTCCAGAAGATAGAATCGTCAAAACAGCTGGTTGATTTAAATTATTAGTCTTCAATTTACATTAAAAGTCAGCAAATGTATTTTTGTTTTTACATGTAATTTACATATTTTAATTGGCATCCACATAGGGGCTCTAGTCTGGAATAAAGTCACCCAAGTTATCTTGTTTTTACTTGGATAGGTTTTCAACTTGTTATTGTACTGCGCCTAGGAGCAATATTGATTTGGATATATGGCTTTATAAATGTTTTCTTAAATATTTCTTTTATTATTCTATAATATAAAATTGAAGTTCTTGTATTTTCTGGAAATAAGTATTGACTTGTCAAAGGGCATGGCTCAAAGTCACTCAAAATATTTTGTCAACATCAGTTATGACAGTTGTCTTCATTTGAAGAAGAAACTTTTATTTACAGTTGCAAAAAGTGCTCCCAAATTTCAAAGCTTTTTTTCCTGAGAAATGTCCAGAGTAAATAGAATTGAAAACAGATCCTACTGGGTAGTGTTTTATGCGTTGTTTATTTAACAGACATCTTCTAAGTGGGGTCACACTTAATAAATCAGGGACTTTAAGATGATACGCTTTGAAGAATTCCAAACGAACGAGAGAAAGAGAGTACGTGCCGTCCTCCCACTTCATCGGCCTACCAGAGGCCCAGATGACAAATAGTATCTGGTAACAGTCAGTGAAATAAACAAACATGATTGATTCTCTTGTAGAAATTGGTTTCCTCGTCAGAAGAAGTAGGGAGTTGGCTTAGAGATTCTATACACTGCCCCCCCCCCCCTTATCAGTTTTGACTGTGTGCAAACATGGCGTTTTAAGCTGATGAAAGTGTGTGAATTTAAAGACGCATTGCTGGATTTCTTGCCTAATTGGTGGTAACAATTTTTCTTTGAATATTAGATAGGCTAGTTTCCTTTATTCAATGAAGTTATAAACTCTCATTTGACACACTGAATGAAAAAACTCAAAACTCTTCACAATTGTTAATAGTTAACTAAAAGATACAGATTTATTTTTGGGACAGGACAGTACCTCACGCTAGCAGCAGCCATACAAACACAATTTGCTGGTTACATATTTTATGTACTGTACGTGGCATATGAGAAAATATTTCATGTTTTTTTCATTTTGAAACAGCATCATCTGTCAAAACTTGTTTAGGAAAAAACTCTGAATTTGGGGGTTGTCTCGACCAAAAATAAGGCAACGCAACTTAAATACCGGGCACAAATATATGGAGTAGTTAATCAGAGGAGTAGATCGTGCAGGTCTTTATTCCTTCTTTGAACCCTCCTTTTCTCTTTCCATCTTGGTTTAATAGAATAGGGCAAGTACAGGCAGATAGAAGTAGTTAATATGTTAGAGACACTCTACTTAATCAAATGTGCCGACACTCACCCAGCACCCTTCTAGTTTTACTGGAGCATGCTTTTTTTCCCTTTATGTTTCCTGTTTCTATTGGTGTCATTAATTTATTAGGAAACATTTTTGTTTGATTTGTTGAGACAAGGTGATGTTTTGATTAACTCCGTTTCATGAATTGGGTAACAAATTGGCCTGTCAGATTTGGGGTTTGTTTAAATGCTACCAGGCCAACTGTAACTGAACAACCTGCATTTAGGATTGCCTTGATCTCAAATATTGCCATTCAGTAAATGTTTCCATCTCAAAGTAGGCTTGATTTTTGTAGAGCCGCTAAGCAGAAACTATTGCTAAGCAAGGATTGGTAGGGAACCAGTCACAAATAGTATACATTATATTTTGGCTGGTAATCTGTTTCTTCTGAGCCACAATGTCTTACACTGTTAGGGTTTGTGCGCTCAAGCTTCTATGAAATTGATGGAATTGCTTACTGTATGCAAAGAATTGGTGCTGACCATATTATACAGAAAATGATATTAATTAATCAAAGAAAGTATGCTTGATATTCAATTCATAATAAAATAAAAGACAATCCATTTGGAATTAGCTTGACAGTAATTTTGGGAAACTTACTAATAACTTGTTTTTGTTTTACATCTTTATACTGATTCATCTACCACACATTATTTATTAACTTCAACTTATTATTTTCAAAACTTTTGTTTTGATATTTAGCTGCCGGCCCATCTGTTTGTCAGTGGCAAACATCCTGTTGTTCTTCTAAACCCATTTCATCCCCCTCTCTCCTAGTCCATCCTGAGGCCCTTTCATCCCAATCCCCCTGTTTTGAATCTCCTTCTGCATCCTCTTCTTGCATCATGTCTTCATCCTCTTCCCCCTTTCCCTCGCTCCATCATCTCTGTCGTTCCAGTCTGGCTTTTGTTTCAATCACTCATCGTCTCCCCCTTGTCATTTATCTGTGTCTTTCTTCCGCTCAGATCTCTCTGCCTCACTCTGTCCTATACTGAATCAAAACTCCCTCTGGTGGCTGGGAAAAAGTATGTCTTGTCTTTTATCCTGCTCATTTTCTTGGGTTTGCCATGTCACCTCACATGTCTTCTTCCGGTCAAATCTCTCTGCCTCACTCTGTCCTATACTGAATCGAAACTCCCCCTGATGGTTGGGAAAAAGTATGTCTTGTCTTTTATCCTGCTCATTTTCTTGGGTTTGCCACATCACCTCATCTGTCTTCTTCCGGTCAAATCTTTCTGCCTCACTGTGTCCTATACTGAATCAAAACTCCCCCTAATGTCTGGGAAACAGCATGTCTCATCTTTTATCCTGCTCATTTTCTTGGGTTTGCCATATCACCTCATCTGTCTTCTTCCGGTCAAATCTTTCTGCCTCACTGTGTCCTATACTGAATCAAAACTCCCCCTAATGTCTGGGAAACAGCATGTCTCATCTTTTATCTTGCTCATTTTCTTGGGTTTGCCATATCACCTTATTTGTCTACTTCCGGTCATCACTTTGTATCACTGCGTTTACAAACTGAATGAAAGCTCCCTCTGTTCATCTCTGCTTACACAGTGCCCCCATGTCTTGTTGGCTTGCTTTTATGAAGGGATTGTAAATTCTTACTTGGAACAATTCAAGGGGCACGTATTGAAAAACCAGGGGCATGGAAGCTGTCACCTCTGTACAGTCCTCAGTGAAGTTTCTGGACTGGTCATCAGATATGATTAAGAACCAACTTAAAGAGCGTTTAAGCTTTTCAAAGTCATTATCTAACCTCAAGAATGGGATACTTTTGAGGACACTTGATGGCAGCAGACTTACCTGGTATATCCACTGTGCTTGGAAATGTGCGCATGCTCATGACTACATAAACGATGACAATTTACCTGACATGTCTGCTGCCACCTATCGTTCCAAAGTCTCCCATTGCTTTTGAATGATGAAGCCAAGTGCGAGTAATTAATACACAACTGTATGGCAGCCTTTGAGTGAACTGCAGCAAAACGTGTTTTTGGACTACAGATGTGTTCTATAAAAAAAAAAAAAAAATGACGGTAGAGCATTTATAAGGTGTTGTTTTTGTGCAATTGCAAAACACTAAGCACTTCTCTGTTCCAAAACTCATATTACAAAAAGAACATCACAGATGTACTTGTTGTTTTGCCTCTCCAAAGGTTTTATAATCACATAGTTTGGTCTACCAGCTGCGTCATGTTCCCTGTATGCATAGCCATAACATACACTGTTTCTCCTCAGGCAAATAGGGGTGCCAGACTATTTTGCCTGCCAAGCCTCAGTTCAGGTACACTGATAAAAGAAAATTAAAAAAATGAGAAACAAAATATTTCTCGATGCGCCCTCTAACGTCACCGTGAAACGAAACATGAAGTTTCTGCCCTGCGGTGTACGCACGCATCATATTTTGTGTAAATTTGGATAAGAAGTGACCTCACGGGTCAGATCGCCTTTGAATTATGTGACCTTTGACATCACTTTTTCACCAAGTATATACAAAACAAGAATTGCATGTATACTGCCGGGTAGATTTCAATAGAGGGCGGTCTAGATGTAAATATAAAATGGTTGTCCCATTCATTACATTCTATGTGTGTGCAACTGTAGTACTGTAGTACTGAAAGTAGCAACGATAGCGATAAAATGGGCGACAGTTTTTTCCCTTCAAGCCTCAGTTTCAGAAGGCTGTGTAGGGATAGCCCTGTTTCTGCTCATACCTCAGTATTACTATGCAAGCTAACAGCTATTGATACCAATGGTAGACTAGCACAATGGCTGAGGCATGATAAGTTGTTTATTTAATCAGTTCCACTCAATAAACCCCATGCTTCTTGAGCAGCCAATGCTTAAATGTTATTCGGACAGGTTGTATGCATTTTATACCAATTACCTGAAAATTGCATCCGACGGCTATACTTTATTGTGTTTCTATTTTGATTACATTTTTTATTTTGCCGACAAACAGTTCAGCCAGAATTTTATCACCATGAATTTTTTTTTAATTTGTCACGCTAAAAATCAATTTATGTGGAACCCACCTGCAGTTTAAACAGAATTGATAAAATGCCTGGGGCGTGCAGTTTAGATTCATCCTCCTGGACACTTTTTTTCTTCTTATATTCCCCTCAAGCGTTGTTTTGTGATGTTTTTTTGTTCCCTTGAGGATTCTATTCAAATAAATCAAAGGTACCATGTATTGAATTAAAGATTCATCTGATTCTATGCATGTCTCATTTACATGACAATAACATATTTCTGAACGTTTTTATCATTTTTGATTAGATACTTGGATTTATCGATTTTGTTTTTGCTGACACTTTCCGGGATATGAAATTTCAGACCTTTGTCTGAATTCAGACCTTGTCATGTCTGGTGAAAAAAGTAGCTGTTATTTTCTTCCGATCTAAAGAAATCCTGCTCTTTGATCTGCTCCTCTAGTGCTGAGGATACTGTGCTAGAGAAGCTTCTTGAAATCTATAACTCCAGGGGTTACCAAAAGGTGTAAACGCCATCTTTTCAAGATGCCTCCTAAAGTTGTAATCCTAGTTTCAAACCTTTTTGACATCTCACTTTAAAATTGTCAAGAGGGTCTTTGTTTATTTTTATTGCTTTAATTTAGTTGGTTATTTTTTTATACTTCTCAAAAACACTTTGTATACTTCTTGTTGGTTGTTGATCTTGCTTGTTTAGAGAGAGGGCACAGTGGAAAATACTGGCTCGTTTACATATTTTCCCGACATGATTGTCATTCGCAAGCTAATTTCTTACTGGATTGTCCGTTTACCTCGCGCCTTGGACAAACAGTTTCATAGATCATTGTAATATTAATAATAAGCAGGCGTCATAATATTTCTATTTTAATCTGATTTCTAATATATATATATTTTTTTTCTCCTGAAAAAATCAGTAAGATTGTTATTAAATAGCCTGAAATGGTATGTAAAAGCTGTTACTATGTAGGTCAACCCATGTACTCAACAAACAAAAATTCTGTCTTTTAATTAAGCGTAAAATATCATTCCTCAATAAAAAGATCCAATTATTATTCACATAGCACTTTAAATCAAACTTTATTTGCTAAGCACTTTCAAATATTATACCTGAGACGTTTTTTTTTTATATTCTTTTGTGTTTACAAGTCTATATTGTAGCTCTGTGAATTTCTGGCAAATGCCACATATCCTTGGCAGCCTAGGTTCTGTTACACATAATTTGCTTGGGACAACAAAAAACGTCGCGACAAAATTGGTGCATTCCATTCTGTGCCCAGAATTGATTCCATGAATTTGAACAACAGCTCAGTATATAGTGTAGAAGTATACAAACAGGAGATGGAATTTAACCAAAACAGCCCTCTGGCCAGGAAGACTTGTCCAGAGGCTTGAATTCTATCACAGTCTGTAAACCATAGAGCGCTTTCTTCTATTTCCCAGCGGGATTGGATGTCTTTTATTTCCTTTTTGGTTTGTGGTGACCGGTAGCGTGGAGCGTGCTTCCAGATGTAGTATCACAGATGACCCAAGCTTATTATCTCATCACTTAATTCAATTTACATTTCGTAGATGTCACAGATTCTTTGTGGGCTTGCGGAGTGCTCAGTCCTCGTGGCGATGGACCGAGAGTCAACCATTCAGTCACAGTGAGTAGGTCAGTCGTAAAAGAGACCTCTTGGTGATTTAGCCACCTTTTAAATTAGATTACACTTTCACACACATCTGGATTAGATTTTGATTCTTGTTTCTCATTTAAGAATTGTCGCTTGTGTTGAATTTAACTAACTGCAATTATAAAATTATCATAATTATCAAGTGCAATAACGTGCACATCTCCATCAAGGTGCCCAAGGTGCCCTACAAGAGGACAATAAATATACACAACAGTAAATACTGCAAAGTACAAGCATACAGTCAAGCAGGTACTGTATAACCTTGTACCTTGTAGTTATTAACCTCCTAGGACTCCTCATTGGAGTATAAACTGGAGACAGCCAGAAACACCGGGGCAAACCCCTTCTCTTAACGATAAGTGTACTGGGTTCTTTTACATGCATTACACAACACACGGGACCCATCCGAAGGACGAAGCAATAATGGTTTAAAAGTGTCTTGCTTAAGGACACTAGTGTTGTGGCCGGGACTCGAACCCACACTCTGTTGATTAGAAACACCAGAGCATGTGTCTGGTGCTCTTAACCGCTCTTCCACGACACACCCTCTCAACATACAGGTACATAAAATTGTTCCGAAAGCATCAGACATGAGGTGTGTTTTAAGACATTTTTTGAAAGAGTCAGTGGTCTGGCGGGATTTTACATGATGTTGGGAGTGCGGTCCATAAACATGGTGCAGCGACTGAAAATGACCCATCACGCTAAGTGCCGTTAGATTTTGGTTCACTGAGATACATACTGGTGTTGATTAAGTGCTTGTTAATACTTTGTCCTCAGCAAAGTGTTTCTGCTAATTTAGTTTGTCATCGTCGAGCGAAGTTTGCGTATCTATGAAAGCTTTCTTCAGAAATTGATTTTTATAAGACTGTAAAGCGTGTTGCTCATCTTGTTGCAGTGAATTAGTGGCAAGTTTTCATGCTGATGGGCGGTTTTGTCGATGTGCACATCCTGAGAGTTTCGTATGCAACCATATCTGCTGCTCTAAAGCTCTGTGAAATTGTGGCCCTGAAAAATGGTCTGTGACAAAAGTTAAACAGCAAAACTGTTAGGTTAACCTCCCAACCAACAGAATCTCTTGTACGTGACACCCGATATGCTGATCCTCATCTGAGGACATTTTCATTAGAATGAAGAGAGCTTGAGATACCTGAGTCGTCTTACAATCACCAAGAATGGATCATCATCAATTTTTTTGTTTCCGTCACGTTTCCATCCATGCCATTTTGAAAAGGAGTCTCCCCTTTTTTACACGGTCGGTTAATTGAATGGTAATAGTTCCCCTGTGAGACATTACACAGTATACATGAGCTGTCAGCCTGCCCGTCGCCGAACGAGGATTTGCGCGCTCCACTCGCCCCGTTATCCAATACCCATAGTTAAATAGACTTTAACTGAGAGACCGGTCATTGTAAACATTTGTCGTTCTTGAGCGACGACGTTTTTGTAAGAGTGTCGGGATCGTGATACTCGGCAAATGGCCATTAATGTCCACAGAGGACATGTGTCTGACGGCGCTAGAATTAAAAGCAAACGTCAAGTTTTCTGAATGTTTCATTAATCTTGCACATGATGATCACTTTCCACTTAAGTCGCTTTACTTCTTGTACCATGGACGTGAAACCTTCCAGGCGTGTTACTAGTTGAAGATGCCCTTCAAGTTTGAAGGAGATAGCCATAATATCAGGAGTTGTCTACTTTTGCATAGTGTTTAAATATGATTAAACTCAAATTAACACTGAAACACCATGTGTACAACTTTTCGGAATGCATTTGAGCTTTAAAAGAAACTTTTTTTAAATCGTTTCTTGTTTTTGTTTTTTTGAAATTGTCAACTTAAGAAATTATTATTGCATAACGTGCAGTGAACTCTGTACCTGCAAACCTCTAAAAGAAAAGGATTCCTTAATTTGGAAGAAACTCGGAACCTTTTTGTGAAATCAGTGTATCAATTCTTTAGTACTGGGCTATCATTTTCACCAGATGGAAATAAACCCTTCTAGATTCAGAAGCAACTTTTCTTCAATTTGTGTTTTATCTGTATGCTGTGAAACATTTTCACAAAAATGAACAAAATGTCTTAAAAGTCTATTCCGGTATTTCTTAATATTATTTTTTTACTTCGAACGCCTTTACAGAAATTGTTAGAAGTCAGCCCATTTTGTTTTTGGTTTGTTATTTTTACTTGCACTCAACGACAGAAAAACAGAGGTATTTAATTAAATCTTGTGACAAGTTTAAGGTTGTTTAAGGTTGTGGCACGTTCGGTTCGGTGTGTAGATTGATGATGTTCAGATGACCATTTACTTCATTTCTTACTCCACTGCGGGCATGGAGGTTCATGTGGCAAGTGTTTGTAGTTTGACTTCATTTTCCCTGTGGAAAGTTTGGGAAGGTTTGCAACATTTTAGATAAATCTGCAGCTGAGAAAGTTGTTCATGTTTTTGTTACATGTACATTTTAATGAGGGCTTGTCAACTATTTATGTTGATGGCTTGTATACTTTTTTGGATTTTGTAATAAATATGCTTAAACTTTTTATTTGCTCTTTATTGCTGTCTTAGTATGTAGGTTTTGGAGTTTTATTAGTTACTTTTATGGTTACATCTAGTCGTTAATATTTTTTAGTGTTTTTCTTCAATTTATTTTTATTATCATTATTATTATTTTTGTATTATTATTTTTTTTTTGGCTGCAATTTTAATGTTTGGTTTAAATTATACAAATTTTTTCGGCACTTTGAGGGTAGTCTCTAGTAAGGGGCTCTATAAATTGCACTATTATTATTGTTATTACCTCCAGGTTGGGTTAGTGTAATGCTTTACTTTTCAAGCTTCACGCAAATCAAGTGAAAAAAAAATTTAACTAATTTAGAATTCCGCCATTTGACTGGACACAGAAACCAGAGTTCCATATAACTTATTCTCGTCATTGCTTCCCAGTTGAACAGTGGTTTGGTTTCAGAATTGTTGTTATTAACTTGTGAAATCATTGAAATGTAACTGCTCCAATCTGCCTCACTGACCTGGGGCTGGATTTCACAAAGAGCTAAGATTGATTTTAACTGTGAATCACTCTTAATTGCTAAGCAAAGTGTGATGTCACAATGCAAATCACTATGGTAATACTGACAGCTCATCTCAAGATGAATCTTAGTGCTTTGTGAAATCGACCCCCGCTGAATCTCTGTTTTCCATTGAGATCAGCAAGGCAGGGTACCGAGATTCGTCAGGTGGCTCCACCTGTGAACTCAGTAACAACCAAGTAATTGTGGAAGTTGTGCATTCTCAGTTGCTCCCATGGTATGGAATGATCGTCCACCAGACATTCTCACAGCCAGCAACTAGTAGGAATCCTTCAAGTCTTTCAAGTTAAAACTCATCTGTTCTTTCTTAATATGGTAGTCGTTTACTTTTACTGTTTTCAATAGTAATGTTTCTTGTTTAGTTTTTCTGCAATATGTTGTTGTGCACTTAACGTTAGATAAGATTGTTGTTTTTTTTTCAACTTAAATGTGTCCGCAGTTTAAAATAATTTTATAACAGACGGAGTAAATAGTATGTATTAGTGCAGTGTAGTAATGGCTCATTATTCGCTTATTTTGAATGATGCTTGTAGGTGATGACGGCTTGGGTCTCAGCATTATCGGAATGGGGGTGGGTGCGGATGCCGGCCTGGAGAAATTGGGAATTTTCATCAAGACGATCACGCAGAATGGAGCGGCCCAGCGAGATGGAAGGTAGGAATGCTAGTTTTTGACTTAGTATACGCTATTTTAAGTGTAATTTTGAAAAAGGGCGTCCTAAGTGTTTGTCAGGCTATTGATGCACATGTGCATAACCAAAAGAATGAAGATAAAATGACGACACCAGACACATTTTAAAAGAAAATCTTTCTCATTTTTAAAACTACAACAAATCTTGAGTAACATTAACAACTTGTTTTCAGTTCGATAAACTTTCCTTATCAATCTCCCTTCCATTAGTGACTTAAAAAAGTATGTCTTTACTTTCATAACTTCCATAACTTGTATTCATAACTTCAACTGTTATCAACCCACACAATGTTTTAACCATAGAAATAGTGTTTGTCTGAGTCTGCTTGGCACGCCCTCTATGTCAGCTATGTTCATAGAATATCAATATCATATGACTTGCCTGTATGGCAAAGTTAACCAGATTGACCAATGGGAAAGCTGGAACTGCCTCACAGCAGATATGCACAGGCATTCTCAGAGTTTTATTTCTACGGTTTTAACAGATAAAGTGCGTTCTAAAAAGGCAGCTGTGTAGTTATCCTGATCATTAATACTAGAACTATATATCTTACAACTTTTTAAATTAACAGATTTTTTCTCCTCCAATGTACACTATGGCAGAGTGTTAACCACAACAAATATGTTTTCATGACCATTAGGCTAACATTTGTACAATATATAGATGTACCCTACAACTTTTTTTGACAGAATGTCAGCCACAACAAATATTTCGTCATGACCATCAATATCTGAACAATGTGCACTGTCAAAAAATGTTTTAAATTATGTAAAAGTTCCCTCTTTCAACGCACAAACTGCTGACATGGTACAGTAAGTGGACAATAACAAACATGTTTTGCCACATCCACCAGGAAAAAATATCGTCCTTTACTGTATCCGTTTGGATGACAAAACAACATCAAAGGGAATCCTCCCTTATTGTATATTCATAGAGTTCTTCATCCTTAGTCAATCCCATTAATGCACCAGTCACCCCCCCCCCCTTCCTCTGCAGACTGAGTCTGCCAGTGCCGCAGCATCTCTGTCAGTCTCACTCTGCGCCATTGCTAGAGGCAACATTGTGATTTGGCGCTTTGCTTTTCACGTTAAAGGGATGGTGAAGGTGGTTGGGTTTTGTTTTGTTGGGGGGGTGTAAAGTAGGCCTACAGTAATTCAGGTGCTCAGGTTTTGGGTAAAACTGTGTGTGAAAGTTTCCTGTTTTTTCCAAGTTGAAAATGTTATAGTTGTTTCTCTTACCTTATGAGGCAAAATATTCTGGGGCAGTTTTCTTGAAGATGACATCATTAGATTGGAAATTTTCTTTGGACAACTACTACCAAAACTGCATATTTTGTACCAAAGTAAATTTGGAATAAAAATACACACATGTATGTATAGAAATTCCTTCCAATAATCACCTTAGAAAGTTGTACTCAGTTTATACATTTTCGATGCCAGCCTGGTTTTTCTTTTAAATCCTTCTCAGATTCAGATGTCCATCTGAATGTGTTTTGTATTTAATCCTGCCGTCTATTAAAAAAATGTGAAACATGGTACATGAACCTGCTCCAGAGAAAACAGTATGTAGGGCTTGAAGATTTGCATTCCATCAGTGCTTGTAATTGCATCAGTACAGACAACATGTTTTTCATGTAACTTAAACAGAAGGTTCTAGTTCTGGGAGGGACTGACCTGAATATTTACATTCAAGCCCCTTCCTTAACTACAAACAAAGGCGTCTCTTGATTACTTTTTCTTTTAATGCGTCTGGAAACCTTATGTCTAGGTTCTAGGCACACCTGGAAACTCTCTTTCTTGCCATGCCTGTAAACTCTCTTTCAAGGCGCGCATCTTCGAAGGAAACTTTCAATGAAAATCATGTCCATTTCAATTCATTATCCAAAAGGTAATATACTTATATGAACAATCCTGCCTTTAAAATGCTTATTACCATGGGAATAAATGGAGTTTTTTTAAGGACAGCAAATGTCTATTAAAATGTAAAGGTTAAATTTCTTTTCATTGCGCGCTTTTGTTTCATAAAAAGGTGAGTAAAACTTAGATAGATGTTAATATTTGCATCAGGGGAAAAGAATATAAATTTCAATTTGCCTTACACCGATGTGTGATAAGCACTGAGCAACAGTTGTTGTTTGAGTTCATAAGGAGTGTTTATCCATTGATTAAAAATGAATGCGTGGCCGTCTTCGTGACGTAAGGTCAGGAAAAAATGAAGGCCCTAATCGGGCCCCTTGATATTACTAATTACAACTTCGCTGCTTGAACGCTTCCAATCGACTCAAACTACACACAAGACGTCAGGGCGGCAACACTGTACAGGCAACAGAAGCTCCCGACCTTACATCACTAGTTTGTTTTGTCAGTACTTGGAAATGTTCAAAATTAATTATAGAATATTTATAAGAAACATTTTTACCCCCAAAAACCCTGTATTTACAGTTCAGAAATACATTTCTTAATTTGTAATGAATGAAAGCTCAATTTCAAATGCCTTTTAAGAGGAAATAGCGGTTTCATATTTTGCTGAATAATTTGCCAGAGAGCAATTTGCAAAATACAATGGAAGACTTTTTTAGGACACTAGGTGGCAGCAGACTTACCAGGTAAATTCATTGTTCTCTGAAATTTGTGCATGCCCTGAACCTCGCAAACAATGGAAATTTACCTGGTAAGTCTGCCTCCAAGCGTTCCAAAGTCTCACATTACATTTCAGTGTAGATTTCGGTGTATCCCACTCTTCCCAAAGTTGACATTGAAATTCATTACTAAGTTTGGATTTTCATCAGGCAGTTAATTAAGCAATCGTTTTTGTCTGTTGCTATATATCTCTGTCTCCATTGTATATTTGTGTAATCTTGTCTGCCTGTACCCTCATGTACTTCTGATGTATTTGTAATTTGTTTTTTTTAATGACTTGTGGTTTTATTACTTTTTTAATGTAATTTTCGTTAACGATGGTTTAAATTACCCCCAAGGTGGCAGGGCCACCATTTATAATTAAAGCGTTGATTATTGTTATTACGGGAGCAGGAAAAAATGCACTCTAAAATCCCATCTGAAGGGTCTGCACTTAATTTTGTTTATATAATATTCATTTTATTTCATTTTGTTGTTTTTTATGGGAGAAGCAGGAAGTGAGGAGGAATTTTAAGATTAAAGAAAAGATTTAAAAATTTTATAGCGGCCATGTAGGCATTGTAGAAGGAAGAAAATCTGCGTGACATGGTTCTTGTGTTTCCAAAAAAATCTGAACCGGAAAAAAACATCATAAGACTTTCCTTAAGAATCTTACTTTCACAGCTCTGCTTTCCAAATAGACAGATTTGAATTAATTACAGATGCATTTAGGGACATTTTGCCAAAGGATACCACCCCAGAGAATTATTTCCGTCTGAAAAACTGTCAAAGCCAGTGAAATAATATTTTAAAATCCAAAAATTCACTGTTGCTTATTTTGATTCCCACAATTGAATTAACAATAATATCATACATTTATGTAGCATCTTTGCCACAGGATTCAAAGCACTAAAACAGCTTTGCCACATTTTAACGAGACACTTTTTAAAAAGCACCTTGTGAGGGTTGACAAGGTGCTATGGCGCAATGGGCTGTCAACCAAGCCAGAAACAGCAGAGCGACTCCCTTCTCGATGACTTGGTTCTTTAACATGCATTACACAACACATGGGACTAACGGCTTTTCAGCCCATCCAAAGAACGAAGCAATAACGGTTAAAGTGTCTTGCTTAAAGACGCAAAGTGTTCAGACCGGGACTCGAACCCACACTGTGCTGGTGAGTACATCAGAACTTGAGTCTTGTGCACTAGACCACTCAGCCACAACACGCCTGATATGTGCAAAAATTCCAAACACGACTTAAAACTGCTTTTTTTTTATTGTTGCACAGGAAGCCACTGAACGTGATGAAATTTTCATAGGTTGACGTTACTATACAAAACTAGAGGAGGGGAATTAATATCCTCTTCCCCGAAAAAGGCAACGATGGAGATGCCCTTAAAGATTATTCTGTCTCAATAGTTTGTTTTCCCCCCCATGTATTTGAATATTCATATCGCAGCTATTTTAAAAATCCATTTACGCCAGCTTCCAACATAAATATTTTGTGATACAGTATGAGCGAAGAGCTCTCAAGGTTTTTGTTCTTACACTGGATGTGATAAGTGCATTACAGGAGGGTTTGACTCCTTTGTTGGGTTGCAGACTGACTGCGCTCTCCTTGGCTAAATAATCAAACGGAATAGAAAATACATTTAGAAATGAAGGGCATGTTGATGAATCAATCATGTTTCTGTAGCTAGTGAATTTTGTTGGTGACGTGTAAGTTGAAAGTCAGTATTACATAAACCGTAATCGAAGTCAGACTCCTGTTTGAGTCGATGTGAAAGTCACTGATGATGAAACTTGAGACCAAGACGGCATATGCATGTGAATAGTAAAAAAAAAAAGGAAGGTCAAACTAAAGTCTAAGTTGTATATAATGGAGAACAGGTGCAATCTTTTCGTCAAGACAGATCATTGTTCGATAAGAGAGTTTGATAGAATATGGAACGGGACCCAGACACGAAAAAGCACCAAACTGAAATCCTCTGAAAGTGTAACATATATGAGAATTGATTCTGCTATAGATTGCGACCTGAATTATGAATAAGTTGATTCATGCTCTAATTTCTTCCCTGATCATGCAATGGAATATTGTTTACGTTTATGGAATACCTTTTCTATTCGAATCAGAATTTGCCAGCTGAAGGTCCCGGTAGTTACATTTTACAACAATGCCAGAACTCGGCATCTAAGGCTAAATCACTTCTGTGTGTCGCCTTGCCAAGTGTTTCAGTGTGACTCTTTCCTTACAAGAAAATTGGAGATCCATGATTTGTTTGTCCCTGATTTCTCGCAGGAAATCTGAATGGCTGGTTATTTTGTGTCAAAGGATAGAACATATTGAATAAACATACCCTTGACAACAGTTTTCTTGCAGCAAGGTTTTTCCTTCATCCTTCTTTTTCATAGTATCTCGTGCAGACTGCCCATTTCCAGTTGTATAATTGCAATGATGCATAAAGAGGAGCCAGACTGTTTACACTTACAGCATCAGTTTAGTGGCAGTGTTTTGTGGGCTGTAAATGTACCAGAGTTTGTCAGTTAGTTCAAACAAAATGAAGATTACTTCTTTTCCAACTTATCCCTGTAAGTGGTGAATGAGTCAATGAAATCATGATATAAACACCATTCTCAAGAATTGCAATATTTTCCAAACCAAAAAGGCTTTTTTTTTTTAAATTTCCCTCTTCTGTCATCTCACTCCTTCAATATAAATTTTGTCAAATACGGAGTAGAAGCCCTAAAATTCAAGTTTTGGTGTTTCAAACATTTTCAGAGTTTGACCGAAAAAGGTGTCTTGTAAAAGAAAAATGACAATTTGACTGCAGTTTATCAAAATCAATCAACTTACCCAGAGTTCATAACAAGAAAATGAAGTTGTTAGGGCGCCCTCAGCTGGTCAAGCCTTCTAGGACTCTTTATGTCAACAAAAACTTTTAGACTGAACTCTCTTTTTTCCACTGAGATATTTTCCCAAAAGCCCATTGTTGCTTTAGTCTTTCTTTCATAACAGACTTATAAACTCTTTTTAAAGATGATATGCTAAAAAAAATTGAATTTTAAATCAACCATTTTTAAACTTTTGGTTAGTTTTTTTTAGGAAAAGCACTCATTCCAACCTGTTCAAGAAATGTCTTAAAATCCTTGATGAGTTCAGTTCAATTTAAGTGTTTAGTTTTGCCCTTTTTTTTTTTTTTTTTGATGAAGCAGCTTATAATTTGTTTGCATGCTTCTGTGAAAATTCCTCTTGCTCTCCGAGAGAAATTATGGTCAGAGGACGGATTGAGAAATGCCATCTGTAAGACTAAGTGTACAGTCTTCAGATCCAAATTCATCCATTCACTTTGAGAATGAGATCAACTATATCACGTCTTTATTATACAAGAAACATGAACCTGAACTTAAAGCTCCTTATTTCTCTCTGACACCATCGTGGAGAGATTTTATAATCCATTGGGATACAGAGGTCTTGTCAAATTTCTCAAACACAAATGAAAAGAGACTCCAAAATATTGATAAAAGAAACAGAAAAATGAAAAAAAAAATTTGAATGATTTCTGTTAACACAAGATTTGGGGGTCTCTGCAGCACTTCTTGTAATTGTGCTTAGTCCCTCTGGACCATACATTGATTTTTCTTGGCAGTGGAAGTTGGTGATAGGGGCAGCAATTTTAAGCGGTTGGTATGACAACGCTGCTGGAGTAATGACAACAGGACTTCCTGAGTGCAACTGGGACCTGGCCCCCAGAAACGGTTCATGTCCAAAAATTCAGTGCGTTGCCGGAAACTTGTACTCAGTGGGGAAATTGCTGTGAGTTTTTTTTTCTTTCTTTTTCCCCCCGCCCTCGGTTTTATGGACCAGGATGAGTGTGGCAGTGGGCACGTCAAATGGGCAACAGGACTCATGTTTTTTTTAGACCCTGAAAGTGGTCACAATCTTGTAAAAGTAGGAGAAGTCACATTTGGGAATTGTGCTGTGTTTTAATGTAGTTTGCTTGTTAAAAACATGTTGATAGATGTTACTGGTCGGTCACTGTGGGGTAGGTTTAGTTTGCTTTGGTAAGGAAACACAACAGAGGAGTATGCAAACATATAAACATAAACAAAACTGTGATATTTATTGATGAAATCATAACAGGGTTTCAAATACTGTCATTTCCTACTTGAAAATCCATTTTAGCTGGACCCTACCAAGGAACCTTTAAGATCATCCTTGTACTTCAATTAAGCCTTCCGCCCTAAAGGAGGGGAAAGAGCAAACCAGCACACTTCTCCTTTTTCAAAATAAAAATCAAACCAGAGGAGGCATCTCCAGTGGGCACCTTTTTTTTGTGGTGGGGAAAGAAGGGGAAAAAAAAAAGAAGTTTCCCACAGCGTCTAATCAAGTCCATGGGTGGAAATAAGATAGTCACTCTGTCACTATGAATTACTTCCTGTCTGATGAGTTTCCAAAAGGGTTAATACCGGAAGAGGCAAGAGAAAACATTTCGACATGCCTTCAAGGTGGTCATGTTATGTGCTAGGCTGGGGACAAAGATCTAGTGGGGGTTATATTGAAAGTGAAATTGGATTGCATCCGGGAGCTTTTCCGGGATTTCCTTCGTGAGGTGAAAGGGGTCTGTTTGAAATTCCAAGGTGGGAGAGGTTGAGAGATGCGGTAGGGATACGTATGAGGGGGGCATTTGTAACTGAAAGGGGAACTGTTCCTTCGGCAGGCCAAGTCCAGGGGCTGGAGACCTCTGTTTGTAAGGGTCCAAGGTCTTAAATCATAGAATAGCTGCTAGATTTGATAAAGGGAGAGAACAGATAGAGGTAAATTGGAGTATTACATTTCATTGACGATGGAAACCATTTACAGGAGACCATTTTTGTTATTACTTTTTTTCATGGTTTCCACTCCAATCTTATTTTATCTGCTGAAAAGAAAAGGTTATTGATAAATTGGACTTGACATCGACATTCACTGCAGTCGGGTGAACATTTCTTGAGATGACTTTTTTACACTTTTTGTAAGGCTAACTATAAACCTGTAAAGTCTTACAAAATTTTGGGGGTTTTACTTGGACTTTCAGTCATGCACAGCCAAAGCAACCATTCTTATCCCAATGCCATGCATACGTGTAAATATTGTATAGTTCTCAATCATTTTAGAAAGATATTGAATTGATGTTAAACTGTTCTGTCGCTATTGTATGTTTCCTTTTCTAACTAAACCTTTATTCTGCCTTGGGTAATGCAAGTTTTCCTCATATTGGCCCCTTGCACTAACATCACATGTGGCTACTGTCTCCCACACTCACCATTTTGGGAGTCAAATTGCATAAAAATTAATGATATTAAGCAAGTAAACACTGCATCCTCTAAAACATCATCTAAAACGCACACTACACTACATAACACACAGGGACATTAACTCCCAAAATGACGCAACCCAAATTATTGTGATGATGACATCAGGTGAATCGGCTCAGTAGTGATGGCTGTAAAGAGTAAAGTTTTTCAACTATTATTAATCAGGCATTTCCGTTTGCTTTTTCTTCTCATTTTGGTTTTACTTGACACAGTATCAAGGTGAATGATCAGATTATTGAAGTAGACGGCAAGAGTCTAGTCGGAGTCAGCCAGAAGTACGCTGCCAGCGTCTTGAAGAACACCAGCGGGCTTGTCAAGTGAGTATATCCAATTACTTATAACTTTAGGGAAATTCCACAGTTACTCACGTTGTGTGTTCTCAATATCTTAATTATTGTATCTGCCTGGACAGTCTGGTCTACGCTTCTATTGTGATGATACATGGCTGTCATTACCAGAGGCTTAACCAGACATTTTTTTTAAATTTCTTTCTTTCTTTCTTTCTTTCTTTCTTTCTTTCTTTCTTTCTTTCTTTCTTTCTTTCTTTCTTTCTTTCTTTCTTTCTTTCTTTCTTTCTGTATTTATTATTATTATTACTATTATTATTATCATTATTATTTTTTATTTTTTTATTTATTTTTTTATTTATTTACACCAGTTACACCGCTGGTCATTACCTAGATCGCAGATAAAGCCGTCTATGTCTCTGATCCTTAACTCTAGAACAATATTCCCTGCACCTTGGAACACTAGACACCATGTCGTCATTCAAAAAATATCACAACTCACCTGTTTCCAGTAGTCAAAAAAGGCATCTTTATCTTCTGTTAATGCTAAGCTCCATGATCTAGACGGAATGGTGCTTTATAAATATTGTTATTAGTTTTATTATTGTTTCATTGATTACAGGAATAAAGAAATATTGTTCACTGATTGATTTTGATTCTGACTTGATATTGAGATTCGGTTGTAAATACTGTAAGAAACTGTGGAATTGACCTTTTTACTACTACTACTACTACAACTACACTGTTTTGGAACTGGAAGTATCAAAAACTTTGTGCATGCTTCCCATAGGTATGTGACCTCATACATACCGAAGAAGACAGCTATGGACAATTAGAAACATGGGAATATGTAAAGTAAGCTACAATATAAACAAGTAAAAAAGTCACTGTAACCCTGAAAAATCATCCAAAATCTTTTTCAGGAAATTGTCTGAATTTAGAGGTTAGGGACTAAATAACAACTGCTTATCATTGGTCTGGTATACCTGTCTTACCTTAGTCCTAAACACTTCGGTGTTGATCTGTAGACTAATCTAAGCAGATCGTTCGTGGGCGTTTACACCACGGCAGCTGTGGCCTCTGCTTGTGCGCGCCAGCGCACACGCACTGTGAATCCTTCATGCTGATTGGTACATTTGCGGGGCTGACGTGCTATTGTCGTGTCGTGCGTGTGTGGTGGTGTAAACCACCAAGAAACGAGCTGCTCAGATTAGTGTACAGTAGACGATAGTGGTAAGTTTTGGGAGGATCTATGCCAAAGAGACGATGGGTTAGGTTTTAATGTTTATCAGCTTTGAATTCAATACTATACATTATAGTTCAATACACCTAATGTGGAAAGTTTAACATTGCAGATGGAAAAACAAAACAAAAAATTCTGACTTATGTTTTACATTAATAATTTTGTAAGTTTAATCCAAAGTAGTTAAGTTCACCTCATGTGAAATTAACTTTACAGGGATGTCACTTTGAGAAAAAGGGAAAAAAAACAACTCAGGTACATGACTTCTGTCAACATTAACCACAGACTTTTTAGTGCAATGAGTTACAGCGTGACATTAGCGAGGGAAACATGATTGTTGATGGCGCCATATATTGCATTGCATTGCATTGACAGGTCATGTATCTCCGTGTGGAATGTCAACGACAACTTTCACGTATGTAATTTCAAATTTGCAACCAACCATAACGTTGTTGACCGTGCGAGACATTTCTATCGGGTCCGTGGACAGATTACAGCGTTGTGTTATTTTTGTTTTAATTGGCAAGCCGAAACATTACATTTAACGGTGCGGTAGCACACGGTTGGTATATCTTTTCAAATTAGTTGGTGCTCTGGTTGAGATGGTTTGATCCGTAGCGACTCGTAAACTACACTTTTACCATTAACTGTCGGGTATAAATCATGTCTCACGGTGGAAGTTATGGCTCATGGTTTTCCAAATCAGACCGCTCCCGCTCTGTTGATATTTTGTGTAATCGTTTCCGTGTAAAGTAGAATGGCTCCATCAGTATGGCATGGTGTATTTTAATCGTATCTATGGCGAATTTGACGTGTTAAAAAGACTGAGTTTTCACTTTTTCTGAGTTTAGTTCAGATTCAGGGGGGGGGGGTTCAGGTTTGTTTACCCCTTCATCTAAGGTTGGACTTGATCACAAATTTTTCTTTTTAAATTTTGAATGTTTTTCTCAAATAGAAACAAAGATTTGCTTTGTCTGCATTTCTACCCATGTTAAGACCTCAAGTCACATTTTAATGCATGCAAGATCCAGTTCCAAAGCCCTGTAGGTATTGAATTGTAACCCGGCCATGTCATCATATGTATCCAAGTGAATCTTGCTAATCCACATTAAACGGTCACTAATCTAAGTGCCGTCTGCACACAGGCAGTGGATATTTGTTCATTCTGCATGAGCTACCCCTGGCAGAGTGAAACATCTCATACACGTCTTAACCCCACAGGGCAAGGGCAGGCCAACACAGTCTTCATCAAGTATGCATGAGTCTTTAGATATCTGTGGAAAGAAACACTTCAGAGTCAGTGCCCCATGTGTATATCACAGATGAAAAGAGTCCTACTTCTCTCTGGCTCTCCCCCCCTTTTTTTTTCAATCAAGTCATTGTGAAGTTTGACCACCTGTAGTACCTTTCAATCCAGACACCTAGTATAACTAGTACTATTCCAGACTCCCTTTCACCAGAGGATGCAACTGTCTTCATCCAGGGTTAGGTTTCACCTTTCTCAGGGGGGAAACTCTTGCCTGACATATCGACAAACCGCGAGATTCCTGAAGAAGTGCAGCGTGTATATTTAGCCTATGGGGTTCAGCACTTTTGTTCTTTACCCTGCTCCGTTGAGTTCAAGTGAGCCTGATAGTGAAATAAAAACCAATGGTCCAGACTGAGTGAGTGTGGAGATATGGCTATTTTATATGAATTTCTTATGTAGAGAGAATTCTGTCTTGCTTCTGTCTATAGGGGTTACTAGAGGTTAGACTTTTTTGGTCTAAGAATCTACAGACGAATGTGCCTCCGATGCGTGCTCTAGTGTTGTTACATTAGTAGGGGGAGAGGTATTAGGTTCGATCTAGACACAGTATTTATGACGCTAATATCTGTGTTCCCCATCGTTCTTTATACGCTGGGGGGATTGTTATAAGAATCTTGTATCACACGCTCTATTGAGTATCACCATGCATCGTTGGTTCAATAGATAGCTTGGTCTAAGGCAGAGCCTTTGTGGGTATCAGGGTTGGGATTTTGTGATAGGGAGGGGGACACATCAGGTTTGTTATGAATCAAAAAAAAATGAAAGCTAGTAAAATGTTCCGAGGTATCAACAGTGTCTGCACTTTCATTGATGGGCAGAATCGAGATTCTATTCATATAATCACAAACCAACCTATTAAAGAAACCTCAAAGATTTGGAAGATTAATTCATGATTAAAGTGACCATCGGCGTTTCCGTGTGTCGGAGCCAAATTTTCAAAATAAAGACATACAACTGTGAGTTTTCATACCATAAGAAGACATCTTCGCGATGTGCTGTATTTTCTTTCTAGCTCCATGACCATATATCATGGAAACTAGATACAGCAAATCAGACAGACTTCACGAGTCCTAACACGGACCTGTGTATCAAGTGATTTGAGATTAAATGTCATCAAATAGTCTTCTTAATAAACACTGAAAAATATGTGCACATTGCTTTAAAGCGGGCTAAAGTCAGCCGTAATCAAAGTCAAGGCATCCTTCAAATCTGTTTCTATGAGCAGTTTTCATTCATTTAAAAATAAGGCATCAAGTGTTAGGATCAGATTCCATGTAAGTGCTAACTGGAGAACGTTTATCATCATGTTGTAATTGGTAAAGTCTAGTTTTTCCCCCCAAAACATGATGTCTTGACAGATAACCCGCATGTGTTGTATTTAATGCTTTGTAAGATGATTTGAAGATGACAAATTGTCCTGGGAACATAGTACACTTAGGTGTCCTCAGCTTTGCAACCCACATTTGTTTTCCAATATATTTCTTTTTAGGAAGTCGTTTTTATGTTGAGTGATTGGCAGCATTCTGATTCAGAACAGATGTATGTCGTTGTTGTTGTTTTTCTTTTTTTTCCTTTTTCTTTTTCTTTTTCTTTTTTGTTTTTTGGGGAGGGGGAATGTGGAATGTATATTGTATATTAAACCTACTCCCACATAATGTAATATTAAACCACTCCTTCTTTCCAGCAAAAATAAACTGCTCAAACTGTAAGGATTATTAAACCACTCCCACTGTGCAATATTAAACCATTCCCACTGTGCAATATTAAACCACAACCGCTGTTTGCAATATTTAACCATTACCACTGTCTGCAATATTAAACCACACCCACTGTGCAATATTAAACCACACCCACTGTGCAATATTAAACCATTTCCACTTTGCAATATTAAACCATTACCACTGTCTGCAATTAGTAAACCACACCCACTGTGCAATATTAGACCACATCCGCTGTTTGCAATATTAAATCATTTTGACTGTCTGCAATATTTAACCACTCCCACTGTCTACAATATTAGACCACACCTGCTGTCTGCAATGTGAAATTCATTCCAACTCACTGCAATATTAAACCACACGCACTCACTGCAATTTTAAACCACACCTACTGTCTGCAATATTAAACCACACCCACTCACTGCAATTTTAAACCGCACCTACTGTCTGCAATATTAAACCACACCCACTCACTGCAATTTTAAACCACACCTACTGTCTGCAATATAAAACCACTCCCACAAACATTACTTTACTCCCAAGATAATGCAATAAAAACCTTGTTGTAGTTGAAATACTGACGCGCATTAATACATCCTTTTTTTAAGCCATATTTTTCCTCTTCTCACCCCCACATAAACTTCTCTGTCAATAGCCTATCCAGTAATATCCTTTGGGATGCAATGTTACTTTCCTCGCACGCATCAAAGAAGGAATCCGTGTCACCTTTAGAGGACTAAACACGCCTGTTTGTTTTTTAACTTGTTGGAACTATCATAGTCCTTGTCTAATGAACACCCACATATTACGCAGTCAGTGCTTTCCAAATGCTCCCACTCTTATTCCGTGGGGGTTTCAGAATCAATTTTCACTCTGTACTAAATTGATACGCTCTTCAGCACCACATGTAGGTTGCTGCATTGGATGCAGTTTTATTTATCAATTTGGTTTTTTTTTGGTCTGTCTTCCGTCATTGATTTCTTGCACATTTCTCCCAATGTATAGTGTCCGTAGAGCCAATAACATTGCATTCATTTTCCCTCATCACACCGTTGACAGATGTGTCCCATATTTCCTCGCGGATACGACACACTCTGAATCCACTCCTGTCCATTGACCCTCATGCCTTTCATGTCGATTGTGTCGTTAATCCATCTCTCACCAGCCACCTCTGCATTTTTCATTTACGCTCTTCATCATCCTTCTCTCCAGTGCACACATCCTTACTTTCACCTTGTGGCGGCCCACATCCTTTCCTCCTCTCCCTGGCTTATTTCTCTCTCCCACCACCCTACTTTTTTTTTCTGGGATCCAGAAGTGCTTCGCAATACTTTCGTTGCTCCCATTTCTTCGCCAACCATCCTGTGTCAACTTATCTTTTAACTCTCCCTGTTGATCTTACTTCCCTCATTCTTTCTCTGACTTTATTCTGCCAAATCGTAATCTCTGTCTTTCATCCTGTGCAATTATGGCGAACATTCACCTTTTTTTCCTCCTCGGCTCCTGGTCTGCGAAGATCCCACTCTGGGCACAATTGTCAGTTCTCTTACTAATCCATCTTTTAAGTCTTCATTCTGACAGCAAACCCCCCAGGTTTGCAGGTGTATATGTGGTGGTACTCAGACGACCTTTAAGAATGGTGCTGCCAGGCATTTTGATTAGCTTTAAACTAGGAAGCTAGGGGGCATTCCGCCTACTTTGATTCATCAGTGGGTTGGAAAGTCCCATGGTTGTGTGTGTGTGTGTGATCGGATTGTGTAACTCTTCGTTTTCTTATCTCCTGGTCAATTCCCTGGAAAAACTAGGGATAAAAAAGGATGAGAATCTTCTGACCAAGATTCTTAGATACTGAGTGGTGAAGTTGATATCTCGTCCATGTGGGATTGAGCTGTGATTGACCTAGTATTTGTCCGAAGTCTACTTCAACTAATGTGCACGTGATTCACACATTACCTCAATGTGTGCGTAGGATAATATTTAGCATGACTGAAGTGCGACTGCACTCGAGTAGGGTAAAAGAATAGCCTAAGGGCATAGAAGTGAGGGGGTTTTGGCCGTGCCCCCTCCCATTACAGGGTCGCAATATTAAAAACAATTTGATTTAAGTATTGTTGCAGGTTTTGAATATTTGCTGGAATAGTTAGAGCATGGAGGGACCTCCATGGTTAGAGTGTTAGTTTGATACACCATCATTATGTTTGAGTAAAGAAACAAAGAAACTGCTCAAAAAGTTTTATAGAAGTTCTTGTGAGGTCAATTTCATAAAGCTGTTTAACACACAAATTTGCTAAGCAGCATTCTGCTTTGCAGATGTAGGTAACCACCTAAAATGCAATCCATGATGTAATTTAAGTGACTGGTTTCCTGCTCATTTATTCACAGCAAGCTAAGTTTCCAGCCGTGCCAAGAAAATGGTCAGAAAGAAATATCTGTACGCACCCCTCCATCTACTGTAACTGTATGTTACTCACAGTTGGCATATTTTGTCCAAAGGTGCACAGGAGCTTGAACCCAGTTGCAAGTCAAAATCAAGTTGAACGTTCTGCCTGGAGGATCACAGCCGTGTATTTGTCATCCCTTGTGACAACCATGAAACAATTTTCTAGAGTTTGATGATAAATTGTGCCTTTGAACTCTTTTCTTCTTCTCTCGTTAGTCCAGCAGATTGATCATGGCAAATGTACAATTTGTCTGACAGATACAGGTCACCAGCAGTGACAAAACTAGACATTTGCATTTTTTTTATATTTTTATTTAGTCAAGTAAAAACTTCATTGGGTAATTCTTAAATCCAGCACGCGACTATTAACGAATCGGAAATGCTACCTGTTTAAAATTGTGTTCTTTCCTTTCAGATGTGAATAATGAAAAGAAAGAAAAATTGAACTTTTCTTGTGTTTGCCTGTTAACTTTAATTCAAAAATTCATTTAAGTAAAAAATACAATTTACAAGCCCAATATGATTTTTCTGTCTTTAATTTGGTTATTCGTGAGGCCTGATATTGTTTGTGGCTGGTGCGTCACTAATTTTTGCTTAATAACGGATACCTCAACATTCTCTGCCTAGCGGCGTAATGAAACCTGGCCCAGGCAATTTTAATTCCATGATAAACCAGGAGACTTAAACCTAAAAGGAACAAATTAAAAACCACAAAGAAATTGTTTTTGAACAGAACTTTTTGAATAAACTGCAAAGTATCTTTAATTTGTGTTAGAATAGATGTTGATATGTTTTTTGTGTATTCATATTCCACCTCTAGTTAAAGGCTTACGCTAGAAGTAATTTCCAAACACAAAGAAAAGAAACTGAGCCAATTAGGCAATTACCAACGTAAAAAAGTTAGCTGAGATGGAACTGATCTTGGCGCCAAACATCCTAAGATGTCATTCCCTTCGAAGTGCTATCATTTTCAATTGGTTTATATTGTGGAGTTATTAATATTTGAAATGTGTAACCGGTCGATGACTCAGCGTTGTCGGTGTTGTGAGTAACAGATCGTGACCGCCTCATTACCTAAAAATTAAAGAATAACCCAATCCTCGCGTTCAGTGGGGTTTTAATTTACCTCTGCCAACCTCTAACCAACCTAATCCAGCCGCTCCCCAGCAATTCTTAGACTTGTAAATGTATATATGTGACTGCTTGTCTTACCCTGAGATTTTTAAAAGGATCTCACAGCAGTTTCAAATAAATATCAATATGTTTCTACTAGAAACCCTCATACTTTCTTTGGAAACAATGACTGAAGATTTTGAAATTATTAAAAAAAAAATACTTTCAGGCAAGTTATTTTAAACGAAGTTGAAAGGAAACCAAGATGCAGTTCCGGTGATACCGTTAATATATCGACTGCAGGTATCAGTAATCAGGTTTTCTAAACAGCAGCAGGGCCAGACTTTATATTTGGGCAGTCAAGTGAGGGGAAGAGAAATGTTTTTTTTGGGGAGCAGTCAAATATCTGATTTCCAATGAATCAATAACATTAACCACAAGAGACATTAGAATAAACATCAATTGTAGTGTGAAGAGTGTTTTGTCTGGCAAAGTTTGTAATAAAACAAACGAAAAATAAGGATATTATGGGCCAATTGCCTGCAAAGAACCAAAATTCAATCTATTCGAAAGCCAGTTTCAGTGTGTGTGGGGGGATTTTTTTTTCTTGTGGGGGGGAAGCTGTTTTCTTTTTGGGGGGAAGAAACACATTTGGGGGCAATAAACAAATTTGGTGGCAATTGACACCCGTTGCACACCCCCCCCCCCCCCCCCCCAGCACTGCTACTTCAGTCACAAATTTTTTATCAACCAAAATGTATCAACTGGTCCCTATATCGCGAGCATCATATCGAAAGTACAGCAGCGTGCATAGTACCAGTGGTTGCATAGTAACCTCTTTCTCAGGTAGTACCGCTAATGTGGTTGTACAGATCAATGGGGACGATGAAATAATGTTCTGAGAACGATCTAGGTAATGGACGCGGGCATCATGACCTACCTCTTTCTCGGGTGTATTGCTAACTTCAATATACATATCAATGGGGACGATGAAATGAATTGTCTGAGGACGATCTAGGTAATGGACCCCGACAACATGACTTTTTTGAGATTATGTATTATGTCACATGATTGGTTTTCGACCAATAAAAATCACAATCTGATACCATGGTATAACAATGACAGTTGTTGCTGATCAATATATCTTGTCCTGAAAGCCATGCAGAAATCTAGATTTCTGTTACTGTTCTATGTAGTTAGAATTATGATGATATTTAAGACTTAATTATCAAACTAACCTTAAAGGTGATTATATTGGTCAGATATAACACCACAGTGACCCTTTCCTTGGCAGCAGCCTGTGGTTCACATCATGATATTGAACCCTTCTCTGTCAGCATTGTTTAACCACACTGGTTGAAGGCAACACGCATAGCAGGCCTGTATCAAAGACAAACCATCTTTGTTTACTCTCATTCAAATCTGTTTAACCAAACTGAGGTTTGCAGGGAAAATGATCTGGTGCCTTTTTTTGATATAGAGAGAACCAATATACATTATTGAAGGGAACATGCCGAAGAAGGTTTGAGCATGACCAAGGTCCATGTCCTACATAGTGATTGCCCATAAAAATGGTTGAGGGAAACCGGCCACCTTTGTTCTTTACTGCTAATACTAATATCATGTGTAGGGATAATATGTGTGAACACATCCTGTGGTTACCTGAAAACCAAGGAGGAAATTCCCTTTCCTGTCGAAACAAAAGAACTAGAAGTATAAATCCATATAGTCTGTCACAGTGTACACCGAAAACAAAAGTGAATCACGATTTACGTGCAGTTAAATTCCATACATGTCCATGTGTTTGTTGGTTAGAAAACAAGATTGACTGTTGTGACTTGGTAGATCATGGAAGTGGTTGTTTTCACAAGTTGAAGTGAATATCTTAATCAGCGGCTATTTTGATGCCAACGGATGCTGAGAGTTGAACATGCCACAACTTGTTGGATTTTAACAGATAAATATTTGGATCTCAAAGTTCTGCCTGGACAGGATATTATACACTGGAATATATCGCCACAATTGGAGGTTTTTCGTGGTTGAAAAACTTACGTGTTAGAGTGCTGTGTGGAAAAAGATACAGATCAGTGTTTCTGCAGGTTCTTTATCAAGTCATTCTGGAATCTTTGACATGAGAATATGTCAACTAAATGTAGTTGATAGCACCTGATTGACAGCAAACACACTCCCTCATTTCTCTCTTACTCTCTCTGTCTATGAGAAAGATTGCACAGAAATATGGAGTTGGTCAACAGTCCCATCGGAGTTATCCTAAGGAGTCCCAGAAGGGACAAAGGCATGCGACCGGATTCAATGGATCTGAGTCGCAGAAGGCTGGAGTTAAGCTGCGGTGAGAGGTAAGGGTCGCGAGGAGTGTCCCTTGAACTTGGGTCATTATCTGATCATCCAAGAATGGCAAAACAAAGTTTACTTGTCGTCAGTTAGCATTTGTAAATCTTATGGACTTTTTGTATTTGTCAAAAAGGTGATTGGTCTTTTTGAGAGTGATATTTGGTATGGTCCTGGGCAGTCTTCAGGCTTTTTTTCTGTACTCCAATGTGGTTTTTGTGTCATGTTTTTGTATCATTGTTATCTCTTGAAGTATGTTCTGGATAAATACTTCCACATGCCAATAAATCAATCAAACTTTCTCATTATGACAAAGAGCATGGCTATGAAAGATGTGTGTGTCTTTGAAAATGTTGCTTTTGAACATGAGTAGAGAGTGTGGGAAGAGCTGGATAAAGTAAGTGATGTTTGAAGCTTTGCATGGTGTAGGAAAATAAGAATACACTATTAACTAGTAAACTTGCGGGTACAACCATGTGTGTAGATCTCTTTTGAAAGGAGTGTTGGCTCTGAAAAGAGCCGGAGTGGTCTCGACGTTTCGATCAGTATACTCTGACAAAAAATGGTCATTCTCCTGAAGACGATCAGAGTATACTGATCGAAACATCGAGACCATTCCGACTCTTTTCAGAGCCAACACTCCTCACAAAAGAGATCCAAACACATGGTTGTACCCGCAAGTTTACTAGTTAATAGTGTATTCTTAGCAGGATAAAGTGTTTCCCCAAACACTAAATTTGTTGTTTGTTTTTGATAATGCCAAACTGAATCAAGCAAACGTATTAATAAGTCAGCAAAATCCTGACAAAACATGATCAGTCAGACTCAGTTTCCTTAAAAATAACAATAAAATGACAACACAGTCTTATAAAATTTCTACAACTGGATTGTAGAATATGTGTTCACTATAGCGACAGAACCAGGGGGATGGGTGGCACGTGCCCCCATGCAATTTTCCAGTGCACCCCTCCCCTCAACGAAAAAAATCCCAGTACATGTGGTGCATTAAAAGAAACTGAAAAAAAAGCCACCCCCTGTACACCCCCAGTGAAAAAAACCTGGCTACTTCGCTGGTTTACTACCAACTAGGAATGGAATGAATAGACTCTCCTGAAAACCAGTGATATAGATGTATCACACCCTTGTTACCCCGTTAGTGAAGAATACTAGATTAGCATTACATGAGCCCCTAAGCTCAAGGGCATAAATCCCTGGATATTTCTATTTTCTAATGGCTTTAATTAATCCACTTGATCAGCCTCAATCCAAGCCTGTGAGCGGCGGCATCAAACGTAATTGCAAAATAATTGTTACGGCCAAAACAGATGTTGAGCACTCTTAACAAGTGCTTTAACGATATTGCATGCATATTATTATTTGATCACGGGTCAATTTGGATTTAGAACTGTTCATTAAAACAGGGGAGGAGTTTATGAAGTCTTGGGGGATATTTTTGAAGACTATTTTAAGAGTGTTGATATATTTGCCGGTGAACAGGTTTTATTTTGTAACCTGTTTGTCAACCTGACTTTTTAGTTTTAAGAAAAATATAAATATTTCTGATGGAAGGCAGTAACTTTTTATCTAACCTCCTTTTTTTAGAACAACGCTGGTTGCAAAGATTTGTGTGCTTGGCCATTTCCTCGTTTTATAAAATGTTTTTTTGTAAAAAGGATGTAGATCATTTTTTCAGGCAATTTCTGGAATCTAAATGGTTTTTTTTTTTATTCTGTTACCCCAAGAAAACAATGAAAACGTACTCAATTTGAGTGATTAGTTTAACGAGAGAGTGGCCACAATGCTCGCTTGTAACCTGTCAAACAAGAGACTGAAATGATGTTTCAGCAGACATATATTAATAGTTATCACACAAGCACGAGTGGAATAAGGAAAGTTTAAGCGCTTCTGTGTCCCATATCTGAGTTGGATATGGGATGCAGACGTGCTATATTTTCCGTATTCCATGAGCGGGCGTGTGATAACGAATTTACAGTAAATTTACAACAAATTCTGAAGATTTGAGTTAGAACAGAGCGTAACAACAGCACGTTAGAGAACAGGGTGTGGTATGGGCCATGCATAATGACTAGATATATCACACTCTTATTGCTATGGATCGACCAATCAGAATTGAGGATTCAAGTTTGCTTAAAGATAATTAACTTTCCACTGTCACTTTCAGCAAAGTTCAGCAAAGAACAACAGATTTAACTGGTAGCCTGCTACCACTTAAAGAAAATAACGTCTCTTTCAGGTAGCACTTAGACTAGTGCTGTAAAGTTCTACTTAAAAAAAACTTTCAAAAACAACCTTCTTTTTGTCTGAAGGTGACAACGTATCACATGGGCACTTCTTCCGCAGGATGTTTGTTCCGTGGTTATCTTTCATCTGAGTAAAACGTGTTGTCAGTGATTTTTTTTTGTCAAAACAAAACTTGAGCCTAATTACCGGCGGGGTCCACACCCTTTAAAAACATAAATGTGGCGATTAATCAATCACGACCTCCTGAATGACAAGTATGTATTGTAGCATCCTTGTTTATGTAACTGTTGGCTAATTATATTATTGGGTTTGTCCTTGGTAGCTTACTGGGATTATACTCATGAGCTAAAATGGCGCCGTAAGTAACCGGTTCCTGTCGGGTGCCCTGCTTAACTGGTACACGGCTAACTGTTTTGTGAGTACGGTACACCGCTGGCTTGTTTTTTACCCACTCATAAAACACATAGCTATATAAAGTGACGTTTCTAACCTTAAATGTTCGCGTTAAATTACTCACGAGTAACGAATTCCGGGCTTTCTTCCATGACAGAGTCGCCAATTTTGTGAGACCTTTTTGGGTATGTATAGAACTGTTTGCCTTTTAAAGTTCAGTGGTTCTGATTGGTTGAGAGATGATAACATGACAACCGAAATGTTCTGTGAATCAGGAAATATTTTGGTTGTCATGTTATCGTTAAAGTTGTTTTGAATGGTTTTACAAATGTTACTTCCATCTGGGCTTGTAATTCTTGACATCGGAACGTTTTGCTGCTTTCAATCTTTGCATTTGATACCATGTGACAGTAGAGGTCTTGAATTGTTATCGGTTTGGGAACTGAAAGCTGAAAAATATATATATTGTTTTTAGTCATAATATTTCATTTTGCAAGAATTTGGAATGATAGCATAGTCAACAAAAGTTATCAATATTCATTGGAGAAATAGTTATATTTCCTGCGGTGTAGAGAATGTTGTTTTTGAGAGGTATCTGTGACATGAGATGTTGCTTGCCGGTGGTTTATATTGTTTAAGTTTGCAGATTAAAAACATTAGTGATCCAGTCTTGAACAATTGTATCCAGTCGAGGTAACTCTTGGTACTTGGTCAAGTTGGTCTTGAGTTCGGTTCTCAGTCTTCATCTTAGACCTTAAGGTCTCATCCACTGCACTTGTATCATACGTAGCAGACGTTTCATTTAGTTCAGATTTCACCTATTGCTGATTATTATTAATAACCTTTTTCAGACCACAATCGCTCTCCTCCGACATCCTTAACCGAGGAGTGCGAAAAAAGGCACTCCTTCAAATTTGAAGTGTATTTTAATCAATTTTTTGGAGAAAAATGAATTTTACTCACAGCAGGAATTTGATCATGTACCAAAAATAACAATCTGCCAATCCAATTCTGCACTCCGGTACACACGTATGAATCATCAGAGGTACTTCCATGCTGAAATTAAACATCATGAGCAGTCAGATTTTATAAAATCATTTTTTAATTTCACTTTTTCCACGAGCGAGTGGTGTTTGGTCCTGAGAGTTCTCCTCAATAATTTAAGGCGAGGAGTTTATAGGACTGCTTTTTTAATATCAAGTAACAAAAAGTCGCATCCCCTTAAGGTGATCCCTGTACAGCCGCTTCGTAGGCTGTATCATATACTTGGGTGTAATCTCTGGCTATGGCAAGTAAAGGTTGAATGGCTTATGACTGCACCCAGAACAAAGATATTGACAAAATAGGGAGTCTGCCAATATAGACCTTATGCATTGACGTCATCACGCCGCCATCTTAGAGGTAAATCGATGATGTAACAATAGACATGCAGAGATTTGTACGCGCGACGCACAGGATTGGCCAATGAACAACCTCATTTTGACCTCTAGATAAGAGCGCCCTACTCAAATGACATCATGTGCATAAGGTCTATTAGGGCTGGATAGCTCAGTTGGTAGAGTGCTGGCTCATCAATCAGGAGGTCGTAGGTTCAAATCCCGTTCTAGTCAAGTTTTCTTTGTTAACCCAAGGGACAGTCTTTTGAATTACCATTGAAATCAACTCTGGTGTTGTGAATTTGCCTTTTTGGCTTGAATAAAGGAAGGTTTTTACAATGCAATGAACATTGGAATGCCTTCGTCACTCCGGCTCCATCTTTAAAATTTCTCCTGCGTGCAGCCATGGTATTCATCCATTCCTTCAAATGCCAATTAGTTCTGCCCAACACTTACCTTTAATCAATACCAGTAACGTAGGTGATGTGCTCAGACAATGGAATTTTGGTATTGAAAGGGCCCAATAATTTACCTCTGGTCAAAGGGCACTTCTCTGAGGAAAAACAACAATTCTTCAGGAACATTTTAAAGGGCACCATCCCATTGCAAACCAAGAAGAAAACAAGATGCTGGTTAATTCTATCTGTGTTGCATGGTGCCCGGCTAAAATTGAGCTGGCAGCGCGCAGAGTTTATTTATTGTGCTCCACACACAACAAATTCTTTTTTACTATAAATTGCTCTGTTTTTATTCGTTGGTGGATTTTTTTCATTCGATATCTCATTTGAAAGTTCATAACTTTGGTCATCTTAGAAAAATAGCAATTCAACGTTTGGATTCATTCTTCAAGGTAAAATAGGCTTGAGCATGGAATTTATATCTGTAAGATAAACTGCACTGAAGCTTTAACTGCACGACAAATTTTCCATTGTACAATGCCTTCGTCGTGTGAACATTGTCGGCAAAAAACCTAACTAGTTCTGACTCATCAAACAAGAGCCCATGCTAGTAGCTAGTTCATGTTGAAGATTGTTTATTCACATTGTGATATCAAGGGTTATCACTCATCGTCACCGCGACTGTCAAATAAGAACGTCTGTCTGCATCGTCAGTGAACCTCATTACAAGACAGTGAGGATGGTATCTCCCCCCCCCCCCACTACAGTCCCCCCCCTTTCAGAACCCAACCTCCCCCAACCTAAACAAGAAGTATGCGAGTCATGCAGGAAGCCCATATTTGGTGGATCCATACGCCAGCCATCTGTGGCCATCAGCCAGCATTGGTCTGAAGGTATCTTCAGCATTATCTCTCAGCTGTGTATGATCACCCCCCCCCCCCTCCTTCCTCAAACTTTCATTTTGGAGATGTCTCTCCTCTGCCATCATCGTTGCCATTGGTTGACTGACCCTGAGATTGCCAGCTTGCTTTCTGGATGGTATCAATTAACCTAAGATGACTGCACCATCTGTCTTGACCCTTCCAATGAGGTAGGAAGCGTTGAATCATTTGTGCTCCTGCTGGATGCTCTTCTGCTTTTTCTTCTTCTTCTTCTTTCCCTTCTTTTTTTTTTCCTTTCTCCTCTCCTTCCTGAAGAGAAGTTGAAAATTATTGGCATAATGAGTTTTCAGTGTGTGTTTGTTGCCAATGGAATTGGGGGAACAGACTTTCTTAGTGAGGTAAGTTTACTTCTGGTTTGTGAGCAATTACTTCTGCACTTCCGATTACCAGGTTGCGAAACTCACAGCAAGATTCAATGTTTGTCAATCAATATGACAACATCTTTAGATTTTTTAACCGATCCAGAGGGACGGAAGCCTTTCTTTGTGCCCGCCTTAATTATGACATTTTCTACTATTGTGTGTATTTGGTAAGAGATTTTATTCCATTAGGCAAGCAGATTCAAAGCTACATTTGATTATCTATTTTTGCAGCAAAACAAATTGCATTGTGTGTGTTGTTTATTTGTGTGTTTTTTTGGTGTCTTTTTTCCCCTTCTTTAAATATGCAAATGGTGACATTTCCCCTGTGTTTTAAACAATGGTTTGTTGTTTATAAGTCACCCAAAACACATTTTCTCTTAGCTGTTTTGTCCTAAAAATGGCAATTTGATGTAAATTTGTTATTTATTTAGCAACACAATAAGCCACAGATTGAGTTTTTAATGTGATACTATTTGAATGCAGTGTAGCATGTACCCAAGGGATTGTGGGTTTTGCTGATAAGGCTGCTAGTTTAAAGGAAAACAAAAAAGGTTATTAACTTGATGTAAACGTCAGAACTATGTCGCAATAGTTTGATGAAATTTGGTCTTACCTTATACCTCCTTATAACAAAAAGTGCTGTCAAAGTTTGTGAAGGGCAAAGGTCCAGCCAGGTGGATGATTTAGACAGATGATGTAGAGCATTCTAGAAACAACCCTAACCAACACAACCAAATTGTTGAATTCTGTTGACTGAGGACTGCACTAGTAAACTGATTGTGTTTGGGATTAGGCATACCACCATAATCAGGGTCCAACAGTGTGGGTGTTGACTTACTATGTGATGTTGGGTTTTGATAGAATTAGGGATCCTAGTAAATTGCAGGCTCAGTGTGGATAAATACAAATAAAACTTCGGAGTGTTATTATCTGAAGAAAGGTTCTACATATCCAATAGGGATTAAAGTGCCCAACTCTTTACTGTTTTTGTTGTTTTTGTGGTTTTTCTTTTCTTTTTTTGGGGGGGGGGGTTTCATTCTCAAAAAAAAAAAAAAAAAAAAAAATTTAAGTGCATAGTCAGCTTTTACAAACTCTCAGACTGTAAACCTCGACAAACGTTGCTTTTTTCCCCCAAAGTTTTGTGATGCCATCAAGAACCGCTCTTTTTTTCAAAAAGATGCAAATCCATTTGTGACAATACACAAACAAATTGAAATTGCCCATTGCTATCTGCTATTACCATCAACTAGATCTGCTAGAAGATTGCATATGTTGGCCGTTAAAAACAATGCTGAAAATGAAGCCAGTGCCATGTGGTCCGGTGTTGAACTTCACTTACCAGTGTTTATCCAGCGCTATTGCACTTAATTATTGTGTACCCGCCGTAAATGAACTTTGTATAACATGTGTAAAACGCTCAATAATTCAAGCACAACTTCTGTGTGTATTGGACCAGCAAACATTCATCATCGTGTCGCAATCCCATCAGTCCGTTAATAGGTAATCAATTAGAGCAGCCGCAATGGTGTCCAGACAGACGACTGACAATATTGGAGGGGAAACCTTTCAATCCTGCCGGCGAGAGTAGCTCTTTACAGATGAAGTCCAAAGCGCTTGACTTGAGTCCACTTCCTGTAATTATTTAGCGTAAATCCCACAAGATGAAGAATATAATTTGTAGCCAATGTCAACTTGGATGTTTTATGCGATTACTTTTAAATGTCACATTTAATACACTGGTTCACACAGGGTCTCGTTTGCTGTAAGAAAACATCACCGCAAAATAAACTGTGAAAGCCTCGCGCATATTTGAACACTAAGCTCCGTTAGAGTGCGAGATTTTGTTTCCTTTACATGCTAAAGCCCCAGCTCAACATTGGTAAACTGACTGCAAATGCTTCCATTCTTTACACAAATCAAGATATTTGTAATAAAACCAAACTGTGAATATGTCAGCTCATTTCATTGTTTCGTTGGCGAGAAAACGGTAAAAATACATTCAGCATTTTTGTATGCATTCCTATAGGTAGAGTTTTCGTCTCACTGAGACGGAAACTAATTTTGGATCTTATTTTATTTATATTTAAAAATGATAACACTTCAGGCAGAAATATTTCATGGAAAGTTTTCTACCATCATTATCTTTATACCATGTATGTAAATCAGTGAACAGTTATGTTTTTCTTCTTACCAATATTGAGCTGGGGCTTTAATGCAAGTAAATGGGAACCCAAGGTTTTCAAACATGTCTGAATATGCGCACAACTTTCATGGTCTAATACATGAAGATTTGATTGGAAAATTTATGGCATACAAAAATTATGAGAACAGCAAAAGTCTGCAGGGAATCAGTCATATACCCCTAAAAACATTTGTAGAAATGTAATATAAAAAAATTAAAAAAAACTTTCTGGTGCCAACAATTGAACTTTTGTCTTTTCTTTTGACAGTGTGGGGCTACTTTTATTGTAACATCATGTTGGCACTTAACAGCATTTCAGAAGTCTGTTGAAGAAGAATTTTTTGAAAAAGCCCAACCCAACCCCGAGCGGGGATAAAAATGCCACTGATCAATGTTGAAGCCTGAGGCAGGCCTACATCGTAATAAATATTCATGCATTGAACTTTGACCTTGTCTGGCTATGTATTATGAGCTCATGTTTATGACATTACCCTGGGGTAGGAGAAGTTCACAGGCAAGACATGAGACCGAAATGTCAGGGAACACTTCAGTAAAGGCCATCCCCATTCATGGAGTATTCTTGACCTTGTGTATAGTACACACCATAAAGGTAACAGGTGCCACTCATCTGCAATATGTAAAATATTTCGCAAATGTCCAGAATGTGCTGTACACCTGGCCGCTGAAAATAAGTGCGATAATGCGTAGAGCAAGGGATAATGGAAGTTTAGTAATATCGCATTAATGTGTCTCAGGTTATTGCTGATTTTTTTTGTGCTACTTTAGGACAAACCTATGTTGGGTTTCGTTACATGCAATAATGTAACGCCAATCTTTATTTTCCATTTAGATGACAAGAGATTCAGTGATGATACCTTAAAGCTTAAAGGTGTTTTGGTTCTGGCTCATTTGTTCCAACTGCACCCTTGATTGTTTCATAGGGCCTGAAAGCTTACTGATTATAAAATTCATGCCAGTACCAATCTTCCAAAGAAAAAATACTTTCTGAAATGCTGTCAAAGTCGAGAAAATAGAATTTGAAGACACTCATTTTAATTTCGGTTGTAGCAATTGAAATTAAGGACAATGTATTTACATGCTGAAAAGTGTGCACGTTTTTTCGATATTTTCTCCTGACTCAGACAATGCATTGCGCCCAAATTTTCACAGGTTGTTTTTTTTCATGTATATATTGAATCACACACTGTAAGACTGCATTATCAGCTTCACCAATCCTATATTTTACCCTTTAACGTGCCCCAAGAATAAGAATGCATTATATAATTGTCAGTAAAGTCTCACATTCTTGGTCTGGTACCTTGCAGATCTGTGTTGTCAGTGAATAGATATACCTTTTTATTTGCTGTTAAAGGTTGTTCACCATCGCCCCCCCCCCCCCATACCCCCAAGAAGAAAAAATGTGAATAAACTATTTACGTAAATTACTGTATTCCCTCATATACATATATCACAACAGGAGTTTGTCTCACGCTATGACAAACACTGTTATGTGTAACCCAATGAGCCTTGTAATTTCTTGCACAGCGGTCGTTTAATATGCTGCCTTATCAACAATGAAAACTCCTCACGAAATGCCTGGAATGACAGGCGGGGCATCTCTCAGTGAGGTTGCGTGTCCATAGCGATGTGGGGTCTGTTCAGGTTGGCTCTTCCCATCATCTTGCATGCTCTCGTAAGTAACATGACATATGTGCAGTAATTTGATTAAGGGTATAAATATTATGGTACACATGTTAGGTCAACAATGGATCTTGAAGTGTTCAACCTCATAACCTCCTCCCCCCCCCCCCTCCCAGCTAGAGACCCTCCATATCCTGGAAAGTACTTCACTCTCTGGTAATTCAACGCCCACATTTTTCAACTTGGTACAGATTTGTATGCCTGTTCCAGTGATAAGCAAATTGTTATTTGGACCTGCAGAACTGATCCGTATGAAGTCAGACGACTGTTCTGAATAACATTTTGGAACTGTCATTAGTTTGTAATACACCTTGATTTATTTTTTTATTTTAAATTTTATTACACATCCACCAGTGCAAGTGCCAATAACAGGGTGGTGATTAGGAAACGAGAAGAAATGTTCAGTTTTAGATGTGGGAGGAAAACCCCAAATAGGGAAAACCCACGCGATTAGGTAGGGACTGAAAACCCAATCCACATGCAAGGCTCCGGTCCGGGATTCGAACCAGGGTCCACAGAGGTGAAAGACAGGGAAAGAAACCACTGAGCCAACCTGATCCCCCTGATTTGTTGTATGAGAGTCACCATGACAACAAGACATCAAGGATGTTATTATTACTACTTTCTGGTAATGAAACCAAGGGACCCTCAAAACTGACTAACGCTGATGTTTAGTAAAGACGATAAAGAAATCTCAGTTTGAGATGTGGGAGGAAAACACACGCAATCAGGTAGGGACTGAAAACCTGATCCACATGCAAGGTTCTGGGTCAGGGATTCAAACCGGGGTCCACAGAAGTAAAAGGCTGGAATCACAGTCTCAGCTATCTAGCATGCTCACCTATCCGGATGATGTAGCTGGGCATTTCAGCATGCTTTGGTCATGGTCACAAAATCGGACAATAATCGGACAGTGAGTTCCCTAGGGTCCCATTGATCTTAAGATTATTCTTTTCCCAATCATGGGTACAAGTTTACCAGATTACACTTTTTCAAAGTTGTACCTCCTTATTAGAATTTGTATAGAAAATTGTAAACACAATAGTGCACTATTCGTAATAAAAACAAATGTTGTATCAGGAGTATAATATCAAGAAAGCTTTTTTTCTGTGATAAAAAAGTAACACGTTCAATGTATAATCTGACTTGAGTATTCCTGGCTTTTTTAATAGTAATAACCATGGCATTTTACCGCGGCAGATTTTACGCAAAGTGCCCATTACAAAACATTGGTTAACAGTTAAAATATACAATGCTGCAGTACAATGAAAGTACATAAACGTATCAGCTCCAGCAAGGGTGCTTTGTGTATGGTGTATGTCCGTCAGTACGTACGACGTTCACACGTGACTAGATCGACTCAGCACGCCACTAAAATAGAAGGGAAAAGAGTTAGAGAAAGAGGAAGAAGAAAAGGGTTTCTTGATGGACTTGAGAGAGGGAGTTATGTAGAGATCAAGAAGATGAGGAGGCAGAATGGAGAAGTCTGATATTAATCATAAACTCATGTAGAGTACCCGCCTACGCCAGAATGCCGATGATGATGAGGACGACTGGACTTCATTCCTGCAAGCTTTTTCTTTGTAAGTTATGAAGTGATAGGATCCAGTGGGTCTTTCTATTTAATCTCCAGTGGAAACTCCAGAAGATTATTGTTGCTCCTTTCCCACTGTCCCATCATGGTGAGAAACCGGCAATGATGAACTCTGCGAAGTAGGTGACATGTGAGGAAATATTTCAAATGTGAAAACAATAATTCTTATCTTTTGTATGTTTAACCCTTTCATTCCCATATACAGTTACCCCCACATCGTGCATACTTTTTCAAACACAACATTTTATGTGTTTACATTAAAAAAAACCATTAACAAATTAGCGCAAATTACTTTTTTACAATATTTGAGATAATGTTCATCAGTTTATTGTCTTAATTTCTGGGTAGGTTTTGTTGACCTGTGTGACCTGTGACTTCCGGTTATTTGTGCATCGTCGTTGGTCTGCGACACATTGTGTGCTAAAATGCAAGTTATGTGCACAGTTCCACAAACGATACAAAATATGATGCCAACATCGTCCGAAATAAAGAAAGTTCTTCACACACCTGAATACCTAGTACAGTCTCTGCAAAGTCACCAGTAGCCAAGAAAAGAAAACACAGAAGGAAAACGAGCCACATTTTTACGAAAGTCTCGACGTAAAACAGTTTTTCTAATCAGACTCTGCGCAGCAGCCTCAACCCATGCAACAAAAGGACTAAACAATCAGAGATGCTGGCCTGAATTGCACCAAAAGAGGGCGACATTCAACATGTAGTTGAGGCTGTATTTTTAGTTTTCATAGCGTATTTGATGCGAGTGTGATAGAGGCAAATGTACGGCGACTGCACAATCCAGGATATCCCGAGAGCAGGATCTGAGTCCACGACTGAAAGGGTTAATAAAATATTATCATTAAATAGTCTCTCAGATTAATCTCCACAGATTCGGTTACCACACTAAGGATACAAATCAAGCCTCATTACTCGGTTTTCTTTTCAACATCCCCATAGCATCACGGATACCGGACACATGAACCTTCAAATTGTGAAGTTTTTGACATTATCTCTTAAAGTTAAAGGCCACACCGAACGTAATACATCAGCCGACAAGTGAAGGAAAAAGACAGATTGATCAGTTCTTGTAACCCATCCCCTTCTCTCTCTTTCCCATTTTATGCTCCAGCAAACAACATTCATCAGTCTTATGTTTCCTTTCTCAAAAGGCAGTGCCAAAAAAGAACATTGCTCCCCATAGTTCCAACACCTGATGGCCTGTCTCATTTGTATTTTTTAAAGACAAAATACAGGATTGATAATTGGAATATAAATTTATTAGTCTAATTCTAAAAGATCACTAATTATAAAGTTCATACCAGTGACAATCCTCCAGAGGAAACGTTTCCATCTGAAAGACTGTCGGTTGGCATTTAAAGACCCCAAAAAGCACCTTGTTCTTTTCCGAGTGAAACAAAGACCAGAAACAAAGAGTGAAACAGAGTGAAAAAAAAAACAGAATTAAATCTTTGTGCACTTTTATGGAAAGCCAACAAATCAAATCAATTCTAGTGATGAAACTTTGAAGTTATTTTCATTTTTAGTGACTCCACTATGTCCCAAACCTAACCACATTAAGTCAGTTGGCGATACCAAAAACAACATTACCTTGTAGATCAATTCCATCTAATTTCATCAATTGACGATCATAATTGAATTCAATGTCACCCAAAGCTATAAAGAAGAAGAAGATGGTCAATGTGGAGAGAAGTCAAACACAAAATAGAAAACATCTGAAGCCCCCGTTGTTGAGTATACCAGAAACGTGATCTTGGAAAAGATCGTCAGACACGTCAGGTATTCTCACCCTCTCTCTGAGCCGTGACTTCCTGGCCAGGCCGAGGGATCAATTTGCTGACGGATCCAGCTTGGGCTGAACATTCAATAAGAATAGAAGCCATGTGATCTCCAAATGCCAAGGTTAGCCGGATCAAGCCATCAATTATCGCACCTTTTTATGAAAAGATGAAATACTTCCTGTTCGGTGGTGATGTTTATGATGTTATATGATGAATATTGTGTATGCAGTTACTCAAATATTTTAGTTCATCATTTACCATAGTTCACCACCAAACCCTCCCCATCCTCCATAAAAAAAAAAGCTTATCCAAATGTTACCCTTTTGGGGTAAGAAACAAGTATTTTGAATGCACCATTCCATCTTAACCAGTTGCCGTTGCTCAGAAATATTTGCGTGGCGACACGACATCCGGCACCAACTGGTTCATTAGATGCCCAAGGTGCAGTAAATTCAACACGCAAACAAAAAGGCAATCAAAACCAAATTAAATGACAACATAAAAGACAAACAAATGACCACAATTCTCGAGTTACATGAAAGCTAAATTGAACAGTTGAGTCTCGAGGGTAATTTTAAAGTTTTGTAGAGAAAAAATACTACAGATATTGATGAGCAAATGACCAACCTTCCCCCTCATGAATTGTTACTCCTTGACACAAGCAAGACAGAACGAAGGATTATATTAGGTTAATTTTATATGTGGGAGCTGAACCACGGATACAATGAAAAACAAGTAGAAGTAATTTAAAAACAACATGAAAAATGGACAGGTAGTGAAAAACAGACCATGCTTGATTTAAATCACAAATTTACGAGAAGTCAGCACCTGAATGATCTCACTGTAACACATGCACACTACACCTATAGGGTCTGAAGTTTCGGGACTGTGCTTCTCTGCACATAATGTTTAATAATAATCAGTTTAATAATAATTAGTTTTTATAAAGCACTTATCTACGGGCGTCTCAAAGCACTTATTATAATTTTTTAAGACAGGTTTTTGAAGTTTTTGAACTTTGAGACTCATTTATGTAGCACCTTATGAGGGTTTACAAGGTGCTGCAGAGCATTCAGCAGCCACTGCCAGAAACACCGGGGCAAACCCCTTCTCTTAGCGATAAGTGTATCTAGGTTCTTTTATGTGTATTACACAACACATGGGACCTAGGGCTCTTTACGTCCCATTCGAAGGATGAAGCAGTAATGGTTAAGTGTCTTGCTTAATGACAGAATTGTCAAGACTGGTTCTTGAACCAACACTCTGCTGATCAGAAACGCCAGAGCTTGAGTCCGCTGCGCTTGACAGCTCAGCCATGACTTTCTTTCTAGCCTAATTCACTCCCCTGCAGGAGAAAGCCTCTTCACCAATTGTCCATTTCACTCTATCTTGATATATGTTCTTTAGTTCATCTCTCCATCTTCTGTCTCTTTCTTTGTCTGGTTTGGTTTCTTGGAGTCAAATTGGTTGTTTCGGACGACCACCTGTTGTCATAGCTGTCTGCTAAGTGACCTGCCCATCTCAGTTTCTTTGATATAATAATATCCTGCACTCTCGATTTATTTTCAGCCATGACTCGCCTTGTTAACTTGGCAAAGAGGTTTTTTTGTGTGAACCGTTCTATTGAGCGATTGTAGAAATATGGCTGGACATCATCAACATGAAAATGTTTTTAGTAGATTTATCATCCTGGCCTCAGACAGCAAATAGTGAAATTACCTTTTGCCAGTGTGGAAAATCCTCCGAGTTGTGCAGGTGTTTGAAAAAACTATATTCTAAAAGTGATTGACAAACTCACAGACAACCTGAAGATCTGATCAGATTTAAATCTAGAGTTCTGATTGGATGGTGAAGGTCACTTTCAAGTTAACCACACCTCCCCCCCAAAAAAAAAAATTAATAATAAGAATAAGAATAAGAATAATAATAAAAATAATTTTAAAAAATACTAATAAGATTTTGATTTGTTGTTGTCATAGAAGTTTTACAATTAGAAACATCTTGTAGATGTTAAGTCAGAACTCCTCATCATCAGTTTATCGGGACGCAAGCTTTTAGTCATCAACCTTTGCATTGAACCTATCACCCTCTCTTGTTATATGGGCTTGATCTAGTCATGCTCTCCACTAAGGTAAACCATCTTCAGCATCCAAAGAATGTCCACGCATCAGGATTTCCTGTAAGTCTTCCTCCAGCCGAAGATTTTGTTCTTAGTTTTTCTGATGGAGATTCCAACATGTGTTCCCACTAGTCTTGTTGTGCATTTGTCACGCGGCTCGTTGAGAGAGATGACAGCGGAAAGACGAAGGCCGGAGGAACGTGCTGACTAGTGTTTTGAATTATTTGTGCAGGTCGGAGGAGTAGATCTAGGATAGCTGTAGAGGAAGGGGGGAGCCGATGCAAAGTCTGCATACACAGAAAAGAAGGAGGCTGAAATATTCTCAAGGATTTGAACCTAAGCTATGAAAGAGTTGGAGTGAATATCGGCACAACACTAGCAACATTAAAACAAAACTTTTTACGTATTGTTTCAAAAAATTGATAATGAAAACCAAATTAAGAGCAAATTTACATGTTGTGTAAAGTAGCAATATCAAATGCTCCAGATTTGACAATAGAACATATAGTACAAAAAGAAATCAGTGACAACAATCGCCCCAGACTTTATTTAAAAGCATAGAGAGAACCCTAATAAGAATGCAGAGAAAAGCAGTTGGTGACGTCAAACAAGTTGCCACTTGAGGTAAGATCACTTTGAGAAAAACAGCGCTGTTCTAGTTTGGGAGGATTCCATGACATCATCTTAAGCTCTCGGTTGTCTGACAATGCAACATTAGCCAAGACCCATTACAGATGTGAAAGATGAGGAAGAGCATACAAGATCAACAACAGGAAACAGTTAGACTCGGTGCCAAACAGTGGCAAAAGAGAAGATCCTCGTTGTTGCAGTTTTCTTCAGCAAATCTTTGTTTCTAGGCCCCAAGACTGAGAACTTAGTTATAACAACTTAGTTGCTTAACAAACTTAAGAAGGAAACCAGTCACGTACTGTTTGTGTGATATAGTATTTTGGCTGGTAACCTTATTCTGGTGAGCAACATTGTTTTGTGCTTAGCTACTTATTTTGTTTAAGCAGCTCAATGAAATTGGGCCAAGATGTGAGGAAACAATGAAGCGGTCACAAAGAGTGTTTATTTAGAACCCTGATACTTCACGACGGCAAAGACGGTAACTGCCGTCAATGCCAATATAACTATTGTCGCAATGCCCTCCAAAAATCTCACTTTTTATGGCAATTGTTGTCGTGCCCTAGGACAATCGCAAAAGTGCAGGCCCTTTTAGTAGTCTTGCTTTTTACTGCATATTATTGTCTCTTAGGATGTAACCAAATAATACTTTTTGGCACACTGTCATTACTAACAATTTGTCTTTCTACTTTATTAAAAACCAAACTGCATGACGTATTATCATGTTCTCTGTTAACACTATTACATTCCGTCCAATGCAATTATAAAAATTATCATTCTTTTCTACATCAATGTATCCTTCCCTGGGGCTCACATGGTTTGTTCCAGATTCAGAATCAAATAAATACACTGCAATACAATTAAACACCATGGTTCATCCTCGGTGAATGAAAATACTCAATGACCTGTGGAGTTTACAGCTCATTACTTTTTGCCATTATTAAAAAAATAGTTTAAAAAAAAGCAGTGAAGATGTCAAGCTTTGGGCGACCAACGTATTGTATTCAAGGTAAAGGGTCTGTAGTGACAGGTTAACATTTCCTCTTGGTGGGAATGGTTATCCTTCGTCGGCAACGAAGCACCACATCAACTAGAATAAACCCACAACTCTTGGTTTACCGACTGAAAGCTAAACAAAAATTATTACATAGCTTGTTGGTTTTACAACAATGTTATGTACTAATGTCATAAGCTGTGCACTAATCTTTCAACTCTAGACGCTTCTAAACTTACAGAGTAACAGTATTTTTGCCCAGAATGAAAATGTATGTCTGCAAATTGGATGCCATACCCCCACCCCCTAAAAGAAATTGCCTGCACCTACGCCCCTGCCTAGATTCACCCCCTTTTTTTTCCTCTTCAAAATCCATGATTGAGAGTGAATATTTCCAGTCACTTTCGTCCAAGTGCCCCTTTATGCAACAATTCCTCAGTGGATTGTCTCGGTTAGTCACTTTGCAAGTTAAAACCACACTAGAAAACCTTGTAAGTCCCCCTTAATCTTCCCCTAGAAATTCCCAAAGCTGATGATGTGCTAACCCCCCCCCCCCCCACACACACACACACACACACACACACACACACACACACACCCTTTCTTGGTTTTAGACCCAGGATTAATTACTGTGAGCATGCCCATTAACCACGAAGTTCAATATCACATGTGGAAACCTTCGATGATGAGCAAAATAAGATTAGATAAAGTACGTGTACCTTTTTCTCTGCAGTCTAATACGAGCACAGACGTTTTTATTTGTTGAGCTGTACAAGCTATGGTTTTCTGTAGCATGAAAGGAATCTAATAGGGTCATTTACTAGGATCAAAGACTTAATGGATACGCCAGGAAATAATTGTTATTAAGCGTGTGGTAGGCTGGGAAATTGCGTTTGCGCCAACTGCGTGGTGATAATTCTTAATGTTGAAAAAAGGTAGCAGGGATAGTACAGTGACATTGAGACGGGTTGTATTGGCATGATTGATCGGGTTAGATTACATAAACAACCTGTATTATTTAATTATTGACTCACTTGTTTGAATGCCGTATACACTGATGGCTGTATAATTAATTAAGACGAATAGTCGGAGCATCAGTGATGGTTATTTAATGGCAGCTTTTTTTCAAAGGAAGATGCACAGTCCTGTTTTAATGTGTTTGCTGACAATTTGAAACATATGAGTTCAATATGCCACTCAAGGTCGTTTGATATGAAGTCCATATTTTATATCAATTCAAGTCAAGGTCAATTTTTACAACCATTCATTTCCTTTTTCTCATAGAAATATGTAACTGAAATTACAGAAGATAGCGCCCCAGCCCAAAGCAGGGATGAGATTTCTCCGGACTTTACAAAATTATTGTAATGGAATGTTTCACTAAAAGCGAAAAAAAAATTATGTAATTTTCATACTTCCAGGCCCTCATAAATCCTTAGCACAGTCCATGTACTGTATTTTGACAACACCGAGGTGCTTGCCCCATCTACATTTAAGCACAGAATGCTGCCATTGATAACGAGTTATGGTGTGGTTGGTACCCACCAGAACCACCACCAGTGTTTCGTGCATTTTTCATTTTCATCCACTCTCATCCCTGCCAAAAAGATGTCATGTCGTCAAATGAAAAGTTTGAAAAATTAATTTTAGGGTGAACATAGCAAAACGAAGTAGATTTGAACCTGCGGCCTCTGGTTGTATCGTAGCCCCTCCCCCCCTCCCCCACAAAGATATTGACATTATACGGAGACTGCAAACACAGGGCTAGTTGGCTCAGTTCGTAGAGCACCGGCATGAAAACCCCAGAGGTCACAGGTTCAAATCCCGCTCTAGTCAATTTTTGTTCACCCCAATATTTATTTATATTTACCCAGTCAGTTTCCCTTTGGTTTATTACTTGATATAAAAATGTAAAACAAGTCACAGTTTGAAAGCAGGAAAAAAGAAATCCAGAGGTACTGGTAAGCAATGACTGGATTTGATGTCTAGTATTGATAATTATTTTATTTTTTTTTCCTTTCTTTTTTTTTGAAAGTATTTCCGCCTGCAATGGAAATACATCTGCTGTTAGTTTGTGTGTTATACTGTTTTTGATTTAAAGCTGAATAATGAAGCAGGAAATGCCTTTGGCAAGGACAGAGTAGAAGCGTCACGGACAACAGAGAATAGTTGCATCATATTTTAGAGTTAATCATCTTTAGATTAAGGCATCCTCGCAGTAAATAGGGAATCTCCTTTTGTGGCCATGAGGGCTAATCGAACAGAACAATTCCACCGTTAAGTTCATAGAATCGCCAGCTTCTAAGTGCGAACACCTTATGAGCATGTGCTATGAGAAATAAATTGACAAGTTGATTTTATTGCTTATGTGGGGTTTTTCTCTTTGTATATTTTCAGATTCTTAATTGGTCGGGAGAAGGACAGCGAGAACAGCGAAGTTGCCCAGCTGATTTCACAGTCGCTGCAGCATGACAAAGCAATGAGGGAGACAACCCCTGTGCAGAGCCCCTCCGAGTCAATGGTATGGCCCTATAACTACAACAGCTATAGCCCCTCCTCTCTTTTCAGAAGAGCCAATGGCTTTGTGAGTATACTGTCACGTGTGGCATGATTGACTGGCCTGTGGACGGTAACCGTGGTGACATGCTGGTGATGTATAATGGACCTTGTAGACAGCTTCTTAATGGATTGAGTTCTTAAATGTGATGATTTTTTTTTATTATTTTGTAGGCATGCTTTGACGTACATGGTTTTTATGAATGTCATTTCGGTTGTGCATGATATCTTCTAATTCTATCAGGGCTAAGCTGTTTGGAAACTTAGGCAGCTACTCATATCGAAATAGCCAGACTTTGAAAACTGCGCGCCAGAAATTGATGTGAATTTGAAAACAGGGTGTCAGAATGCGCTATAAATTGAATAACATGACATCCAGATTTCTCAAGTATTCTTATTTATAGTAAACGGATAAAAGATGATGTTTCAAAACAGGGTGTACCAAAGAAATCTGAATGCTCAGATGGCTAGAAGGTCATTGAAGTGCCCCAAAGAGAAATTCCTAAATTGTCTATTTTGGTCGGAATATTTCTATATTTTGGCATTGTATGAAAGGAGGTAAACAGTTTGACATATCCAGCTGGGTGATTTGATAGACTGCGCCTAACACAAATTAGTGAAAGGTTCTCTGTAAACAAAATTAGTCTAGACCATTAGGCCCTGTTCCTTTTTTTGTTTAAGGTGCAAATAAAGACGGATACATTTCAGTTAGAATGCCCCAGAGGAAAAGATTATGTTTGTAGAAATTAGTTGTTGGTGTATGTTCTTCGAATAGTTTTCAGTTGCCATTTTTTATGCTAAGAGTATTGTCTTGGTTGATTTTTTTTCCCTTCTTTTTTTTCGTTTTGTTGGTGTAGCTTTTGATAGGGATTGTGACACAAAGTTAACTAAGTGTAATAACAATGAGTCTTTAAATTGTGTCGAGATGATTACAATAATCAATGAAGCACAATTTGTTTTAAGCACTGTACCGTGTTTTGTAGTTTTTTTTTGTTTTGTTTTTTTATTCAGGACAGAAAAATTTGTTTAAAATCAAGGTCTGTCTGTCTGGGTTTTTTTTTCTTCCTTTTTTCCTTTACAAAAGCCCCGCCTTATTCTTAAAAACTTGCATTGTGGTGACAGAGGCAGGTCCAGAGGGGTTATTTTTTTACCGCGGGAAGATGTGGGAGGGGGGGCATTTAGGGAAAGGATGGGATGGGGGCCACTGAACTTGTCTGATATCTAAATAAGCAGACTTTTGTGAATGAGATTCTTTTTTTTGGGGGGGGGGTGGAGGTAGCTAGGTGGGGAGGACCCAAATTTGTTGATGGAACCTGAGAAACATAGTTTTGAAAAGTCACTTTTGGCATGTGTATGTAAGACAAGGATATGGGTGGTAAATGGCTAGTGTACTCCTGTGTAAGGTCAGGGACCATTTGGTGTCACACATGGGGATAAAGTGAAACATAAAGTGACTGAAATGCATTGTTGAACAAAAGCATGGCATTATTCTTGGTAGAAAAGAAATTATATCAAAATATAAATTATGTGTGAAAAATAGTCGGGAAAAAAAAAGTTTCTTGCTTTCCTTCTTTGTATGATGTATTTTCATAAAATGAGGGCCTCAAAATGATCAGCTGGATTGTACACTCTCATTCAAGGATTGTTTTTAATCGAAAATGAATCAATAAACAACTGTATAATTATTAACTCTGGACCCCACCTACCCTCTTTTCCATGGTAGCTCTCGCCCCAAGAAGACGACATCGAGCTGGGTCTCCCCGGCGAATCGTCCGATGGTGACGAGGATAGCCGTTTGGTCGTCGATACCTTCGACCTGGATGAGAGCATGAGCAGCGATTCCAACAGCAAGCCAACTTCTCCCTCCTCTGATCTAGCCCCAGACCAAGCCGTTGCAGACATGAGGGTGAAACTGAAGGAGGCACAGTACAAGAATGCTGTGGCTGAGGCTGAGATTGCCAAGCTCAAAATACAGGTATGGTTTGTTAACATCTCTACCCTTAAGGGAAGCATCTGTCTCTCTGACCAACAGGTTTCCCAAAACCAAATTATCATGTTCTTGAGAGGTTCCCCCACCTCCCCTGACAATTAGGGCAAGTTCCCTTTATCCTTTTTTCAATTAAATTGAATCTAATTGTCTTGTATGGCTGCACTCTTGTTTGGAAGGTAGACCAATACTCCTGAAGATGAGCAGAGTCTGTTCAAAACGTTAAGACCACACAGAGAAAACACTCTTCCCAAAAGAGATTTACCACATGGTTGCACCCAGAAGTTTACTTGTAATAGTTACTTCTAAATAATAAATGACTAATAAGAAGAGATTTGTTTCTCAATGAAATATGAAAACAAGTATCATTGGGCATTCACATGAAGTCTTTAGGTGCTACTAAAAAAACCTGAGCTTCCAAATCCTAAGGCCGCCTATGAAATTTTACTGGCCTTACATCATGGATGGTTTGTCTATGCAAGTCTGAGACAAAGCCCACAGTCGGATTTTGACTCGTCTGGGGGTGAGAAGGGTTAATATGTAACTGTCAGGAGGTGTCAGAGTTTAAAAAAAAGGAAGAGTTGCTTCAATTTTAGGGGACACGTGAAGGACACACTTAACGATCAATCTACACGGACCAGCTGCAGCTTGAGCTCCCATCTTCAGTTCTTCTGCCTGTTAGAAATAGAAAAAAAGACTAGGCTGAGGACCTTAAAGAGGAAATTCATGTTGGGGGGAGGGAGGGGGGTTTAGAATAGCCAACTCTCATGCTGTTTAGCCTCATCAAAGAAATGTTCTAGATCCATATTATAAATTTGCAAGTAAGCTTTTTCTATCGTCGCCTCAAAATTAAAAAGCAAAAACAAGGACATTTCAATTGGAACATTTGAAGGGTATGTAGCAGAGGAAATGGGACATGCTGGTAGGTAATTCTGGTGTGTACGTCAAGACGTGATCAATGGTGATTTTTCAGAATTTGATGAGCTAAAACCATCGTCTGTGACATAAATGTCACAGAAAATTTATTGAGCGACGTGGGTGGCTTATCACAAGACATGCTGTAGGCAATGATTAATGAAGAGTATACACATTTCTTCGCTTTGAATTAAGGGTCCCTCTACCTGTTGCCTGAAAAATTTAGCCCTGATTTAGAATGCAGGGTTTATGGCTTCAAATCCAACCCAAGTTGCCCGTGGAAAGCACTGAATATAACATTCTCATCGCACGTCAGTGTAAGATTTTAAGCCAAATAATCAAGAAACTCAGTGTTGAGATCTTCTTCTGTCAGAGTTTTGCTGTCATTTTGTTTGTTTGTATTGTTGTCATTCTAGGAGGATGAAAGTCACTAATGTTGCACTTGATCTTTTTCAATTTTCAAGTTAAGTTTTCAGATAAAACAAAAGATATTTTATACAATTGCCCCCTCCTTTCAGGAAGAAAAATATCTTAATCTCTCGCTTAAGAAAATAGACCCCTGTTTCTGTTAGATAAAACTTTTCCGGCTTCAGTCAGTTTTTATGGTTATCCAGCTCTGTTTAATATTTGAATCCTATCACCTCACCATATAGAGGACAGGTGTGAATAACTTTAAGAAGGGGATGTGGGAAATGAAACTGGGTTATCGTTCCTTGCAATCACCCTGAAACCACTTCCACAAACCCCCTCCAGTCAAAAACCTATTCATTAATAACTAGAGACACCGACAACATTGAATTGGATGGCCTCCATTTGAACTTGAGAAATTTATCAAATTGAAGAAAATAACCCCCGAAAAGGAAGGTTTTTTTTTTGCAATATTAATACAGCTGGCTTCAGAGAACAGTTCTCTAGGATTCTCTAGTTCAGCTAGGATTTTTGCTTTTGCCAAGTTTGAAAAGTTATCTATAAATAGTTGTCCAAGTGACATCTGAGGTCTACTAAACGATTTGCTGATCACATCTTTGGATGAGACCATTTATTAGTTCACCGTATCTGGACGATCTTAACAAGAATCTCGACTCCTTTGGAATAGATGGAAACGTTGTGGAGTGAAACTGTGCCACCAAGCCCGGTAGGGCAGTTGATTAGGCTAATGTCAGGGGAGGGGTTAAATGCATTCAGGGTAAGAGATTCCATATGCCTGTGGAGGATTCGTGATTCTGGCAAAGTGGAGGGAAAATCTTTATTGGGATGCATGTTTTTTTTTTACAACTGTAATGAACTGGTTTAATTATTTATCTCTGATTGCCAGAGGGATTTGCCGATGTGTAGGACCAAACAATTTGCAATTCAGGCTTAGTTTTGGATGGAGTGTACTGTGGGTTCCCAGTAGAACTCAACTCAAGGAATTTAGGGTCGCCATTAAACATCAAACTACACTGATAACTGATCACTTATCTGCCCCCTTTTTGTTAAACTTTTTCCCATGCAAATATTAAAAATAGTTTGCAATTTATTTGAGATTTTTTGATGCAGTGTACCTTTGCAACCAAGCTCTTGAATTTGATAACTCAATGTATAATTTTGAGTTAAAGCTAAGCATGAAAACTGCACTGGTAACAAATCTCTCATGTGTCTCCATTTTGTAAAACTTTTTCCCACTTTAATGAAAATACAGGCCATTTTCGAAACCACGGATTAGGATTATGCTTTGGCTCTAATTGCTTAGTCACTATCCACCTGTAGATAGACCTTTATCATGGTGCGGCCATCTTGATTTTCTTCCATTCAAACCAATGTAACCAAACCGAGGCTGGAAGGGCAAATAGTCTGGTTCCTTTTGTACAATGAATACTAGCATATATTACTGTTATTAGATACAGGGAACATGACCAAGATGGTTGTAGCATGATAAAGGTCTATACCAAAAGTGTACATTCACAAAGTAACTGATGGAGCTCAAGACCGCTTCATGCTTCACGTGAATTTCGAAAGCAGAGTGAATTTCTTGCAACACAATTTTGGCTTGGCTTGGATTTCTCTCGAAGTATGAACCAGGCTTAAGCCAAAACCTCAGTTATGAAAAGGGCCATGGAAAACAATGTGCAGATTTTGCAATTTGTTTGCAAGTTTACTACTCCAAATTTTGATGGAGTCTCTGGAATTCCGATAGTTCAGCTTCAGAAAGTTTCAGCAGCCACTAAATGTCCAGCCCTATGCTCCTAACACCACTTCTCTTGACCCTCCATTACAAGGAACTTTGGCTCTTGGAGCAAAAGTACAGACAGGAGCCTGTGTACACATTTCATATGTTGTGGATCTTATTAATCTAGGGAATATGAAAATGGAACATTTGATTAAAAACATTTATCTTCAATAGAACCTTCCTGACTCTTATTATAGTTCAGAATACTTGTTGACGATGTTTCCTCATGTCAGATGTTGCGATCAATTAAAGCTAATTGCAACACTGGTTCTTTTCAGAACCAACACAATTCATTAGAGACTATTTCCATGTACATGGTGTTACCGCAAACTTTACTAGATTGTTTACCTTTAAGGGGATATGCTTGGCAAGTGAGTTAGTTAAGAACACAACATCTGTAATGTTTGCTGATACTGTGAAATAGATTTACTCTAACTGAATCAAATCACAATGCATAATAAACAACTTGTGTTTTACTTCTGCTTATTGTATTGTCCATACAATTGGAAATATGGTTGGTATTTCAAGCACACATTCTTGGCACCCAAGATTTTTCTATCTTGCCAAGAAATTGAGTTAACTTTAAAGAAATTATTATATTTTTTGTCTCAAATGAAGCTGTTTAAAAAAAAGAGTTTGTACGCATGAAGTAAAGTTGAGAATGTTAAGGTATTGATTTGGGGAAAGAGTTCATACATTTCATCTTGGTTGTTTTTTGTTTTTGAGAGCGCATTGAATAACAGTTTGTGTTTTTCAGGGATTCTGATAAAAGGTTTTGCTTTTTTCAAATGAGCTAAATTGAGAATAATAAAAATATTAATTATATAATTGTAACAACTCCACCAACAGGTGCTGAAGGCGAATGACAAACAAAACTTAAATAACTTAGTACTGAGTATTGAGTATTTCTTTGTTTTTGATCATCATATCTTTAGAGTTTGTCTTTGAAAGAATACTCACTTTAATACCTCGATCTAACCAACATAATTTAATCAAGGAAACCTGCCCAACTGTATAAAATGTGTGTGGGAAAACCATGATGGGTTTGATTGGATCAGTTCATGCCACGTAGTTCATGTCAAAAATCCAGACTACTCAGACAGAAGGATTTGAAAGGATTCTTCTGTAGAAACCGCTGTTTAAGTAACTTTCGCCCCCTCACAAACACTCGTTCACCAATTGACCTAATTCAAAGTCTCAATCATTTGTACAGGAAATGTTCAGACTGGCTCAACAATAAACACTCCAAGCCAATAAACATGTTTGATAAAATCTCTCAAGAGATCTGGATTCAACAAAACTGCGAAGGTTTTATAACCGATTTAAATGTGTTTATAACTGGAATATGTTAGTGAAGAGGGGGTGGATCACCAGCCATATTTATTTATTTATTTTGATTTTGTTTTTCAAAATCCATTGGGACAATTTGTGACATAACCCAAAAGTACACTTTACCAAAAAAGAAAACATAGTTGGAAACTTAATAAATATAAAAGTTCTCTTGCTTCAGATGTCAAGTCTGTTTATATTAAAGGTATTAGTAATGACAAAAGTATTGTTATTATTTATTTCAAAATATACTTTTTTATAAACTTGATACTTATAGTTCTGTCTGAAATGCTGCCATACTGGAAAAAAGTTTCCCCCACACTTGAATTTTGTATTTTGATTTTGCCAATTCGAAATAAGTGCATATTGTTATGTCAGTGCAATAATGTATCTCAATTTTGTAATAACATCGTATCTCTCAAGAAAGAAAAAAATATGCTCCATGCTGAAGCACCATTTCTTGGCATCTATTGGTTCTGTGTGTACATCTAGGCTTTTTAAAGCAAGATACGACATTTTGACACAGTCAAACACGTGTTGAACATAAATGCCACATTAGTAGATACGATGATGTTGCACTGACACAAGGATATGAACATGTACATATCCAGGTGAAAGTGTAAAGAGTTAGGGTTTTCCGCAAAACACGAACCGCCTAATTGGGATGAATTTCCTATTTTCATAAACCAGAGATGAATTAACCCTTCCAATGACAAGCGATGCCCTTGTTTTAAAGATGAACTTACATCTTATAGTTCCAGTTGTCACTTTTTCTCGTCTTTTGCAAAGCATCAGGCCGTATACTAGAGTCGGATCAAATCTAGCATGAAATACAGGATTTGACATTCATCCCACCTTGTCCAGCTTATGTCTTAATTTGATGTGATCCGTCCCAGTGGAAGGGTACAAAACAAACCGCAGCGACCCCTCGACAGCAGCAAGTAAATAGCAAACAGCACCAACTCCCCCAACACGTATCTTGAAAATATTTTGAAAATGTCAAATCCATTTCTCCGAAGGGAATCGTGCATCTGTCCATGGTTCTTCGCCGGTCCTGAAATTTTCTTTTCCAAAACAAAAAATCAATTCTCCCGCAGCAAGAAGATCGTGCCTCTTTACAATCTCTGGGAATTTAGCGAGGGTACCCCCGCCAGACCAAGTTTTATAACATGCCCACTCTTGCCTAATGAGGACTGCTGTATGTACGCCTACTCGTCGGTGCCCATTAAGGACACTTAACCGCCCCCTCTCTGCTAATAGCCAAAGGTACCTTGCTCAATATCATGCTCTTCGTCATTGACTTTATACCCTTTTGGCGTCTTCATCGTCGATCCTTTTTTTGTTGTTGCTCCAACTACTTAATTACCCATTCACCAGATGACACAATTTTTGCTTTAAACTTAACATCTTTCAGCACTAGAAGGTGAATATTGCAAAATGGGGGGGGGGGTAAGTTTTTTTCTGTAAAAGATTATTTTTATTTTTGTAATGTATCTACTTCAAATCCTGCAAAATCCATCCTGGATTTTTACATTATGTTTACAGATTGAGTTCTTCATCGGAAAACCTAGCAATAATGGGCAAGGCGAGGAGATGCAGGTAGTATTTTCCTTTGGACAGAGTTAGACAGAAAATAGTTCCAAAGCTGCTGGATTTTTAAAGCACGCGGCCAACATATACACAAAGTAACTAACATATACATAAAGTAACGAACCTGTGAAAATTTAAGCTCAACCGGTCATTGGAGTCACAAGAAAATAGGGGGAAAAATCCTGATATATTTCAATGTCTTCAAACATCGGGTTTTGGACTCAAGATATAAAAACTAATTATTTCACTCATTGCTCAAAAATTAAAGCAATTCAAAAGTATCTGATGTGAAGTTTTCCACATGCACCATCTTTATACCATATAAGTTATGTGCAAATCTATGAACATTTGTATCCTCAATCTTAGCAATGTTTTGCATACCCTGAACAGTGTTCATTAGAGTATGGAGATGGTTTGTCAGTGCCTATCCCACCCCCTGATAATACTGATATGTAGTGTAAGTCAACCCTTCCTCCATCACCCAAGCTTACAAATCTTATCAGCATTCAAAGATGTGAAACTTATCTTACTGCACCTTCTACACCACTGTGACTTCCCAGGGCCAGAGTATGCTAATTGGACGGAATTTTTCAGAGTTGCAGTCCAAATTCTTAGTGGGTTAGGCATAAAGAAAAGGTGTAGGGTTTATAATGGATCATCAAAGAAGTTTTCAACAGCTTGGTGATGTTTTTTAATACAGTTTTCCATCTATCTGGCAAAGTCCCCAAATACACTGTGGAAGTAGCCTGCCTGCCATTATAGTAAGGGTATAATTGTTTGAGACTACTTTCTCAATAACTTGAGCGCTTGCATTTAGAGGATAGGATTTTTTTCTCCTCCAAAAATGGAAGTTGTAAGTCGATGACTTTGAGGTCCCCTCACATAAGATAAATGCCATAGTTGCACTGACTTCAACACTATTTTGTAGTACTTTTGTGTGTGATAAATTGAGAAAAGATTGGGTATCCGTGGAGTATACATACAAGTACTGTGAGTAGGGGGCGTATAACACCATCCGGAAGGAGGGGGCGTTTGTACTAAACCAGGCACTTCCATCTACCAGGGGAGACAAGCAACCTGGAATTCCTGGTAGACAATTGGGAGCAACCCTGGACTAACTTTTGAACATTTTCACTTCTTCCACGATTTGTTTTGCTGAATTTGCCTCAAGGTTGCCTACATTTCTTGAGATACGGTGTTCTTGGAGACAATCTTTTGGAAGCATTGACAGTGCACTCCCATTGGTCAAAATCTGCTTATGCAGAAATTGCACTCTGTGTTATTTTTCTTTTTTTTCACGTACCAGAAAGTTAAATCCAGTTAACATCAAGTACCTCTTATTGCTGTAAGTTGCATTCAACTGCATTTACATGCATCATACATATTCATGTTCATTACGAACTGTTCTCACATTTGTTTATTTGGAAAGATATTTCTTGAATTTTTTTTTTATTTGAATTCATAAATTACACAATGTTTATCTGCGGTGATTTTTGATTGATTGATTAACATATTTATTATTGACTTATTTATTAATTTTATTTAATTTTAATTTTATTTAATTTAATTTTATTAGTTTTTTTTGTTCTTTGGTGGTGGGGGGAGTTAGAGGGGGGGGGTGGTGCTGTGCTTAGCAAATACAAATGAGAATGTAGGACATGTAACCAACCAATATGCCATACCATGATTTGTTGAGGTTTAGGGAGTGGTATCTGGTGCCAGGATTTCTTTTTAAACCTGTTGCCTCAATTATTTTCAATAAATAGCGAAGTACCCACCATGGCAAAGTACCCTGCACTTTATCCAATGGTCTATTTTTGTTATTTATGCTGATACTATTGATAGTCTGTAAATCCTGTGAAATGTCACACTCTGGAGGTTTAGGGGGATGCCGCCGCCGTATCAAGACCAAAGGGATACTTGGGGCCCTCTGAACCACTTTCCAAGATTGTTCAGTTCTGTTGAATCATGTTGCTGATGATAGGGAGCTCATGTTCTGCTTGTGAAGCGATTTTGTGTGACTTGTTGGACTCTGGGGACATTAACTGCCGCCAGTTCTTGTAGGATGGGGGTGCATTTTTTTAAGTCGTGCAGTTTGGGGCGATGTCAGTTCTTCATGTATTTCTTCCAGTTTGCGGTGTTGTTTACCAAGTATTTTTTGCATCCCAGGGCAAAGACTTGCTACTAATGCAATATCTATAGTATTATGATTATTATCTGTGAGCCATCTCAACATATTTTTAGCATCATGCCGATATCTTAAGTATGAATTCCATGTTCAGTTGATTCTTTCCAGTCCTATACATCCAGGGACCTCTGCTTCACTCCTCCAGTCGAGGTTCCCTTTTCTTTTTCATAATTCTGAACAAATTGATGCACATTGATTCAGTCGCCCACCATCCAGTAACTGAACACGCAAAGCCTCTCACGTTTGGAAGATCACTTTCCAGGATCATAAATCTTCCGGGGGAAACGATATGCTTTATACGCTCCAATATTTAATTCATACTGAATTGCAATAATTGAGAGTCAAACATCCAATTGTAATTGAATTTTGGTGTGATTGCATATATCATATTCAAGGATGTTTACTCCAGAGGAAGAGGCCTTCACGAAAATGTCTGGTGTAGATGATAAATACTTTGCTAATGGGTTACTGCTGAGTAGTTGGACCCGAGATCTCTCTCTCTTTTTTTTTCTTTCTTTTTTTTAACACTGATTTTAGGATGTTTGTTAAGACCAAAATCCCTCCAACTCTATTAGATGCCTAGTAGACACCAAGGCAAGAAAGAAGGAGCCAGGACAGACCTTTATCATGGCGAAGCCATCTTCTGTCTCTAATTTAACTAAGTGTAACCAGCCTGAGGTAAACCAAGAATTCAGCTATGTTTTATGTAGTGACGGTTTTATACACTAAATCCTATTGAGGTCAGTTCTCAGCTCGGCAAAACCTCTGGATCCCTTTTCGTGCAAGTTATTTGTGTCAGTGGAAACAGACTCACACTCACACCCACATGTTTGTCAACCTCGTAAAATTCAAAGAGTCTTCGTTCTCTCGTTGTTTGGACTTATTTTTTTTTTTAGTGACGTCCCTATTGGTTTTGTACACAAAGGCAAAGCAAGGATGTCCTCACTCAGTCCAAACAGCTGGATCCCTTTCATCCTCAGGTAGAAACCCCACACACCCAACCTCACAGATGTGGTATATGGGGTTCTTTCATTGTGGCTCAATTGTTCCCTTTTATAGAGAATTCCTCTTTGGGGTACAACTACAAGTTGAAGAAAGAAAATCATTGAAGCATTACAACGGCCCCTGCATGAGCCCACACCCTCTACAAGTGGCTCGTATAAACTAAAGAAAGTAATATCAAACAGTAAAAACTGCACCCCTCACATTGGTAGCAGCCAGGCATCTCAGAATGTCGCACGTTTAATAGGAGCCAATTCCTGACTAATGACTGTCTTGAAAAGGCATCTCGTCACTTAACCAAATTCCTGGAGAGAAAAAGTCAAACTCCTGCCAGAGTTAGCGCCAAGTCATGAGGTTACTGGCACACTTTCAAATTGAAGGTGAATCTAAAACGATCTTGCTCTCTTGTCCATGCAAGGTTTACTTAGTGTAGAGCTTGCTTGGAGGTTGGTTTGGGCATCTTAAGATATTGGAATCCACTTGGATTCAGTGTCCAGATGCCTACTGGCCCCCAACACCTTTAAAGGGGCTGAGCACTAGGTGGCAAAACCTTAAAGATGGACACCATCTTATCAGACTCTTCAAGATGACTAGCTTCTCTTTTATTTCTGACTTTTTGTTCACCCAGCATTTGGGTTTTAGTTGCTTTATTTGAGGCTAGCAGGTATAATACCTTGGTACTTTGAAGATGGTTTGTCGTTTTGAAATTTCTTAAATTGAACCTATCAATTATTTGTATTTTTGCCTTTAATGATCATTCCAGTACTTTATGCATTTGCTACTTATCTTCCATAAATGTCATCAGCTCCCAAGGTATTCAAAGAAGCTTATTGCACCCTTTTTTATGTCATATGCTGGACCCAGTCCCAGGTTGATATATTTTTCACTGGGAGTCCGACGTAACACTGGAGAGCTGAAAGCCTCAGCAGCTGCCAAGCCACAAGGTGATAACGCAAGATTGCAAGAGGGTGGTGTTAATGGCTTTGAACTTTAACAAGAATCTTGCCGCACCGAGGGCTTCCCCCATTTAATGTATGATTACAACAGGCAGAAGATGTCTTTCTGTTCGCTTTCGTTGATTGCCGTTTGCCCAAAACGTGTGCTTGTGCACACTAACTGTCTGCCATAAATACCTAATATTTCTGAATGCTTGAGGGCGGTTCATCCCACTGTATGATATCCCCAACTGCCAGGATTACTTGTTGCACTATTAGCAGCTGGCGCGCTTACAATACCTGTCTTACTAAGAGTGAACTTGAGTGGGTTTTAATGTTGTACACCTGTTAATACTACAAAGTGCACGGATACTTCTAGTTGGCAATCAACGTGCTATTTGGTTTGTCAAGTACTGTGCTTCGCTTTCAGTAAAATAAATTCCAAAGAAAAGTTTATATAAGTTGTATAAAAGCATCATATCTTAAACTGTGGGTCGCGACCCAATAGTTGGTCACAGGCAAATTTTGGTGGGTCGCTGTAAAACTTCTGCAGAAGCGCTAAAATGTAACACTTTTGATCATACATTCAGCAACAAAGATTGCCTCACAGTCAACAAAGATTGCCTCACAGTCAACAAAGATCGCCTCACAATCAACAAAGATTGCCTCACAATCAACAAAGATTGCCTCACAATCAACAAAGATTGCCACACAATAGACAAAGATGGCCTGACAGTCAACAAAGATCGCCTCACAATCAACAAAGATCGCCTCACAATCAACAAAGATTGCCTGACAGTTGACAAAGATTGCCTCACACTCAACAAAGATTGCCTCACACTCAACAAAGATTGCTTCACAATCAACAAAGATTGCCTCACAATCAACAAAGATTGCCTCACAATCGATCTATCATCAAAAACATTAATTTTCCTTAATTTTATTAGTTCAATGTAATTACTAAATGGGCTATTTATAATAAAACAAAGAGCTTCAATAAATAATTTACTCCTGTTAAAAAAAACTTTTTTAAGACACTACCGGTGCAGCAGGGGGTTTAATTAGCCTGTGATCACTGTAAGGTGTATTTGAAGAAAGGGTGGATTTTGAACGTGTATATGATGGCAACAAAATGATTATTTATTTTCAAATTCAGGGTTAGAAGTCCCAACCAGTCAACCAGAAAGCTGGTGGGAGTTTGTTGGATGAGAAGACTCTAAAATCGTTTGTTGAAGTTCGGTTTTACCACTAAGGGATAAAACAAAACCAGCTGAAAAGTTCAAAACTGAAAAGTCTATGACAATTGTATAAATGAAATCAGGACTTAAACAGAGATTAAGCCTACTTTTCCAGTCAGTTTTTGTCAATCTCACCAATGTTGAACCTCGCCTTTTGCATTTTTTTTGTGTTTTTATTTTTTAGATGTATTTGTAAACATTTTTTTCGATAAATTATGTTTGACATCAAATACACTTTTAAAAACAAGAAATATCTCTACATTGATGAAGTGGAAATCAAGATGTCCAGGATAGAGGAAACAAATCAATTGCTTTCTCAGCAGATCTTTTAAGTCCTTTATCGAGGTTGAGGCAGAATGAAATGAAGGGTACATATCCGTCTCTATGTAATTATACAAACCTGATATGACATATAGAGCTCATTCAGTGTAATTCTTGTAGCTTAATCAAGATGTGGTTCGTTGGATTTCCAAGGTCTTTCCAAATCTAAGCAGATGAATATTTTTTCTGTTACTTGGAGAGTAGCATTTTCAGACTGCAACAAATTCCCAGGTAATAGGAGATTACTAAAAAGATATGATTTCGTTGTTCGACAGCTTTTTTTCCTCTTGCACCCCAAACCCTTTTTTTTTCCCTACTTTCTTTGGTCAAGAATTTGTGTAAGAAAAGGTTGATTCAAGAAGGGATTCGAATAACAATAAAGGCAGATAAGTTTTATTTATAGACACACCATCCATATACAATATAATTTCTCCTGAAAATGAAACAAATCAAGAAGTGCAAGGGTTGTTGGAACAAAAAATCAATTGCTTTGAGAATAGTTCAAATGCCTCTGGGGCAACAGAATGTTTAATTTAATTTAATAAATAGTTTGAGCAGGTATCAGTAGGTGCTAGCAATTTGAGAAGATTTCCCAAGATGAGATCGCCGAGAGTCCTTGAATGAAATGATGAAGCGAGATTTGCTGGAACTTTTCCTGATACCAAGTGAATTTGAGATTAAAGGGGTACCTTCTTGTGACTGTAACCTTCTCATGGAAATAGAAAAATAGAGCTGGGAGAGCGTTAAGTTCAACTGCACTGTGTCCTGCTAGTGGACGTAGTGTATCAATGACATCAACAATGGGGAAAATCCTCCCTCTCTGATGACAATGACTACACATTTTTTAGCGCAGAACTATGCGTTACGCGTAAATACTGCATGTGGCACGCGTGTTTTTCATAAACTCCTTCCATGATTGGCTGGTAAGCAACTCAAGCTGCGTTGAAATTTACCGAGCTTGACGCGGCTACAGGCCAAAATAGAAGTTGTCATCAAAGATGGCGTCTATAGCAACCCATCTATACCATGTGTCACCCGCGTATAGAAAAATGATATCATGTGACATACATACATGGGAAAAAAATGATATCACAAGACATGCATGTATGACAAAATGGCAATGCGTATTGAGAGTTCTACCTTTTTTATTGGTCAGTCTAAACACCTGTATGGCAAGTTTTGCCATACACACTTGTCACATGATATCATTTGGCTATAAACGCGTAAAAACAGCGTAATTAAATGGGCGTGCATGCGTAAAATGGTCTCAACACTGAGTCAAGGGGCTAGGGGATGATGACTCAATCAGCATGCTCCAGCTTCTACTTCTATTATTCCACTAATCACCTCAGCAGTTTAATTCATAGACCATTTAGCATTGTGCAGCCATTTTGGTTTGAATTTCCATTCAAACCTGTTTGACCAAACTGAGGCTTTAAGGAAAATTAGTCTGGTACTTTTCAGGAAATGAAAATCAGAACTCTCAATGTGTACACCTTCAGAGAAATCAGTCTGGTAGCCATACTTCATTGTGAATTTTTCCGGAGACATGTACAGAGATCCACCTGAGAAATTAAATGGCTAATTTTATCGTACTATTTCAAAGAGACTGATGACAAAATATATATCTACTAGTTTGCTTTTAACTCTGTGAAATATTTTGCCTTCCTGTTTCTCATGTATGGTTCACACAATTTGTTCTTAAAAATTTGGTTTCTAAAACCTTGATATTTAAACCACTTAGATGAATTATGCCCCAGTGAGTGTAACTGTATTTTCCTCTTTTCCTCCCCCCAAACCCTTCTCCTAACAAGGTGATGCAAGCTCAGGGATGGGAAGCTGAAGAGACGAGACTCAAACACCAGATTGAGATCCAGGACAAGCGGCTGGCCCTCCTAGATGACAAACTTGAGAAGACACAATCAGAGATTACAGAGGTCCGACGCCTCCTTGAAGAGAACCAGAATCAGTACTCCATCTTGGATAAGAAGTACCACAAGGCTAAGAAGCTCATCAAGGACATGCAGAACAAGTAAGTCTTAAAGATGGAGCCCATCGGCGTGTCGTGACCGAGCGGTTTAGCACATCGAACTCAAGTTCCGGTGGCTAAGTCATTAGGGTGTGGGTTCGAATCCTGGTCATGACACTTGTGTCCTTGAGCAAGATACTTAACTATAGTTGCTTCTCTTCACCAAGGAGTAAATTGGTTCTTGTGATTGATTTAGCTTGGTGCGCTACATACTTGGCAGCACAGGCTGTTCACTCCCCAGGGAGCTGAGATGGTTTAAGGAATGAAATAAATGGCCCAGTGACCAGGGGTAATAATGTTGGAGCGTCATGAGCGTCACTGAGTGACGGAGTTGAGCGCTATATAAGAAGCCACTATTATTATTAGTAGTACATGCACCCTTTTCACAATTACAGATTTGGTTTGGGCTTTGGCTTTGGCTTAAACAGGGAGACAGAGCTTAAGCCGGAACTGGAGCCTGAGCAGTGGTTTCAAAAAGGATCACAGACCTTTATGTTTTTTGCCATAACACAGAGATTTGGTTGACAAAACGATTAAACTTGAACTACATGCTTGTTTCCCTTTCTCTTACCTCTGTTCCTTTCTCTTTCTCTATTTTCTAAAACCCAATAAGGACTTGGCAGTGATATGCACTGTACAAATATATATATATATATTTTTTTAATAGTATTATTGCTATTATAAAAGACAAGAATTTGTCGTGAGATTTTGCTATAATGTTGTATCTTGTGTAAAAGATGTTTCATGCAGAGAATTTGTATGGTGGAACCATTGGGCCTGTATGTCTAAGATATCAAGATATACAGTATTTTTGCACTCGCACAACTAATTCACAATTGCTACCAAATTAGCCAAATTAATGATAAATCATTGGTCAATACCCAAAACAAATTGAAAATTTAAGTGTTCTTGATGTTATAGTGTTTGAATGTTTCACTATGTAACCATAAGTAATCACACTATCACAGAGTATGTTTTTTGGATTTTTTGTTTGTGTGATTACCTACATGACAAACTGCAAACAGTGAAAATCCTCACATTTTTCAAAGGATTCAGAAACGTTCTTCGAATACTTCTTGTGTTAAAACCAAAATATTCTTGGGATCATGTGAAATTCTCTTTGCATAAACCATACTAAATATTAGTGAACACCTTGTGAGGTTATTATTCATGATATGTTGATGTTGTTGTTGTTGTTGTTGTTTTGAAGTTGTTGTTTTTGTTTCCAAAGGGGCAACAAATTTTTGTAGAACATGAGCTGAATTGCGTATTACTGAAAGCGATAGTCGGCAAAAAAGTAGTGTACAGGATGTTTAAACCATTGTCCACATTTTTCTCATGTATTTTTACTACATAGAAGTTTATTTGTTGTCATTTTATTGGATTTTCGTTTATTTTGTCCATAACTCGTGGCTCCATACACAGGAATTTCCAACATGGAATTTCTGAATAATGTTGAAGGAAACATAGTGCTCTTTTTGTATCCCCTGGATTGAAACAGAAATGCTATTGTGCATAATTTCAGCAGTATGGAGACTCTTGTATGTTGCAAAGCCATTTTAGGTAATCTATTTAGTAATTTTGATCTTCTTCTAATGCTGACCATGGAACCAAATGTTTTGAATATTAGATCTCATTGATGAGCTCACCTCGTCTCTCAGTGTTTTGCGTTTGACCCGTTTCTCTGATAGTTTCTTTTCTCTGTAATTGGGGTGGTTTACTAACTGCCTTGATATGCTACGGTCAGCCATGTAATCACAAGGTATTGGCAGTGTACCTGACCTTCCACTTTTTTGCGATGCACTGGAACATCGCTCTTTGTGAATAGACGAACTCTGATATTTACCTCTTCATTATCTGCGTCGTCTTTCAAGCCACTGGGTTTTACACTATGATAGACACAGTTCTGGTACAGACAAATTTGTCAGGCCTCGCTTTGACTTGATTGGGAACAAAAGGAAGATTTGCATTGGCAATAAAGAGCATTATTTGTGTTTTACCCATACACTGATGTGTGTTAAGCACTGTATACTCAGTGCTTTTCCAAGTTCTGTGAAAAAAATCTAATTGCATATTACTTTGGTAGGATTCAAGCCCACCACCTTGCCATTCTTTATTCCCGATGCAGTTTTAACATTGATTGAAATCGTTGCGGTATCCACTGCTGAAATATAGGATTTGAACTGCCTCTAGCTACCAGGCAAGCTCATAGTGGTAAGACATCTGCTCTAGAATGGCAAAGGTTGTGGGTTCAAATCGTACCCGATTAATATGCCTGTGATTTTTCTCATAAAGCTCAGGGAAAGTACACAGTAGTTTCTTAACAGTAACAGTACCTAAGTATACAGTGCTTGACACACATCGGTGTATGGGTAAACACAAATAATAAAAGGAAGATGGTGATGCATTGGTAATGTAAAGCAGGACTTGGAGCCTAAATGTCAAAAATTGTGGAAAACTGCAATGACTAAAAAATGTCAATCAAAAATACTTCATAAGCGAAATAAGAAGTTGGTGTCTTAATCCACATGCTACAAAGCAGCCCACCACCAGCACCACCCAGGTCTTCCTGAAAACACAGGCAAACAGAGCTTTGTGTCAAACTGTTGTTGTCTCTCAATTTCTTTGTAATATTATAATTCCTAGTTTATTTCTTTTAAATTTTCTTGAGGAGGATGGAGAAGGATGTTTTAGTGAATCATCCAAATATTTTATTATTTTTTGTTCAAAGTGAACAAAATGAGATATGTTCAAAGTTTCACTGGTTCCCATCTTGACCCATTTTCATGGCACTGCTTACTATGGAACGCTGCACTTATTAAGACCAACAGAATTCTGTTTTTTACGGGGCACCGTGAGTGCATATTTCAGTGGTGAGCAGTGCAAAGAAATTAGGGCATGTACCTTTATCGTTTGAACAAAGTCTGGCAGAGTTTTCCATGAAACATTTTTTCTTTAAGTCATGTTATCATTAACTTCAAATGTCAATTGGTTTCCGTTGACTGGATGAGAGAGAAGTACTAATAAATTGTGAACTTATCCCTACTGATTTGAGTAAATATCAACGGGGCCATGAATTTCATCCCGGGGGCTTTGGCGCCAGGTTTTCCTAAGGGTTGGGGAGCAATGTGTACTAACACAACAGAATAAATTGATATATGCATTATTGATGGCCATGTAGTTCGGTTCAGGATAATGCAGATAGTCAAGCTAAGCTCTCCAGTCGGTATAATCAAAGCATTGTAATAGAAACTCATGCAAGGCTTGGAATTCAATATGGTTTTTGACAAGATTGATTGTACTTTTGCAATTGATTAAGTATTCAAGTATCTCCTGTTCTTAAGAGAATCACCTTTAAGTAGAACTGGAATCACATATTAAAGCAATGCTAGCAGCCGTATGAAAAATCCAAACCATTACCTCAATTACTGAAACCACCTCACATGCACCTTCAAACCCTGCCAACCCCTTCAACATCACACACTCTCAACCCAGACCTACTCTACACTGTAGCTAAATCTGACGCTTCAACCCACAATGATGTTCCCACCTACATGTATATCTTACACAACCCGTACACTTCAGCAACTCAGCTGTTCACTGCAACCCCTTCCCACACACATGCACACTCCCATTCTCACAGATCTAGTTGCCCTGTTGTTCCCTTTTCTAAAGAATTCCCTTGTGGGCTCCATTGTTCCTATTGGGATTCCCTTGTGGGGTTCATTGTTACTATTGAGATTCCCTTGTGGGGTTCATTGTTCCTATTGAGATTCCCTTGTGGGCTCCATTGTTCCTATTGGGATTCCCTTGTGGGGTACATTGTTCCTATTGAGATTCTCTTGCAGGGTCTGTTCCTGTTGAGATTCCCTTGTGGGGTACATTGTTCCTATTGGGATATCCGGGTGGGGTCTATTGTTCCTATTGAGATTCTCTTGTGGGATACATTGTTCCTATTTGGATTCCCTTGGGGGGTACATTATTCCTATTGAGATTCGCTTGTGGGGTACATTGTTCCTATTGGAATTCCCTTTGTGGGCTCCATTGTTCCTATTAAGATTCCCTTGTGGGGTACATTGTTCCTGTTGGGATATCCGGGTGGGGTCTATTGTTCCTATTGAGATTCTCTTGTGGGATACATTGTTCCTATTTGGATTCCCTTGGGGGGTACATTATTCCTATTGAGATTCGCTTGTGGGGTACATTGTTCCTATTGGAATTCCCTTTGTGGGCTCCATTGTTCCTATTGGGATTCCCTTGTGGGGTTCATTGTTTCTATTGGGATTCCATTGTGGGGTTCATTGTTCCTATTGGAATTCCCTTTGTGGGCTCCATTGTTCCTATTGGAATTCCCTTTGTGGGCTCCATTGTTCCTATTGGGATTCCCTTGTGGGGTCCATTGTTCCAATTGGGATTCCCTTGTGGGGTTCATTGTTCCTATTGAGATTCCCTTGTGGGGTCCATTGTTCCTATTGAGATTCTCTTGTGAGGTTCATTGTTCCTATTGAGATTCTTTTGTGGGCTCCATTGTTCCTATTGGGATTCCCTTGTGGGGTCCATTGTTCCTATTGAGATTCTCTTGTGGGGTCCATTGTTCCTATTAAGATTCCCTTGTGGGGTCCATTGTTCCTATTGGGATATCCGGGTGGGGTCCATTGTTCCTATTGAGATTCTCTTGTGAGGTTCATTGTTCCTATTGAGATTCTTTTGTGGGCTCCATTGTTCCTATTGGGATTCCCTTGTGGGGTTCATTGTTCCTATTGGAATTCCCTTTGTGGGCTCCATTGTTCCTATTGGGATTCCCTTGTTGGGTACATTGTTCCTATTGGGATATCCGGGTGGGGTCTGTTGTTCCTATTGAGATTCTCTTGTGAGGTCCATTGTTCCTATTGGGATTCCCTTGTGGGGTTCATTGTTCCTATTGGAATTTCCTTTGTGGGCTCCATTGTTCCTATTGGAATTCCCTTGTGGGGTTCATTGTTCCTATTGAGATTCTCTTGTGAGCTCCATTGTTCCTATTGGGATTCCCTTGTGGGGTACATTGTTCCTATTGGGATATCCGGGTGGGGTCTATTGTTCCTATTGAGATTCTCTTGTGGGCTCCATTGTTCCTATTGGGATTCCCTTGTGGGGTACATTGTTCCTATTGGGATATCCTGGTGGGGTCTATTGTTCCTATTGAGATTCTCTTGTGGGCTCCATTGTTCCTATTGGGATTCCCTTGTGGGGTACATTGTTCCTATTGGGATATCCTGGTGGGGTCTATTGTTCCTATTGAGATTCTCTTGTGGGCTCCATTGTTCCTATTGAAATTCTCTTGTGGGGTCCAGTGTTCCTATTGAGATTCCTTTGTGGGGTCTGTTGTTCCTATTAAGATTCCCTTGTGAGGTCCATTGTTCCTATTGAGATTCCTTTGTAGGGTCCATTCTTCCTATTGAGATTCCTTTGTGGGGTCTGTTGTTCCTATTGAGATTCCTTGTGGGGTCCATTGTTCCTATTGAGATTCCCTCGTGAGGTCTGTTGTTCTGTTGTTGTAAGGACCCTACAAGTTCCAGTGTGTTAGGGCACCCCTAGCCACTCCCCACCCCACACCACACACCAGCCCACTCTACTCTCTAATAGAGACAAACACATTCTTCAAACAAGATGAGTCTACAGACAGACCCTCAGTCTCTCTCTTCCTCACAACTAAGAAGGAAATCAGGTCCCCCCTCAGGGTATTGTACCTCCCATAGAATCTCTTAGACCTCCCAACAGGCAGAGTAATGGTACAGGTAGTCATTCTCAAACCTTCCATTCGGAACAGAACACACCCACGTAACAGTGCAACATACTAATGGACTTCAAAACTACTGCCAGTCATTTCATCCGTGTAAAATTTACTTCTATACCTCATTTATTATCAATTTCCCATCATTTTATCGTAACTATTTTTTCTTCAAGTGTTGAACATTTCAAAGTAACTCCTGAATGTTATTCAATCCTGTTTCCTCGTCCATCATATCAAAAACAGAAAAAATAAACCATTCCATAAAACAAGAAAAGGATGAGACACACATGAACTTTTTCGTTTATTTATAGCTCCTCCAACATTGCCCCCCCGAACATGACAACCATTTAATTTGTCTCAGATCACCTCAAGCGGCTCAACCATCCCGCTGACTTCTCTTAACCCCCCCCCCCTCCTCATCCATCCTGTCTGACGCACATAAACAATTAGCCTCGGAGTTTACGTCACCGCAAACTGATTCAGGACAGATAGTTAGATTCTCTGGGAGACGGGATGATTTCCTCCAATTAGGGCGGGGTCTTAGCCATATGAAAGATCCGTCTCGTTGAGACAAGAGTTTAAAAAAAATTTAAAAATTATGACTCGGTAAATAAATTTCAGGTCGTCAAACTTTCCTCATATCTGAAGATCTTGGAGACATCTCAAATCCTGGGGACAATTTTATAGAATTGATATAGCAGGACAGTTTGCCATACACAGACAAATTTGGCTGACCAGATTCTTGTTACCAGCCAAATGGTTGTGAGATATGTGTAGTTTGTGACTGGTTCCCTGGTTGTTTTCAGCCCTGAAAATAAATTGGTGAGCAGGTTTCTTCCACTACAGGGGGGGGGGCAATTCAATGGAAGTATTAAGAACACACATTTGCTTAGAACATAAAAACTGGGCTTAGCAGAAGCCAATAACCAACACTTAACTGCTCGTCAATTGTTTGTGCACATTTAATGAAATTGTTGAGCAAAATTTTGTGTGGGTATTAAATATGAATGTATTGGATTACTTGAAGAAGCAGATGATTTATCATTTTTTTGATAATTTGATCAACATCATGAAATTCAATTTCTCAGATGGTTTTATTACCATAAAGGAGCACTCGTATTTTCTTGGAAATATTTATGGGTAGACAGAAGTGATTATTCTTTCATGGTTAAATTGGCAAGAAGGTGGAGTTATGTAAATTGTGTTCTTGATTGACAGGGAGGAGGAGTTTCAAACCAAGGAGAACGAATTCAAACAGGAGAAGGAGAAGATGGAACAAAAGCAGCTGAGAGAAAAAATGCAATTACAGGCAAAGGTAAGGAAGAAGGTTCTAGGGAGGAAAATGGGAATTTCAGGAGCTCAAGGGGGCAACAAACTTACCGGATAAAGCTGTTGTTATCGGAAATGTGCACGTCTGCACAGAACTGTGTAAACAATCTGGTAAATTACGAGGTATGTCAGCCATGACTTACACTCTCAAAGTCACCTGTGGGCATTTCAACAATAGACCTTTATCTTCACCAGACATGTTGTTTCACTTCCGTTAATTTCAATGCAAACAAACCTATTATTTTTATTTTGACCCTTACACCGACGTGTGATAAGCTCTGTATACTCAGTGCATTCCCCAGTCCTGTGGAGGAAAAATCCACAGACATACTACTCGAGTGGGATTCAAACCCATGACCCTCGCCGATCTAGAGCAAATGTCTTACTACTTGACCATCAGGCATGCCCAATGACAAGAGGCCAGTTGGAATCCTGTAGCGGGTACTGCAAACAAGTTCAATAGATGCAATAATTGCATCAGGGATAAAGAACATTATTTTGACCAGAGAGATAAGAGATAACTAAGCCTCATCTTCAAACTCTCATTTTCACTGTGTGTGTTGGGAACCATACCAAGATAGCCGTAGCATGATAAACGTCTGTTAAATCACTCTGTATACGAAGACTAGCTTTTCACATAACTTGTAAGATTTGACAACGCTGAAAATAGTTTCATCACTAAGAGTACAAATGAGTTTGATGAACTGTTCCATACAAACATACTACTGACTTATGTAGTTTTCTTTGTGTTTTTTTTTTAATTGTATTATTATTACTATTATTGTTTTTTTTTAAGCACCCTGAGCGTCTTTCGGAGGATTCTGGCGCTCTATAAATGTCCTGTATTATTATGATTATTATATACACTGATTCTTCCTGGAAGTTGCTCCACTCCTTTTAGAGCATATGACCTTAAAGGATGTGGGCCATACTGCCTTGACCATTATGCCATGTTTTTCATAAATAATAATACATCTGAAAATATACCTGTTACTATCCACGTTATTTATTTTTCTAATTTATTTCATTTAAAGTAACGCTCCCTGGGAACTCCCCTGAGACAAGCCTGGCTCAACGCTTCTAAAACATGTCTGGCTTATGATAAAATACATGTAATGTCACTGGTGGAATGAGAAATTTAAAACAATGCCTGTGCTACCACAATAGTACATGCCTGTAGCAATGAAGGTCAGACGTTTAGTTACGTTCCTTGTCAGCGTCAGTGTCATCACATCACAAGCAAGGCCTGTCTTGTGGGCATTTCTGGAGAGCATTATTTGAAGCCACTAATGAGTAAAGGCAGTTATCAATAAAAAAAAGAATGAAAGCTTAAATGATTTTCTGTAAGGGCCCATCTAAAGGCTCCATGAAGCTTCCCCAATTTTTCAATGATGGATCATTTTCCAGAAGAGAGTAATTGGTTGTCTCCAAGTTTATGCTTAATATAAATCATTTTTCTTTACTTATTAGCTTTGAAATAAAAACGTGAAAGGACAATTTCTTGGCTACTAATGAGGATATTGATGTAGCGTGGGCCTAGTTTCATAAAGCTGTCAAGTATATTATTTTATTGCGTAGCTGATTTATTAATGAAATAAAGATTCAAGGCAAAGCACCAGCTGCAGCAAGGTAAACTACATGGCATTTGGCTGGTAATCCATTTCTGTTAAGCAAGATATTTCTGCAGGAAAGTTTTATGCTTACCAGATTTATAATGTTTGGCCCTGTTGAAATATGGGTAGCTTGCCTCTGAAGACAATCAGAGCATACTGATCGAAACTTCAAGTTGTTACACCAACCACCACAACTCAAAGAGAGATTTGATGTACACGGTGTTACCGTATATAATTTCGACCTTCTTGTAGAAAGGTTTTGGAGCGAGACTTCACAGTAACACTACTGGTGTCAAAACCATCAGCTTGTCCATGACACTGTTGCATCTACATAGATCACTCATACCCAGGGGCTATAATTTTTGATTATTTTGTTAAAAATAATAATTACACCTGTCATATGAATCACAATCTTGGTGTTATATTCCCAGATTCGTGAGTTGGAGCTGAAGCTAGCCGACTCTCGGAGGGGCAACAGCCTGGAGGGATCTGATGGGATTCAGGCCGATCAGGACTCAAGCTCTCCGGATAATGGAGGTAATTTGAGACAGATTCATCCCTCATTTTTTAATGTTGTCTGAACAAAATCATTTATTATAACTTTCTTCATATAAACCGTAGAAACACAACCCATAGATTCCATCATTTATGAGCCTATGAGGTTAGCCAAACAGTGCAGTTTTTGTAGATACTGTTTTAACAGCACTTTCAACCAAATGATTGGTGTAAAACTACAATGCAACAGCACACAGAAACTTATCAGTGGTTGCCTTGAACCAGAAACATTTGGGGGTAAGCCACTGCTCTTCCATCGAGACAAGTCCATTGTGGATGTACTGTACCAGTGTTTTACAACCATTACTTGGTAACAAATTTGCCAAACATAGTTTTTTTTAATGTACCACAGGCATCGCTGACCGATGACGTCAATGTTGGCACGAGGTAAAGCCTGAGCGTTATGCCTACGCCAGCATGAATGCATCCCAGTAATGGCGAAAAAACACTGGTGCAGGACGTATTATAAAATTGACCTAAAATGGATTAGTCTATTGACCCCATGCATGCATGTCACACACGGCGGCTGTGCCGCGCTCTTCATTTTGGAAGTCAATAGGTTTACCTGTAATCGTTGTGTCGCCTAAAATGTGTACCACACTGGATAACACAGTGTGACATTGACTTCCAAAATGGCGCAACCATATTATTGTGATGATGACGTCAGGTGAATTGGGTCAATACCAACTATTAGGTTCGTTTACATACATGAATGTTACCTGGCCAAGTACACTGGGCCTAAGGCTTAGAATAAGGACTTGGCAAGTATGGTTAACTCTGTCTAAAGGACAAAAGCACCCGTACTGGCTAGACTGGGAATCAATACTACATTTTGATCTTGAATACTGTGTGCTAGATTGCTCGGTCACGCATTAGGAATATGAATCTAAAGTCAACAGATCTTAATAATTTAATGATAACATTTGTTTATATGATTTTCAAATGAATCTTTATGGATGACACATTTGCAAAGCCGTCTTGTGCATTTTGGAAAAGCCTGTTGCATCCTGCTAACAATTAACCAATTTTATTTTTCTCACGCTAGTTTTCACTTTCAAATTCTTCTCTCCTAATTTACTTCTGCTGATTTAAAATGTTAAACGACAATTAACAGGTGATTTATAATTAGCAATTGATTAATAGCCAAATGCAGTTTTGGTCGTGAATATTCACGGTATTATTCATAAAAAATAAAATCACTGCTATGATTGGTCAGAAGTCGTCACAGGCTGACCTAAAACAATTCTTGGTCAAGAATATTCTGAGTAATCATTATTCATAAGTTGAAAACCCAGGTCTTTGATTGGTCAAGGTCACAGACTGTGATAACAGGCAACCTTGAGATTGGTTATGAATATTCATGTCAGATGATTATTCATGAGAAAGATAGGACTTTTGATTGGTCAGATGTTAGACATTCTCAAAGCTCTCCTCAAACCACTGCACAGATGAAGGCGTGATCCTAATACGGCACTCTGGCCTGCCATCCTTTGAGGACATCCTAGACGCTGAGGGCGGCAAACCAATTATTATGGATGACTCTCCTGAAGGTGAGGCCTGTGCCCCTTCCCTAACTCCATCTTTGTTAAATATTCATGTCATCAATTTGAATATTCATGTTGTGCTATGTGAATAGTTATGAGGCCGCTCCCAACTCTATTGAGATTTTATTTAAACTAAGAACATACAATAATTGCCAACAATGCAATAATTGCCAACAATGCAAAATATCTGGCAAAGTTAGTTATACAATTTATCAGAAAAAGACTTTATTGAAATTAACATTATAAAACTCATGCTGACATTTGTTCATTAAACACCATTTATATTTCCATTGCAACCATTTTGAAGGCAACTTTTTTTAATAACCCCAAAATTAACTTTTTCATCTTTTGTTTGTTCACACTTTTCTCAGGAAACTGTCTTTTTTTGTTCATACACCAACACAAGTTCAATTCACCGATAATTTTCTCTACATTTGCACTTATTAACTCCACCCAATTATCATTGACTCCATTTTTATTTATTTCTAACCCCATTTTCTGAATGCAGCACTTTGAAAACTGAAACTTTGTCTTATTTCTTTAATTAACAGATTCCAGAAAAAAAGCTTGTAGAGACTTTGCTGTGTTCTTGTGGTTGCTTTATTTAGCCTATCCTAAATCATTTTTTTTTTCTTTTCGTTTATTTCCCCTCCTGGTTTGTTTTATATTTTAGTTCTGCGTCATCAAAGTGATGGTACATTGTTGGTTTTTGGAAAACCTTAAGAAACTTGCCATGAGACAAAATATAAAAGTATTAACAAGCAGTTACATGCATTGCTGAAGTTTTATACAAACATTTGTGCCTGTTTCAAATTTTCTCCTATGGCAATTTAAATATGATTTAGGCTGTTATCCCTCAAAGTTCACAGCATTTGAGACGGTACAATAACTACTAGTATACACATATGGACTGGCAATGAGGGAAATAGTGCACGTCTATGCACCCCGAGGGCCTGTGAGTGACCAGGAGAGAAATAAGACCCTCTCCTGGTCACTCACATGCCCGAGGGTTGCTTAGACGTGCACTATTGCCCGAATAGGGCCAGTCCATATGTGTTTTATAACACACCTCAGTCCAAAATGTCGGTTAGAAGATTAAATCGTGGGTTTTTGGCCGGAGATTCTTCTCGATCCGCAGACGCCGTCGTTCTCTTGAGGGCGCTCTTTACCAGTCAATAGTTTTTCCCGCTTTGTGAACTATTTCCCCCAAATGAAGCGCTTGCGGTGCGTGTGGTGCAGATTTCAAGCACTAGGCTATATTAGTTCACCCCATGCGACCGTGTTTCAGCCAATCAGGATAAAGAACCAGGGAGAGGTGTGTTATAATAATAACTATAAACTAAGTAAACTTTAGCGTAAGTCACCATTACTATACTTTTTCATTTACACAGGGATCAAGAAATTCATTCTTCACATTAATTATTATTACTGAGTGCATTATTTATGAAAAGAAGATGATCTAAAAGAAGTAAATCAAAAATTAATTTTGCCCCTTTCCTTTATATTAACCACACATTTCCTGACTCCTATCCCCCGGATCAGAAACTGGTCATTCAGTTTTGTTTTGTTTTAAAATTTCAATGTGTATGTTTTCGAAATCATCTGATTTACCTTCTTTTGACAAATTTAAAAACACTGCACTGCTATAAGTGATAATCCACGGTTTTGTTTGTAGAGAAAATAAGTATTTTGTTAGTAGAAGGAAAACATTTTAAAAGCAACATCACCGGTAACTTCATCTGAAAGCATGTTGACAGTGTACAAAAAAATGGCTCATCATATTTATTTATGGCTCACCGACTTCACATGTTCCTTCGATTGTCAGAAAGTATTTAGTCACAAATGCACAGACAGTTACATTTCACCAACAGCGTTTATTTACATCTCGCCAACTTCGCTTAAGTGGGTTGTAAATCAAATTCACTCGTCTCCCCACACTCTTTACATTATTTATAATCTTCTTTCCTCAAAATCAACTGCATTCTTTTCTCCATGTTTGGCTCATGTTTTTCCGCTCTGTTTCACTGCCTACCTTCATGCACCTCGCCACTTTTAGTTGAATGGGAGTGGGATTTTGACGGCGATCAACTAATCTGTGGTAAGACAATTAACTCGGGACACAGTCATCTTGTCTTTTCGACTTACAGGTGTTTTTGAAACCATAGCGTAGGCTTTAAGAGTTAAGCTTCAATAACATCAACCATCTTGAAGTCTAATGCCTAAGGCATATGACCTCAACATAGTTGACGTTCTGATTTTGAGCCTATACAATGGTTAGAAAACCTCCTTAGTAGTTCTCCGTTTGTGATCATTTTCACACTCCTCTCATGCTTGTAGTCGTAGCTTTCCATGTTTGAACCTCTCCATGTGGCCAAGTTGAGATCCTTATATTGTCTTCTAACTGTCTTATCTCCCTTAATGATCGCTCCCCCATGGGCCCTGGCTGCAAAGTCTAGTGCTGGATAATGTGTACAGCAGTGAGTAGTGGTCTGGGATCTAGACCTGTCATGATATTATCAGTACCCAAATCCCACAGCTGGTCCATGGTAAAGTAAGACCCTGGAAAAAGGGAAAGCATGCCCTCAAACCTCGAACACTGCAAACATACAGTGAGCATCTTTTTTATCTTTATGCTTTAATGACGGCAGTTTTAAATACCTTCCAAAAAACGGTGTCTGAATTTTTTTGGGTACAACTGCATCAGTATCCCTTGGGGAAAACAACGCTCACGGCCACACTCATAGTAGGGTCACAATCACCCGTGGGAGGTGATGGGGCTCTCAGGGTGATGTAACCACCTAGCGGAAGGCATGATGATAAGAGTGATTAGGGCATTTGGCTGATACATCCTAAGGCTGTATAGACTTATCCCCCAAGGTGACTGCCATCCATTCCTTCTTAGGATCATGAGATGCCTGGCATACTGACCTTCTTCTGTTCAGGTAGCGGAAGCTAGACCAGAGGGTTACAGAGATTTGAAAGAACTAATGGCCTCTGTGCACTTGAGGGGCCATCCCCAAAAAGTCATTTATTTTCTCTTTTTTTTTCCTCCCTACTTCTTAGGCCATGACACAAAGACATTATGTTTTGGGGTTTGGAGTTTTTCTTTTTGAAGATGCTGCTCTTCATGTCTGAAGAGGCAATCCAACTTTTCTTCCGGATGATCATGGAAAAGGCCACTTCAATTAGTTAAGGCAACATGCCTCTTGCATACATAAAAGAAAAGAAAGTGAAAGGAAATAGAATAAACAATACTTATTTTAATTATAATAATTCAACATCAGTAAAATGTATGGAACATTGCTCATGTACAGTGTACTTTTGAAATAAAATGGATTGAAAAAAATAGAGTGCTTATAGAAATAATCGTTTTAAAAATAAGAAAACAACTGCAACAAATGTTTGCCTTTGGGGATTTCCTCCATACTTGGCCCAATGTAAACACTTGACACCTTATTAAAGGAAATAAAAATGTATGACTTCTAAAGGTTGCTGTCAGGGAAATGTTAAGATTTAAATTTTAAATTAAAGGTCGGTTCCCTATGCTGGAAAATGTGTCAGACAGGTGACATCACAGCTTCAGATATGTCCTTATTATACTGGATTTTAGTTGCAAATATTACCTCCATGGCCACTGAACCGTGCGCACCTTAAAATGTCACACTAATGCCTTATCAGCCTGCTTGAGTTGTCACACGAAATAACAAAAAAAAGTGCATGTTATGGATTTCTGCCCCTGCCTGTACTGTTGTGGGGGGCAAGAACATGGCCTGTGTTAAACATGCACTTTCTTGATGTGTGATTATTTGTTTTAAATGTTGGCAGCTAACTGCATCATTTTAGGCGGCAGTGGCTTCAGTTTTCTTCCTGGATGTGCATGAAAACATTATTTTACCTTAAATGGATGTGACACCTATGAGGGTGTAATCTTGGTTTCAAGGCCCTCACAGTCATTATGTGCTGTTAACATTTAAGTTCCAACTGCAGGGGGCGCTGTGTAGATAGTTATTCAGTGGAGCTGATTTTTATTTTTGAGAACAACAAGTGCGCCATCTGTTGGCCATACATTTTTATGGTCTTCACATACTAGGAGCATAGACAGTAATGGCTAGCAACAAGATTAATGATGGTGATGTCGAGCAGGGAAGACTAAAAAAAGACAAACACAGTTCAAGCGGAAATATTGCTTGAAAGTAGATTAGCCATAGCTGCAGCAACAGCTATAGTGAGCCGCTACAAAACTATGGCTTTTGGCTCTGGCTGTGGCTTCAGCTTTGCTATACAGTCCTTGCGTCTGTTTAGAGTGAAGTGATTTTAAAAAATCAATGACGAAGCCTAAACCTCAGCTGTAAGCGTGTTTGTTTTTTTTCAAAGGCCTCATGTTAGACATGTCTCTAGAATACAAATCATGAAGAGCGTCTTAATGCAGTTCCCTGTACCATCATAACACCAACTCAATTCAAATAAGACGGATATCATATTTGGATCTTGGCCTCCATCACATGTACTTGTGCAAAAGAAATGCATTGGGCCTGTATTTATGACGTGAAGATATTGTGTCCTTTAAACCTGCAGTAATAGACCCCTTGCATGGGATTTCAGGAGCTCAAACAGTGCCCTCACTGAGGTCAAAGAAAGCCCTATCATTTGCTGATAGTTGTGCGTGGCGTGTACACACATGTACATGTACATAACCATTGTTTGACCTCCGCGGTGGTGACATTTGTAACAGGTTTTCCTAGGGTTTTGGGGGTGTGTTTTTTTCTGTAGTTGATGAGACTGAGCATGATTTGCTGAGCATGATTTGCTGCATGATTACATGTGTACTTGTACTTCAATTTGGGGATCATTGAGACTGCTTAATTCTGATCAGCATGTCAATCCATGTAATGTTATTGGCTTTTTAAACTGAAAATGTATGTCAAGTTTATATAACATTACAGCATGTTGAATGTTTACTGCTGATCTCTTGAACTCTTTAAGCTGTGAAAGTTACAGTTTATATTGTATTCAATCTGTTACAGGTTATTCTATTCATAAGTGCAAATGAACGTTGGTGTCTTTTCCTGAAATAATTACAGCATTCTGGATATAATTTTGTAGTGGGTATTGAAACCATCTTGGTGCAGCAAAAAATTGGGTTGAGGGATTCGGGGGGGGGGGGGGGCTTCTTTTCGTTCGACCGTAGCCGTAACTTGATTCAGTTTGTACTTGTCTCAGTTTGTCTTTTTCCATTTTCATTGTGGTTCATTGGTTTTGAGAGTGAACTCAAAATGCACAATTGCAAGACAGTGCAAGTAATGAGTAACCTTAGTGCTATTGGACCTTAGTGACACTCCTTGAGCAGGGGGTCTGGGTGGGCTGAGTCCCTGAATATAAGTAGCTTTACACTCATACATTTCCTTTCTTTTATGATCTCAGCCATGTGACAGCTTGGGTATAGATATCTTTCCAGCATGTGTGTTTTGATTTGCCAATCCATATATTCAGAGGCTCAAGCCCACTCCCACCTTCCTTCAAGGTGTGTCACTGAGTCTGGTAGCACTGAGGATGCAGATGTCAAGCCCTCCCTCCTGGGGCTTTATCAGGGCTTCATCAACCATGAGCCAGTTGGACAAACTGGCAAGAAATCATGAAGTCAAAGCATTCAAGCATATTCGGCATTATTAAGTCCACTTAGCTCGACTGGCCATTTAGCTGCGCCAATGCAGCGAAAACAGTCTGGTCACGGACAAGCTAGAATTGGCATGCATGACCAAGTGCAGACTCAAATGCCATTACTAAGGATAATATCTTGTGCATGTCTTGCGCACAGACTTGAGAGCCAAGGAAAACAAAAATGTTATTCTTACAAATACACTTGCTGGCTTGAATGCATAGCTTTCACACATTTTGGAGGCATTGCGTGCTGTGATTAGGTTGCTTTTACATTTGCTGCAAAAGAGGCGTTGTCTTGTTTTTGTTGAGGGGAAGTTCGACATTGGTCCTTTGAAGATAATACTCATTCTAATCACTTGACACGAACAAGAAGGGATAATTGAAGACAATTCCTTGAAACGTATTGTTTTTAACGAATGTTATCTTCCAGAACAGCAATGTCTCATCACTAAAGTCTTTCAGTGTTTCATTTTGAGAAATATTTATTTAGAGCTGTAAACTGCTCTCCTTAAATTATTGAGCTCTGTGAATTCCTCAGAACCAAACTTCACACATGAATCTCAAAAGTGAAATTATAAAACGATTTTATAAAATCTGACTGTTCACGATGTTTAATTTCATACGTCCTTATTGAATTGGAGGATTGGATTGGTGGATTGTTATTTTTTTACATGATAAAAAAACAAAACAATATAAAAAAAACTAAAAACGCCACATCAGTAGTTCATTTTTTTTTAAATCCACTTTTGTGCATAGGAGTGGGATTGCTCTTGCACTCCATAAAAATTAGGGTCTGCTCTTCAAAGCACATATTTATACAAGTTTGTTTTCAAATTATAGTTGGTTTCGTTCTTTCATTTTTTGTTTACCTTGGTGTTTTCAGTTCTGTGTTTAAGTGTCTTGCATCCTCTTACAATTTGACTCTCTGTAAATCTAGTTGTTTTATTTATAAGTACAGGTGACAGATTTGAAATATTCGTAACTGCATTTTCTTGATTTAATGTGGATTTACACTTCAATGATCTTTTCTGCAAAACCATTGTAGCACCCATATCTTTGTACACAGAAGAAGCGACTATTCAGTGTGTGCTTAGGTTTGAATGAGCCCAATTTTGCTAAGTAGAAATTTGGTTGCAAAAAACCTGAGCCCTGTTTCTGCCAAGATAGTTCAATTTACATTGGCGCTTACTAAAGTTTCTTCTAAAACCATTACAGCACCCATCATCCCAGTGATAGGCAGCACAGACTTTGCCACCAAACCGCCTGCCAGAGATGAGGAAGAACAAGAGGAGGAAGAGGAGGAACATGTGGAGTCAGATGAAGACTCCTCGGGTAACGAGGGCGGCTACAACGTCACACAAGATCTTGAAGAGCAGGAGCTTGAAATGAGTTTAGAGGCCGACTTGAAAGAAGCACACATGCTAGTAAGAAACACGTTCATGCTATCTCCTATTCACTTTTCCTTCTATTTTTAGAAGCAACACTGTTTGGGGATAAAACATTTAAGTTAACTTGTAAAAATGTCTTCGACACAGATGCATGTTTTTTTAACGAAAACACAAAATTACAAAACAAGCAGTAGAAATATATGATAAAACCAGAACTTAATTACAAGGAGGACATACAGAGGGGAAATTCAAAGAGTCGAGGAATAAGTTGGGGGAGGATGACAGGATGAGAGAATTGAGAAGTAGGTATGAAGGGCGGTAAAGGAAGGGAAATCCATTCTAAGACGGCCTGGATAAGCAAAAGCCACAGAGTAAGATTCAAAGTTTGGATTGGTGAGGAAGTAAGAAAATAAATAGGTTTAATGTAACAACCATGAGGAATTAATCTCTGGAGTTGAAATAATGTTGAGTCAAGAAGTTTTGAACAGTGTACTCTACTTATCTCGAGGAGATTGAAGATGAGTGGAGTATAAACGTTGAGACTTAACATAATCTCCTGGTTCTTCTCATGCGGAACCAACGTTTCTTCCTGAAGGAGATTACTTCCACATGGTTGTTAGTTGTTATCCATAAACTACATATTCTTCTAAAAGCTGCATGATTTTTATTATGTTTTTTTCTTGCAATTCAGCCAAGAGAAAAAACATCAAACTTATCTTCTCTCAGAGATGTAAGCAGTTCAAACCGACAGTCACTGTCAAGTCATTTTTAAGATCAGAAATCAGTCTTCTAATGATGCCTCAAAACATTCCTGTGTCATCAACTACAAGATAGAAATGACTTGGAAATGAAGCTGAACCAACAGTCAGTCACCTCCCAAATACACCCGAACAATATGGATTTCCTACTGAGTTTCAAGTTACACACAAATTACACTCTTGAGGAACGTGAAACAGTTATTCACACACACTTTACATACCCATGTTATTTGATAACAAAGAACAAATTTACCAAATCAATAAAAGGCTCTTTTTTAAGTCAATTTTGTTGAGACGTTTTGGGGTTTTGGATTAAGCAGGGGGTGTTCTTGGGTTGTTATGAAAACATTTATTTCTTTGTTGAAACAGTGTCAGTTTGTTTTAAGAAAGAAAACAGATACTATGTAAATTTAGGGAGGGATAATATACGGATGTTATACATGGCTCGTAATGTTTGATATGATTCAGAATTAAGTGTTGTTTCATGAAACTTGTCTGGGATTAAAAAGGTAGGTTTAATCATTGGCAGAAGAGGTCTCACAAAATGGGGTGATCAATTCCTCACTCCAGACACAATTATTGACATCAACAAGTTTAAATTATTGATTTCAGGTGTCAACCCAAACAGAAAATTCTCCAGCACCTAGTACCTTATTGTCAAATATTGGTTTCAGGCGTCATCCCAAACGGAATCTTTCTCCAGCACCTAGTACCATATATCAAAAAATAGAGATTTGCTCCAATGACTCCGAAAGGTTGAACATTTTTGCACTTCAGCATAAATTTATGACATCAAATATCGCTTCCCTTACGCAGTCTCATGAAATGTAGACCAGCGGAAAAGAAATGTTAATCTGTGACAGAGATTAGAAGCAGACAGATTTATATCACCGGAAACATCAGCGGCCATGGGAAAACATGTCATGCGTGTTCTACAAACCGCCATTATCGTTGACAGAAACGTAACCCTCTCTTTATATCGCTGCTACAAGTTTTCTGGAACTAGCATCCGGATCAAGTCTATGTAGCTTTAAGTTATTTTCATTCGTGACCTACATTTTGTTTAAACTCCATAGCAACAGCAGCAGGAGTGGTTTGAGCAGATACCGGACACCGACAGGCTGGATACCAGTATTGAGAAATCCAAGATACAGTTGGTAACCGGTAACAACAGTATGCTTGCCGGCAGGAAGAAGCCCACCAAGGCCCATCTAGCCCAGAATGCATTGCAGTCTAACAGCTGGGCTGAGAGGCTGCCAATCACAGAAGAGGTAGATAAAAGAGCCTATTATTCTAAAACCCCAAATTTCATAGATTATTGTTGTATTCCAAATAGCAAATCAAAAGTCAGTAAAATAACTTTTTATTAAGAGATTTGTGTGACTTTTTGTATTAAGCATTGATTACATGTATGTAAACTCCAGTGTGGCTCATTTGGTTATTCCAGAACAACAAACCATGGAAAGTGTATCATTGGGATGTATGGACCCCTTACATGACCCACAATGCACCTCCACTCAACGCACGTCTACCATTTCCACCAGTTTAGGAGTCCCCTTTAAACTTGTGTACCTTTAAACTCCCAAAATGGCGGCATGATAGGCGCGTGTAGGTGCGCAGCGCATCGTGAAATAAGTCAATACATAACACAGCTCTACTAATGGAAACTCAGCAACTTCTGCTTCTAATGGATGTAAACACAAAGTTGAAACCACCCGAATTGTTTTGGATTCAAACAACTTCAGTCAATTTCTAACTGACAATGATTACCCTGGTCATTGTGGATGTGTAAACATTGGTTGTCAATCTTAACGTTGTCATGTTCGCACTCTTGGCCAAACTCCATAAAGTCCCAAATCTGCTTAGCAAAAAAAAAAACTTGCTTAGCTAAAACAACTTATTCGCCAAAATGATCATGTCATTCAGTGTTGCAACTGGTACCCCCCCCCCTATTATTATTTTATTTAGCAATTATTTTGTCAGCAATATTTTTTTGAAAACAGTTTTATGAAGTAGGGCCCAAATCACTTTACCACAATAATGCTGTGGGCACCCATTTCAGTAGAGGTCCGAAACTGCTGTAATCGTTTCCATTTGGGATGTTTGTACACTGTCTGTCGTCTTTGTGTTTTTTTCCCCCTCCATATAGAAGGTAGAGAGACCCCCGTCAATATTCTGCTTTGACTTTCTGTGTGAGAAGCTTCTAAGTCAGCTAGGTCACAAACCTTGTGCAGTGAGTCTTTCTAATACTATGGATGCACTTTGCCATCCCGCATGACACTTGTTGCACTTTTGAAAATGCAGCATGCAGTTTTACAGCTAAGAAAATAATCGCCGAATCCATTTTTTCTTCTCAATTAGCCGCGCAATGTTGAGCCACCAGCAACCAACGGTAGTCCGAGAGTAGGTAGGCAACCGGTCCCCCTCCCAGATCATCCTAGAAATGGTTCCCCCCTGCTCAGACACCGAGTGCTACCACCCACCTCCTCATCCCCGCAGACCAACCAGCAGGCATCGCCTACATTGACCAGGGTCCCAGTATTGCCAGGGGCAGGCACGGTGCAACCCGGTGACGGGCGAGAGAGGTTGTCGCCTAAGGTGCCCCCAAGAAAGAAGAGCAAACCAGAACTACGGGTTACAACTGGTGAATCATCGTAAGTGCACCCTCGCTCTCTCCCCATTGCTACCCAAAAGATTTGGCTGCATCGTTCTCTTTCTTTTTTGTCTGATGAGTTGATTTTTATCCTTGTGTTTTCGGAATGAGACAAAAGACATTGGGTGAGGATTCTTGCACATGTTAAACACAGTACAAAAAAATATTAATATCAATGTCCTTTATCAGGAAAGTGAGTCCATAATAAAATAATATAGAACCAGAGGTAGTTATGGAAAATTATTTGTTTTTAAATAAAACCTTTTAACATGCAATTTGCAATACAGGAAAGAAAGCACAGAATTAACTTAAACATCAGAATTATTTATCATAACACACAGCCACATTTTTTGTTTTGTTTTCTTGCACAAATTAATATTCTACTGTTAAATTTAGAATAATTTGAAAAGGCAATCTCTATATTTTCCTTTGATTAATTTATAACTTTCCATCGTTGAATACTTTGCACAAATGCACAATGGATTAAATTTCAATATGTTTTGAGGGCGATGTCTAATCACATTGGGTCTGTCATTCACGGTTGCCTAAAACCGCGAGTTTGGTATGAGCCATGCTCAAAATGCAAAGATAACCAATAACTATGGGAACCATGATTTGACCAAATTCAATTCTTCACCCAAACTTGTCTATAAAAAAGGGTAAATTTTAGTTGTATAGCGCCCTCAGCATATTTAAATGTAACCCTATTTTTGCACAGCATCATAATATTGGCAAGAGTATGAAAAAAAAAAACATTTCAGTTCTGAATTTTTTACTTTGACAAGCGCATTGTTAGCATTGTGTAATTTTTAAGCTCCAAAATGAAAGTATCTTGCTTTTGTTAGGAGCTTTGATCTAGCTGCGGCCATCTTGTTTACATTCCTTAAAGACTTGACATATTGCTGTGATAAGTACCTGCCATTCCTTGTACCATTTTTGTTTTCAAATACCCAAAGATAGTTTTGGCTGGTTTCTGAAAGAAAAAATGACTTTCTTTATTTGCCTTTTTCAAACGTTCACAAAGTTAGGAGGCGTAAAATCCAAGATGGCTGCTGCCTGGCTCAATTCTTTTGAACCGTTTGAATCTTTGATTTTCTCTGATTCCCTTTTTCTATTCATTTATTTTCTTCCTTTCCCGTATCGTCCTGGCTTGCGTCGTCCTCGTCTTTTTTTTGTTTGTTTAATTTTTTTCCCCATCTTTCCTGGGTATCTTCCCACAATGCCTTTACCCATCATCAGCTTCATGTGCAGTCCATGGATACGCAGGTAACGTGTCTCAAAATGGTCCTTTTGTTTTCGATTCACATATTGGACTGTTTCTCCCTCTTCCTTTTCATTTTCCGTCTGTCTAACAAGACATTGAAATATTCTGATATGGCCTTAATATTTTTGCAGATGTTGTTCTTCCATAAGTTGTCTGTTGACAGATTTTGCATGAATTTGCTGTGAGCATGGCCTAATAAGTTGCTCCACCTTTATTAAAATAAGTAGATCTTAAGAACGTATTCTGAATTACATGTTTATAAATGTTACCTGGGGTGGATTTCACAAAACTAGTCCTAACTTAGGACCAGTCCTAACTTATAACAAGTTATATAAGTTAGGACTAGTTACTTAAAATATTCCCATGTCACACCTCTATACACGGCTCTCCACTGGCTTCCAGTTAACCAGCGGATTGTTTTTAGGACGGCATTGAACATGTACAAAACTGTGTCAAATATTTTCCCACCTTATATTTCGGACATACTCGATCTCAGCAAACCCAAACGCAAAGGTCTTCGTTCACAATCCAATCTGGTAGTTCCACGTACCTCAAAGAAGGCTGGGGACCGTGCATTTTCCATCGCCGGGCCTCAAAGTTGGAACTCTCTTCCCATCATCCTGCGGAACGCTTCATCAGTCGAACAGTTTAAAAGACTCTTAAAAACTCATCTGTTTAATCGTACCATGTAATTTTTATTTTTATTTATTTATTTTTTTTTTATTTATTTATTTTTTTTTTCTTTTGGATGCATTCTCCCCAAGCGCTTTGTATCTTTCGGAAAAGGCGCTCTATAAATGCGTTTTATTATTATTATTACTTATCCTAACTCGAGATAAGACTAGTCCTAGCGCTTTGTGAAATCCACCTCTGCTCCCTTAAGTTGACCTTGTATCAATATTTAACACATGTATAAATATAATAGACTACATAAGTTAATCTAGGTTGGTTGGTAAGTGTGTCTGTAGTGTTTGGAAGTCATTGTTGTCACCCAAACTCACCAGTATTATTGAATGTATTAGTTACACTCAGCATCTGTTTCACAGTTAACCTAGTTTACAAACTCACAGCCGAGTACCTGAACACTAAGCTAAGTACCCAAACTCACATAAAATTACCCTTGATAGCCTTTACTTTCTGTGAGTACCCAACATCCAGCCAAGATGCAAAAAACCCAGGCAAGCACACAAAAACCCTGCCAAGTACCCAAACACCCAACCAAGTACCCAAATATCCAGCCAAGTGCCCAAATATCCAGCCAAGTACCAAGCACCCCAAAGTACACAAAAACCCAACCAAGTACCCAAATATCCAGAAGTACCCAAATATCCAGCTAAGTACCAAACACCCAGAAGTACCCAAAGACCCTGCCAAGTATTCAAACACTCTGTCAGAACCTAAATATTCAGTCAAGTACCAAACACCCAGAAGTACCCAAATATCCAGTCAAGTACCAAACATCCAGAAGTATCCCAATGCACAACCAAGTACCCAGACACCCAGCCAAGTGTCACAACATCCAGTCAAGTAATTAAACACCAAGTTAAGTACCCAAACACACAGCCAAGTAACTAAATTTGCTTTCAGTTTTCTTCAATTTTATATTTCACCCATGTTGAGACAAACATTAGTTCTTTGAAGTTCAGCGCAGTGCTTGGAATTGGTTTTTTACATTTGGTGCCATTTTATGAGAACATCGATTGTAGATAATTTGAGATTGTGTTTCAACCGCTTTAGGAGTAGTCAATACAGTCAGTTTGGTTTGTGGGAAAAACATGTTGTCTCCAAGAGATAACTGACTACAACCAGAGCAAGCTGGTCAAAATGTAGAGGAGAACTAGATTTAAGAACTGCATCGAACAAATCACACACTTGAAAATAACGAGATCACAAGTACCACAAACTGAACCAATGCTGGTCTAACAACTTTCTAGGCCTTATATTGTTGGTGTATAAATGCATGTTCATCGACCCAAAAGTACTCAAAGAGGATTTTAAAGAAGTTAAGACAATGGATGAAAGCCAACGATAGGTGTTATTATCAAAGATCATGTAGCGCCAAAGGCGCAAGATGGGTTACTGGATCTTTGTCTATTGTTGGAATGTGAAGTACGGCATGGGCGCCATTTTAGTAAGCAAACATTTTGTTATATCATTGTTAGCAATGGTTATTGTCTGCACTCATCAAGTGTTGTATGAAAAGATTTGCTTACTGAAATGGCGTCCAGTGCATACTTCACATTTCAGCCGGAGTAACCCATCTGCACTATACGATCTTTGGTTATAATGCTTAGTATAAATGCAATCCAGGCAATAAGTCCGAACCTTAAAGGTATTATTGGAACGTTGTAATAATTCTTCTTTTGTACAAGAAGATAATTTTTTTTTTTACCATAACCTTGGAAATGTATACATGTTCACTTTCACAAAGTTAACGCACAGCACTCACGTGCCTTGTTGTACAGCAAAATGTAACCCAACACCAATGTTTTCGCTATTTACACATTTTAATCGATGAATCAACAAGTGTCGTAGATTCTAATTTTGAAGTTTTAAAAGTAGGCTGTTACCAGTGTTGACACCTCCCCTTAATACATGTGGATGTTTAAACTCCATACAATACACGTCACACAACTACCCAGACGGCCATGTTGTAGGTCAAGATACCTAAAAAGGCATGGTGGAGGTTTATTGTTTCAGTCATGCTCATGCGGTTTGAAAGAGGCATTTTGTTTCTCGCCAAAATGTACTCAGTGGTAGATGGTGACATTATTTGCTGGGGGGGGGGGGGGTGGGGGGGGGGTACTGTCCCGTAAACCAGCACCAGTACAATAATACCAACAGCTTGTTTGAATTGGTCTTGTTTTATGGGCTTACACAGCAGCCCAGTAGATTATCACATGGATGCAGTTTATAGGCAGCTCATAAGGTAAGGCTCCCAGTCCCTATACTACAGTCGTTAGCAAAGACCTAAGCCCAATTTTATGCTACTGCTTACCACATAATTCTGAGCTTACAACGCCCCATAGAGCATAGAGTTCTTTTGGTCATAAGCGCAGAATTCTGCAGTAAGCAGCATCATGAAAGTGGGCCCAAATGTCACACCCTTGGAATCATTTAATAAAGCCTGAAAGGTATCTGAAATATTTTTGCAGAATAATGTCCGACCGAATTTAAAGAAAGGCGGCAGAACGGATTTTCCGAAGTCTTCAACATCTTCAAGGTGGTACAGAGAGTGCTACATTTCAAGAGCCCCTCCTTCCCTTGATTAAGATTAATATTTATTTCCTCCTTTGTCCCTGCATTCTTCGCTGCATGTACAAAGACATTTTTCAAAGATCTCTTTCCCTTGATAGTTATCTCTGTGCCACTGAGAATATTGGCTGTCGCTCGCTGGTCTTGACCTCGCTTGAAGATAACAAGGGTGTGGCAATAGATACTTGCGTTGGATTGTAGACCACATCTTCCCCTCACCTCGTAAACCATACATCCTTGTCAAAGTATATATGTGAGAGTTGTAGACTGGCCAGGTGACATGAGAAGACGTGGATCGTCTTGTGCCTGCCTGTGATATTACTTTATTCTTTTCTTAGATGATGCATGCCTTCTTTGAGGAATGAGTATCATCAGAAAGGGATGTCTTCATCCATCCTTGTCTCTCTCTCTCTCTTTCTCTCTCTCTCTCTTCTATGGATTGAACTTCTCCTTGTATCTCTTTAACAAAAAAGACGTAGCAGAATTTCTTAATACCCCTCATCCTGATCCTAACACCTTTTCACTGATACTATAGTCACTAGCCACAGAAAAAAAACACCTTAAACATGAATGGCATTATTGACACCCCTTGGCATTTGTTTGGCTTTGTAAAGACCTTGTACTTTTGGGCATGTTCCTGTTGCATAAAACCAAATCCTTTGAAGCAAGCCGTTCTTCTTGCCATGTACTGTTACCTTTGAATGATCCTTGCTTAGCAGATTTACAAACTAACAAGTGAATAGTATTAATGATAAGAACAGGCATTTCTACCACAGGTGTATCCATATGAAACTGGCAATAATTTCACTTGAGGTAGATTTAGAGGTTATGTGAAATTACAAGTTGAAGTCACAATTCTGTTTATTTTAATTTTTGTCCACAAAAATATGCGTCTGTAGTTAGAACATTTTCAGTCCAGGGATTCCACCCAAATTCTCTGTGCATGAGGGGGTCCTCTGAGGGTAACCTCAGAGGGTAACGCTGGTCCCCATTTTCTCTCACATCCTGTCACTTTGTCACTCATTCTTTGTGTCGTCTCTTGAGGAGTTGTATTGAATCTGTCTTAGCATGATTCATTTAAACTGAATGACTAATCATAGTTTTTGTATTTTGGTTCTTTGGATATAGTTTTAGAGAATTCTTCTGATTATTCCAGAAGGGGAAGGGGTGGTGTTCAGTAGAAGAAAACTGTTCCCATACTTTCCATATCTTGTCACTTTGTCCTTGAGTCTTAATGTAGTCTACCAATGAATGACTTTTATGGCTTGACTGTCTGAGCATGTTCTGTAAGTTAACCATTGACTTTTTTTATATATTTTTTTTACTATTTTTTTGTTGTTGTTCCTTGGTCTGATTTATAGACTGTTACTTAATTTTATTTGTAGAGATTAGACCCTTGATTTTTGAACAATTTGAACAGATTTTTTGATTTTGGGAAAACTCCATGTTAAGGGAGGCAAAAGTATACAAATGTTGAAACTTTGCATGGTGGATATAAAATCTAGTAAGGTTTACAGTAACACCATGTACATGAGTAGGATTTGAAACTTTGCATGGTGGATATAAAATCTAGTAAGGTTTACAGTAACACCATGTACATGAGTAGGATTTGAAACTTTGCATGGTGGATATAAAATCTAGTAAGGTTTACAGTAACACCATGTACATGAGTAGGATTTGAAACTTTGTATGGTGGATATCAAATCTAGTAAGGTTTACAGTAACACCATGTACATGAGTAGGATTTGAAACTTTGCATGGTGGATATACAATCTAGTAAGGTTTACAGTAACACTATGTACATTAGTAGGATTTGAAACTTTGCATGGTGGAGATACAATCTAGTAAGGTTTACAGTAACACCATGTACATGAGTAGGATTTGAAACTTTGCATGGTGGATATAAAATCTAGTAAGGTTTACAGTAACACCATGTACATGAGTAGGATTTGAAACTTTGCATGGTGGAGATACAATCTAGTAAGGTTTACAGTAACACCATGTACATGAGTAGGATTTGAAACTTTGCATGGTGGAGATACAATCTAGTAAGGTTTACAGTAACACCATGTACATTAGTAGGATTTGAAACTTTGCATGGTGGAGATACAATCTAGTAAGGTTTACAGTAACACCATGTACATGAGTAGGATTTGAAACTTTGCATGGTGGAGATACAATCTAGTAAGGTTTACAGTAACACCATGTACATTAGTAGGATTTGAAACTTTGCATGGTGGAGATACAATCTAGTAAGGTTTGCAGTAACACCATGTACATGAGTGGGATTTGAAACTTTGCATGGTGGAGATACAATCTAGTAAGGTTTACAGTAACACCATGTACATGAGTAGGATTTGAAACTTTGCATGATGGAGATACAATCTAGTAAGGTTTGCAATAACACCATTAAAATGAGTAGGATTTGAAACTTTGCATGGTGGTGATACAATCTAGTAAGGTTTGCGATAACACCATGTACATGAGTAGGATTTGAAACTTTGCATGGTGGAGATACAATCTAGTAAGGTTTGCAATAACACCATGTACATGAGTAGGATTTGAAACTTCGCATGGTGGAGATACAATCTAGTAAGGTTTGCAATAACACCATGTACATGAGTAGGATTTGAAACTTCGCATGGTGGAGATACAATCTAGTAAGGTTTGTGGTAAGTCTGTGTACATAAACTTCTCTCTCTTGTGAGTTGTAGTGGTTCTGAAAAGAACTGGTGGTGTAGTTAGTCAACTTTTTGATCAGTATGCTCCTGAAGACGATTGGGGCGTACTGATCGAAACATTGAGTTGTTTCACCACCGGTTCTTTTCAAAACCATCACAACTCCTAAGAGAGACTTATGTATGAGGTGTTACCGAAAACCTTACGCGATAGAAATATTCACCATTACAGGAGAAAACACACGAACATGCTGTGAGCCATTTAATTGTCTAACCGATGAATTCAAGACTTTTTATAAATGGTTTGGCATTTTTACCTTCAAAGTAGTCTGCGGGAATAGGATTGTGAAACATTTAACTAGTGTTTAGATTTTGAAATGAAATTTATCATCAGTTAGATGCGTGGTTGTCAATTGTTACTAGCTTTTATCTTTTTTTTGTCAGAAGAAACTCATACAAAGATGTAATGTTAATTGTCATGTATGTTATTTTGTTTATAACTCAACATATGCCTCTTGAGTTCATTTGTTGTGTCTGATGAAACATCATTTCAAGTTAAGATTTTTTTTTCACTCTACAGATGTTTGCTTAATTGCAAGATTTAACAGTTGTAGCTAGTTTTGTTGTTGAGAATCCTTGTAATAATTCCCATGATGTTTCAGATTTTTTTATTACAATTTTCTTTATGTGGTTTTCATCATGGTAGAGGTAGCTAAAATATGAATAGAGTAAGATGTTTTTGTGTTTTTCTGGATAAAACATATATAATAATAGAAAAAATAGCCGGACTATGTGTCATGGAGCTGCTTATCGCAAGCAAAGAAACAGCTTAGTAGTCTTGGTGCAAGACATTGTTGTTCCTTGTCACTCCACTATCGTGATTCCCTCTATCCGCACATGCGCTGTGGCTTTTCGCAAACTGTGTAGACACAAACCATTCAACAGTAGTGGGGCTGTTATGAAAACCTCACTTATTCCTGACAGGTGTGTTGGTTCAAGAAAAAACGCCCTCTATGGATGGAATTGTCACGCCGTGTGTGTATGGTTGAGTGCATGGTTTCAATAACTACGGTGTAAGAGCGTCTTGTAGCAAGACTAACACAGTTAGCAGAAAAATCAAGAGTTGAACCCATGTTTTTGTGGGCTTTGACAAGAGATACAAGTTTTCTGATTAATTTGTACCATGAGAGGAACATTTATTTAACTCTGGCAACGTGTTTGCGCTTACAAAGGTCCTGAGATTCCACTGAATATGCAAAAGGCTTGTGATGTAATCACCATGTAATCACCATGGCAATAGTAAAACCATAAAGCAAGCAGGCTTAAACCTGGTGAATCACTGACCCACATGGGTTAACACTAATAACAAAGGATATAAACTAAGAATTATGTCGTTTGAAATGCTCCTCCAATTATTCTTTTCACTCTTTTTTTTTAAGGAGAGAAGTTTTTGCTAAGGAAAAAATTGCCTCGCCTTAACATTAACAAATTTGTTTATTTTGCTGTTTTCTGTTACTGATGTTCACTTGTAGTACAAGAAACAATGTTCTTGCAATGTTGCATTGTATAAAACTCCTAAGTCATATTGACAAAACTAAGTAAAATGAGGTCTTGTTTCCTTGATTACACTTAGCATGAGGATAAAGTATGATAACAGTGCTTACTTCTCCAGCATGATGCAAAGTGAGTGAATGGTTTGATGAAGCAGTTTACCCTAGCCTGGTCCAGTCCTTCGTCATGACAGAAAGAAATAGTACAAAGAACCTTTGAAGTTGACTTATAAAGTTTATTTGTAGATCGTTTTGAAAATTGAGTGTAACTGTTCTCCCCTCGCCTCAAACAAAACCCAACTTTGTTTCTTTTCCAACAGGGAACTAGCCGGTGAGGGCAAGTCAGGCCAGACGTCACCCCGCCCAACCAAATCCGGTCTTCCTCCTGCCATGCCTATCTTACGTCTCCAACCCCCGGCCTCATCCTCAGAGGGATTTGGTGTCACACTACTGTCCACAAGGTCTCTGGAGCAGGGGGGAGAGGGCCATCAAGCCACCACAGCTGGCCCTGGGAGTCCAACGATCGAGGGGACTGCAGAGAGGGAGAGATTTGATTCAGGTGAGTTTGCATTCTATTTGCATGTTTCCTTTTTATACCGTGTTGCAGAGGCAACAGAGCCTTTTGCCTCCATAACCTCAATCTTTGTCTTGGTTCTCCCAGAAATGCTCTAAGAGATGTAATGTTCCTTCCTAGATATGCCCTCTCACCAAAGAGAAAACCTGTAGATAGATGTTTTTTTTATCTAAAAGTGTTTTGCTTTATCAACAGATGAACTGTCTTCACATGGAGCTAAAGGTTCCCACCAATTCACAGCAGCAGGGGATATCTTTGACTCCATGCCCATGAGCGAGCTTGGAGGGAAGAAGAAAAATAAGAAGGCAGCCAAGTATCAGATATCAGCCCCCATACAAAGTGTAAGTAGCACTTCAGGAGCAAGGAGGGTGTCTCTTAAACACTTCTGTGTATCGGTATTCACCCAGAAAAGGATGATTTTGCTAGAGAAAGTATTGAAACAATTGAGACAGCAACATCCATAAAAAAAAGTAGAGATGGTATTTTAGTCAAGATACGCATGGAAAATTCAAGCCACTGACTGCCAAACTAATGACTGTTTTGGTGGGATTGGAACTAACTAAACATGGGTATCTGTGGCTACTTAAGCCACATCCCAATCAAATCTCGTTGGGCCCCTGGTCAATGTTGGCTGTCATTGCTCGGTATGCACTCCATCTTGAGATAACATTGTTGGGGAGAGCGGGGGACAAGGACAGTGAGTTTATTTTCAAGTAAATTTTTTTTTTGTCCCGTCCCCCTGACGGGATTTTTTTTGCAGAATTGCCAGAATCTTTTTTCTTTGAGGGTACCGCTGGCACAAAGAAACCCTGACTTGACAATGCCAATAGAAGAAAGATTCTCTTTGTTGGATCGTCCGCTTTGTTTTCTCGACCGAGAAAATGTCAAATTCACGCTCCTTGAATTGCAAAACGTCGGATGTTACCTACGGCATAGGAGTGGTAGTAAACCTTGAACCATGGCTTGATTGCCGGTTCACTCTGACTTGACCTCCATTGGGCCGAAAGATAATGAATAAATAATGGTGGAAGCCTCTCAATCTTCTTGGAACAAAAGGACAAAGATCTTGAGTCGAGGATTAAACAATAACCACCTATCAATAGCGAGAAAACTCCAAAATATTCAAGACTTTTTGGTCTTTGTGTGGGTGAAATGAAATGTTAGACGGCGTGTGTGTGGTCTGTGCATGCTCAGCAGTGGAATGTCCAGACGACCTTTGCTCTGGTATTTTGAAATTATACAATGGCTTGTTTACACGGCTTCCGTTTCCAGGCAGGGGAAACAGGTTCACACATCATCCGACGCCTACTGGTAATGCAGATCACTTCTTTAAAAATCTCTTTCATAATCCACTCACTGTTTTTTTTTTTTTTACAACTAGATGGAGCCAGGCAGGAAACCCCACCAGATTGAAGACCGACCAATCACAGAGTGGAATACAACCCATGTGTCCCAGTGGCTTATGGGTAATGGCCTGGATGACTACATTAATGACTTCACAGCAAATAACATCACCGGAACGGCGTTACTTAATCTTGATGCTGCAAAACTAAAGGTTTGTAGAGGATGCCGTTGCTACAATATTTACTTTAATAAATAAATTATAAATAATTCATTTGTATCGCACAAATTCCATATAAAACATGTTCATCACATATAACTCTACTGTAAAAATGCTTAGATTCAATCCACTCGTTCTTTAATCACAAAGTATGCAACTAATCATGGTGTCAACATTGGAGATTTGTACCAAATAATAACAAACCTTAAGTGTACTGAAAACCGAGTGATTCTTCATCAGCAAGTTTGAAACAATGGTGTGTCATGGCTGAGCAGTTTAGTGCCTCAGACTCAAGTTCTGGTGGCTAAGTCAGGGTGTGGGTTCGAATCCTGGTCATGACATTTGTGTCCTGGAGCCAGACACTTAACTATAAATGCTTCTCTTAACCCAGGAGTAAATAGGTACCTGTGAGGGTAGAGATGGTTTATGTGATTGATTTAGCCTGGCACGTTACATACTGGGCAGCACAGGCTGTATACTCCCCAGGGAGCTGAGATGGTTTAACAAAGGAAATAAATGGCCCAGTGACCAAGCATCACAGAGTGATGGGTTTGAGCGCTATTCAAAGAGCCACTATTATCATAATTATTCTTCTTCTTATTATTATTCAAATTCTTTTAGTTTTCTACTTTGATGCATAGTTTAAACCTCCCATTGCATGTACAAAAAGTGTTGTTGTTACTGCTCAATATCCAATGTGTAAGACATCATTGAATGCATAAAGATTATCAGTGAGCCTTGTGAGGTAAGTTTGATTAATGTCTGGTACAATGACAAGTAATTGCAAGCTTCTCACAAGTAACCACTTAAATTTGAATTGCTCAGACGAGAGACAGTTTCTATGGCATATGGTTTGGGGAAAGCTTTTGTGTAGTTACGTTAAAGACGGCAAACACCCATACACAATTTGAATGAATGTTTATAGCACAATGGTACCAGGCTTTGCTCATCTGGAGGTTGCTATACAAAAGCTTGGCCCGAACCATGTGACGTAGGAATACTGTCTTTAGTCTGGTGAATCCATTTTGAGTGTTCACTTGTGACCAATCAAGTTATTGTATGAGAATTATTTTTCAAAATCTAACTCACAACTGGCTTATTGAACATCTGATGGAACTTTGTGCAGGAACTAGGGCCCATTTCCAAACCGCAGCTTTGGGATGGGCTCTGGCTTGGGTTTTGGCTTGGGCCCCGCCTTGGGCTCTTGATTGGGTTTCGGCTTGGGCTCTGTCCACCTGTTTGAAGCCCCATAATGAAAGCCCATGTTCTCCAATTAACTCGTGGCTCAAGCCATGGTTCCGAAAAGGGCCTATGTTATATCACCTATTGAGATGTGAAATAGCTTGTGAGACTAACTGCATCTTCATTTTCCATTAGTCAAAACGTTGAGAATAAACTAACTGACTCCAATCAGATCCGCCAGCACTGTTAAAAAATAAGATCATTACAATCTGTACATGTAAGATTGAGCTAATGGCCCCTCCATTCATTATGGTTTCTCCCACACTAGAGTCTGGGGGTGACAAACAGCTCGGATCGTAGTCTCTTCAAGAAGAAGATCAAGGAGATGAAGACACAGGTTGAGAAGGAGAAGAAGGCCATCGCCAAGGAGAACAAAAACCGTGAAAAGAAAGAGAAGAAAGCTGTTAAGAAGCTCTTCGCAGCCTCCTCTTAGTAAAATTCAAAAACTATAACAAGAGGTTGGTCAAATGTAACCTGAAACCCATGTCTTAATAAGGTGACCTCAGGATACAGTAACTTGAGAGTCACAACCCTGGATTGTGACTATGGAAATGAGCCTAAGATTGTGGCCTGAGGCCAACGAAGTGACCTGAACGAGGACTGCAACGTTATGATGGTGACTCAAGAATGACCACAGGTCCTTGGAGAGAAACCTGGATAAGTTTGGCCGGATAGTGACCCTTAAGGAAGCGGTGACCTGCGAATTGTGACCTTGAGTATGTAAAGTGGCCTTGGTGTTGTGATTTCATGAACCTTGACCTGAGGACACTGATCTCGTGACCTGTTAGCCATGTGACTGAAAGGGACCTGGATGAATGGACAGCTGGTTTTTGTTGGTTTCTTTTTCATTCTCTTTCCAGTGCGAAGTACTTCCAGTCATTAGATATATCGTCAAGTTGACGATAACACTCTGTATATACATAGAATGTACAAGGCATAAGTTCTCAATGGATGGGAATAATATTCAGCCTCCAAGGTGTGTGTTTCTGAGATTACTGCTGTGTAGCTATCTGTGGGTATCTGCTTTGGGGCAAATCGTGCGCGCTGCCGTTTTTAGCTGTATGGCAAATTTGAGTTTTCCCATGGGTTGATCTGGTCACTTTTGCCATACAGGCATGTCATATGGTATCGATGCTGTATGTCCAAGGCTGACATAGAGGGCGTGCACAGCGGAGATAGACAACAATCGAGCTTGGCATTCTCGCCCATGGTCATCTGCAGGTAACTGTCGATTGCCGCTACTAGTAAGAGGAGGGGGTTGGGGGAAGATGTAAGGGCAAGGTAGACCCTGGATAGAAAGCACATATTTATGACTTGATCACAGTTCCTGAGATTGGAATCTCTAATTGGAATGAAGACTCTATTGCTTGATCTCACAAAATGCTTAGCTTGATTCAGAGATGATTTTCATAGCAATGTGTATTGTAGCATCACTTTCTGGCTTAGCACGTTAACTTCCACAGTTGTTTCTCCCATAACCACCACAACTCACAAGAGAGATTTTCATGTACATGCTGTTACCGCATACCTTACTCGATGAATAAAACTCAATTTGAGATCAATCTAGCATTTTGTGAAATCAACCCAGGGCTTCCTAACTATAAAAAGGGGAAGGTGATTGTACTTGTTATGCCTAGCATTGTCCCCCCCCCCCTCCATTTCTATCCAATCACTGCTCATACTGGACTATCATGCTTCCCAACAGCAGAGAGCTGATATTGCTTTAAAATGGGAAGTGATATTACTCAAATGTTTTTTTTTTTTAACACTTGAGCTTTAACTTTGCTCGCAATCTTTTAAATATAAACTCCGAAGTCTATCTCTGCCCATCCATCCCCATATTTAGCATTAGTTAACAGACATCCCGACGTCTGGTCGTACTTGTAGGTGCATAAAGGCAGATATATTTCAATGAAAAATCTAAATAGTCAAGTTTAACTTTAAGGGTGAAATTAATTTGTTGATTATTAATTCTTCAGCTTAGATCTGTAAAAAATCATTTTTGAGATTAGCATTATTTTGCCTTGTCTATTTTTGATAAGCATATGATTCGCACATTCAGAAAAAGAAGATGTATTGATTTTGTACAAAGTAATAATTCAGGGGAAGGTTCAACCAAGTTTGAGGGTATTTGTGAAGCACAGTAAAGTCTTTGCACACTTGGTCAACTATCGGTGAAAGAATACAACCTGTGAAAAATATCTGTGTCATGTTTTTAGAAAATGATTCAAATTGATGCAGAAGTCTTGTATTCATTCCAATGTAGATTTTATATTTCCTTCAAACAAATTTGTTCACCCCCACAAAGATTTTCAAATGACAAGTTTGTTTTTCCCAAACAATTAATTTGACTGTTTTTCAAAATCACCAAAAGTGTGTAGAGGCTTTGTGTTGGATTTGTTATGGTTGAGCAGAATTGAGATTTTTTTGTTGTTGTAAAATTCTGATAGCTTAAAAAAAAAAAAAAAAAAAAAAACAGTTTCAGGAAAACTGGTATAAGGAAAAGGAAAGTGATCAATATTGGTGCAATTAATCTGATGGTGTTTTTAATTTTATGTCAGTTAGCCACAATAAGAAAAATACTAATATAATTTTAAAATACTTTACGGATAGTAAAGCAGTTTATCACTAGAAAACCAAGAAAGTGCGTTGTTTTTCCCGGTTTATGTTATGCCACGCCTTGATATGTTCCCACAATCTTGACTCATTTCTACATGGTTAGTTGTGAGTGTTATTGGAATGACTACAACCAAAGCCTGTCCAGATGATGATGTTCAGTTTGGTCCAGTTAGCTAAGAGCCTTTTCAAAAACTACTTCGTGAGACTCTGTTGGCCAAGTTCACCTGACGTCATCACCCACGAAAAATGTTGGTTCCGCCGTTTTAGGAGTCTGATTCCTTGTGTTTTCTGTGCAGTTTGTGTTGTATGCATTGCACAGCACACACAGTTAGACATGCATCTTGACTTCCAAAATGGTAGAAGTGCACAATTTCAAAAGAGCACTGGTGGAGTTTAGACAAGAACCCTTTTTTTTCTTCAAACTGGCCGACAATTTCACTTCACTGGTGCTCTCAGTTTCATTTAAAACCATGTTAAAAAAGATGGTGGGAACCATGGCAGAGTGGTTTGTATTGAGCCAGTCGATGTACTAATAACAGGCAAATGTATTTGTAGTTTTAGAACTTACACTAGTCAAAAACTATTAAGCAGTTAAGTTCTTTTGTTTTTAGCAAGCAGAGGTAACCTGATGAACAAGTTCAATCAATTATATTGTAAAAGTATTAAGCATTAATTTTGTAGTGGTACATCATATGCAATGTGTTTTGTTTTTTACCAGGTTACACTCGTTATGTTTTTTTTATGATATTACTTACAGCATTTATAAGCAGGTTATTTCATACATTTCGTATTTAACCACCAGATTTGTCCCTAAGAGGAAAGAATTGGAGACTTTGGAACGCTAGGTAGCAGCAGACTTACCAGGTAAATTTCCATTGTTTACGTAGTTCTGAGCATGCGCAAATTTCAGAGAACGATGGATTTACCTGTTAAGTCTGCTGCCACCTAGTGTCCTCAAAAGTTAACCATTATGTAGACAAAATAGCGCAATACTGTTAACTGAATGTATTGTCACAAAAAAGCAGTCTCTGTAGTTTTGTGTAGATTTTTTTTTACAAACTTTTAATTTGTTTTATTTGTAATTTTACAATAAAGTTAGCGAAACAAATTTAATTGGTCACAAGAAAATCCTGTGATGATTGCTTGAAACCTCAGGAAAACTTCCTTTGGGAAATTGTTCTGAGCCATGACATGTTTTCTCTCAGTTTGTTTTCCTGTCTATCTCTGCACCTCAAACAATTCTTCACTTGTAACTTTTGGAGGCAAATCCTTCATTTTACACTCAACGGCAGAAGAATAAAACAAATTGATTCAGTTAGAGAGATTTAAACTCCGCTACTTGGTAGTGTAATTGTTTCGCCGTTTTTCCCCTTTCGTTTAGGCACCATTTTTTATTATTATTTTTTTTTATGACCGGTCTTGTTAACTTTATATGTCTCAGGTTTAAGTTTAAGCTTACTTTTAATCTAAGAGAAAATTTCCTGCAGCATAATTTATCTTATTAGGATTATTTGCATCATTATGAATACTCTTTGCACAGAATGGCTTTAAAATCCATTAAAATAGTTTTTTTTTTTTGCAAGTGTGAATCCACCATTGTTATCTGGGTCTACTTCCATGACGCTGCAGAGCAGTGCTGCAGAGCAGTGCAGAATGTGGTAAGCAATGGTGTGGTATTGCTCTGCTCTATATTTAGTGGTGACTTCATATTGTGTGCTTGACGTAGAATCGTGATATATGGACCCTTATCAAGTCACATTCAATAGTTATTTTGTGGCTGCATCAACAAGAACGTCGGACACCAGCCAAGGTCAAAGTTGAAACTCCGCAAAACTATGTAGCCGAACTTCTTTCTACCAGTATCGATAACACATGCATTTTTGCATAAGCTTACTTTCTTTAGTTGTGCCAAACTGTAATAAGTTTATGATATCTGCTTTATGTGTATTTAATTCTAAATTGAGTTTTTGCATTTCAGATTAATTTACTGATAAATGTTTCCATTGTTGTGTACAGGAAACCAAATCATCTTGTTGGCATAAACGCAATGTTGGTAAATTGGCCTTAGCATAATATATCTGGAGCAGAATACTTAGAAAGCATTTTTTTTTTATTATACTAATACTCTTTGTATATGGTCCACGAAAACTTGTACATGTCCTATAGTTTATGCCAGCTGCTGATTAATGGCGCTGTGGTTCAGTCATAAAACAGTTGTCTGCATTCTAGCCATAAACAGCTTAAGCAAAGCATAGTTCAAAGTTTGTTTAAAAAATAGCTGCACAGAAATTTAATTAAAGTTTACCGTAAAGCATGAATATTTTTTAATAATAACACAATATCTCTACCTTCATTTAAATTCGAAATTCACAGCGAAAAGATTACACTCATACTTCCCATTAGAAAATCTGAGTTATTTTAATTGTAAATTAATCATCTTGCCCATTTTGAGATTTGTTTACTTTTTTTTACAATGTTGAGTAGTCTTAGATATGCAATTTACGATGATGATTTCCATTTCTTAATTGAGAATTTATATCTTTGTTACAATTTGAAAGCAACAATTGGTGCTTCTACAGAAACCTTCGGCATGAAAATATTGTAATTCGATAGTTCTCCAATGTATTTAGTCATCCGGAAAACTTGTCTTAGCCAATCACAGGCCTTCCAATGTTTCCCTTGCTTGTGATTGGTCTAAAGTACCCCCAGTTGGTTGAGGGCGTCGGCTGATGACGATGCAATCCCCGCCCATTTTAGCGGCAACCTTCTAAATACAATTGTATAAAATTTAGAGGAAAAATGTAATTATACATTTAGAGATGTACATTTCTAGTTACTGGAATTATCTTATCCACCAATAAGTGTTGTACAGAAATAGGTATTCCTTGAACAAGTACATGGAAAAAAACAAATGTACGAACAGACTTTAGAGGTTCTGAAATTTACCCTAACCGTGCAATTGAAACTGGAGAGGATTTTTCTTTCTTCTGTCTAAAAGACCCAATGAGTTGGAGTAAGTTTCGGTTTTGGTTGGTTGAATTCCAACCTATCTAAGAGTATATCATCATAACGTGAACCATTGTGCCGGTACTATAGTAAATTTTCAGTCGAGAGACTCAAATAAAACGTGAAATCTTCCCCTATTTTCTATTGGTTTTATAACTATTATAATAATCATGTATTATAACAATTCAGAATGGCTAAAGTTCCACAGTTGGTGGTCTAGCTTGAATATTATTGTGTACTTAATCGAACGCAGACGAGTTGACTTTTGTCGCAACGGTCGAATTTTAAAGAGCTGCTTCGGCACACAATAAACTTGCTAAACACGGACACTTAACTGCTTAACAGAAACAGGTAACCAACCAAAATACAATGTTATGTCTATTGTGTTTGACTGACTGGTCCTCTATATTTGGTAAGCACTATTTTCTGCTAAGCAGCTCTCTGAAGTACGGCCCTATATAATAGTGTCAAAATGATACCTTTATTAATCGTTTATATGTAAGTTGTAGTTGGAGTCCTTATTATTTTGTGTGTATACTATCGTTTTGGTTATTTCACTTATCTAACAGTGTAGGGCAAGTTGTATTCCTTCATTTTCCGGTGTAGAAAATAATGAACAAAAAAATACTAATACTAATATAAATCATATCAATGTGTATTTCGTTTTATAAGATTTATAATTATTATTATGTTGCTCGTTGCTGTATTCTAGAACGAGAATCGGCGGGCTAATTGTTGGTTTTATACTCTTTGTGATAAACTGCAGAATCTTCGTGTTTGTGATATATTTTGTGTTTCCATAATAATGGTGTAGGGTATATGTGTTTCATGGTGACTGAATTAAATATGACCACCATTGTCTAGGTAGAAGTCCTCGGCTTAGCTCTGTCTTTCTTTCTTTCTTTTTTTTCCAGTGGGGTTTAGGCACTACCTTATTACCCCCCTCCCCCCCAAAAAAAAACAAAACAAACAAACAAACAAACAAAAAAAACAACTACAACAACAACAACAACGAACAAACAAAAAACAAAAAACTCCCCGAAACGTTGTACAAACACCTGCACATATTCCCCCAAAATTATAGACCTTATTTTATGCATCACCCTTTTCTAACAGTCAACTTACGCCCGTCATGTCATCAATGAGGGCGCTGTAGCGTGACACACTATGGCAGTGATGACATCACACGTGTAAGGTCTATTTTAGTACAAAATGGCACACAATCTGTGTGTAATTCGTCAAGGAATATACTCGATCTGAAAAAAGATGTTTGCTACTTTTGTTGGAGGCCCAATCCCCTCCAGCTCGAGAACCCATCTCAAAAAGACCGACTACATAGGCTAATCTGATGCCGTGGATCGATGCCTGTTCACAATTCGAAAAAACAAGTTGAAGGTAAGTGAGCATCAAGAAGGCGGGCTTTAGTTCTATGGTGAAATTCCTTGCATTTTTTAGTCTGATGTTTAACCGAAGCAGATTGGCTAAGAGGAGTTCAGCAAACAATTGCTATGCAAATGAGGTGTTTTTGGCACTGACATCGAAATGCCATTCGGCAGACAAAAGACAGTGCAAGGTGGACAGTACGGAACTGTGTAGTCATGGAGGCATGGCTCTATACGGGATTCGCTTTTCTGATGGAAGTTCAGTGTAAGTTCTTGCTACAGCTAGACGAAAATCTATCAGGAATCAAAGTGAAGCGTTTGCAGTTTACTTTATAGGGTGATTCCAAAGCACTGTTGGAGTCATGTGTGAATTCCTTGCTGGCAGAGGTGACTTTATGACGAACGTGGCGGTAGAAGTACACCGTTTTGACCGAGGACCGTTTACTAACAGAGGACAATCTTGTGAAACTTTGATTAACTTTCAGGAATAAAATGTTTAATAAATCGAGACCAACTTTTGTGGTGAGTTTTGCTATTTGAACATGACCGAGATGAAGATATTATTAGTGTGCTTTTTAGTGTGGCTGTCTATGGATCCATTGAACGGATGGGTCGTCAAAGGACTCTGGGACATTGAAGGTAAGCGCAAATCTAACTCCATTTTTTCTTCACTAATGCTTATTTGCCTCTATTATTGGCAGGTTTTTCCTTGCACAAGATGAGTGTGGGCCGTGGGCTTGTGTGTGCTTTTGTTGTGACATACGGTAACCAATAAATCTTAAATATTTGGCTTTCTTTTTCGCATATTGGTCGTAAGCCAGTGGTGTTTTGTAGACGGTTTGTCTTAAATTCACTGAATATTCCAACAGGAATTGAATTTGAAGTGCCGATTGTCATGATTAGTTTATTATGTTGTCATGATACTCGAGTAGCATAAATCCATACAGTAATATTATTTAACAACCCACGACCTTTCATGTTGCTAGTAACAACGGTGGGGTGCTCACTTTCAGGGTTTTGAGGTTTGGTTTTAATTATAAACACAAACCGGGAACTTCGTGAAAAGTTTCGATGGGGTGGTCAAGTTGAATTCAGTGCAGTAGTAAGTGGGTATGTAATATTCACTAAACGTGAAGCACGCCCTCTGATGAGCTGCTAAAACTCAGTATTTCTTTTAGTACATCGCTGTGTGTTTTTGTTTGGCAGTCTGAGTAGTTCATTGTTTGGTTTCTTGTCTGCATCTTGCCTGCCAAGGTGGGGTACAAAAGTCAAGCTTCACCCAAACCTATTGTTATTCAGTTACTGAGCCTTCTTCTTTAACCATAACATAATTATCATATTTTTTTTTTATTTCAGTTATTGTTCAAAACGGTAACGCACCAGCACACTCCCACGGATGTTCATTAGGCCTAGATTGAAACATGTTTTTCATGCGTATGAGCGTAGCAAAGGAGCATGAAATGTTCCTTCTTTCCACAACCATAATTATTATCAAAACCTGGATGATGTAATTTTACCATCTCATAAAGCTTTTCTGTCAGTAATTGTTGATGTATAATCACAACATTGCATGTGTTTGTCGGACTAAATGCTTTAAATCAGACCCTGTTTACTTGGGACATTGTGTCATAAACAAATTAATGAGGACAAACTAGTGGATGAATGCATTCCCTCTCAATTAATAGCGTTAATGTTTTATCATTAATTAAAGAAATAAGAAACAACAATAAGATCATTATTTTAACCTAAGTATTTTTCTTCTTAAACTCTACACCAATTACTTTAAACAGCAAAAACTTTAAGTGTAAAAAAAGGTAATTTATTCAACCACCTTAAGAAGCCCCCTATGTAGTAATCTGTGTATATAAAATACAACTTACACAACTAATCAGAGAAACACATCAACAGTTAAAACAACTATGAATGAAAAAGTTATAGGACAAACTGTTTATTATTATATTATAGGCCCTATGCATGTCCGCACAATTAAAAAGTGGAAACATTTTATGAATTTGGGGCACAGCCTTTGGGTTAGGATTTTAAACGCTGGCAGATTAGTATTGTAAAAATTAAATAATATTGTGTGTTACTTTGATAACTTTGATTACTTTTATATAGTCTAATACTCGATACTAAAACTATTATTTCTGTTCGCTTTGCTTACATAACCAGAAAAGTAATAATTTTAAAAGCCACGGGTAAAAAGATTCCGTGTCCAAAACGAGGGTCTGGGAAGACCGGACGGACTACGGATCCGGGTCAGGCTTGACCCAAAGAGGAGTCTAGTAGTTGAGTCGGGGTTTACTGCCCAAACCCGGCCACCCCTTAAAAGTACATCTCAAATTATTGTAAGAACTTGATGGATACCGGAATGACATAAGGCCAGGCAAACCAAGAGTCCAACCATGTCTAATTGAGTAACCTTACAGCGCTGGAAATTTGTACGGATTTTTGACAGTGCTTATGCCGGACCATGCACCTAGTGAGTTGGGGTTCAAATACATGGAGATCGTGTAATTTTTATTGATCTCTTCATTTAAGGCCATGCTGATGGCTTCATTTTAGGCCATGCTGATGGCTTTACCTCAGGCCATGCTGATGGCTTCATCTCGCATAGCAGGAATGATTCCCTTCCGGAACGTGATGTCTAGCAGATCCTCTGCATTCTCGGTCTTTGGGTACTCACGCACGGCCCACTTGAGGTACACCAAGAACTCGTTCCAATCCACCCGTCCGTCATTGTCCATGTCGATGGCCTGCAACCCTTTCTTGGTGTCCATGCAACGGTAGCAGGCAAAGTATGGTGCCATGAAGCCGTTGTAGAAGGAGTCATACTCCAGCATGTCGTCCTTGAACCCTTCCTCCCTCAAGTCCCAGATGTCCCACATTTTACGGATCTCCGCGATGAGGTACTGGGAGTGGAGACTCTTAAGCTCCATCTCCTCTATGGCAGCCACCATCGGCTCCGTCAGCTTGCCTCCTGAACGGTCGAAGAGAACGGCGAGCCCCACTTTACTCATGTACTCTTCCTTCCTGTAAATTCAGATGTTGTAAACAAATATAGGTTTAGACAATGTCCTCCTCATGGAGTGTGTGTCAATTGGCGCCACCTTGTCAGATCCTTTTTGCTCAATTCGCAGTATTTTTGACCACGTTAGGGCGTGTGTAACAAACGTGATGCTAATCGTTTTCCCATTGTTATTATTATTATTATTTATTTGGTTAATGGTACAAGAAAACAACACACAGGCAGTCAAAATAAGATAAAGCTGTGATTGTGATGAACGAAAGTTAGACTTCGAAAGCGCTCTCATGTGGTCAAAAATACGGTCAATTGAATGATGCTTTGATCCAGTACTATATAGCAAGATTTACACCAGCGTGAGTTGAGGCTGGTCAACATATTCAAACCAAGTTTTTATGTCTTTCAAAATTGATGTATGGGCATTGAAGACATAATTAATGAATGGGTTTTACAAAATAGACACAATTCTTCTGGCTCAGTGCTGGCTTATTGGATACAAAGTGGTTGACTTTCAAGACTAAAATCTTGACCCAAACCGTCAATGTTGCAAACTTTGTCTAGCCTACCTGTTATCTTTGAGATCCCTCAGCATAACTTCTTTCATTTCATTAGCCATGTTGAGAGTGAACTGTGGGTTAGGTCCGAATAGTTTGATCATGCGGGATTGCATCATCTCGTTGGAGGAGAGGGTTGAAATTCTCGCCGGTGCCTCCTCCCCGAAGAAATCAGCCAGGTCAAAGTTCTCTTTAGCGAAGCTGAAGACGAAGTCCAGTGCTCTGGCCCCGTAGATTGGCTGCTTGATGTAGGGTTGTTTGCCCGTGGTGATCTCGGTGACCTTAATGGCGGCCTTCCTCAAGTAAGTGCAGTTGTACTTCTTCTGGATCTTCTTGTTGCCCATACGGATGAGGTTCATCATGGTGACGCAGGATGAGGCGTTACCAAGAGACGCGCCCTCTATGCAGATGCTTCCCCATGTACCGTTACACCCATTGAGCAAACCCTGATTAAACAGAATGTATGGTGGAAACCAGAAAGGTATCAACACCAGTTTTATTATGTTGGATTAGTGGTATCCTCCCCTGTTTATCAACTCCGTGGACGCCAATTCGAACCCCAGCTCCAGACGCATTTTTATGAATTTTCAGTCCCTGCTTGATTACGTTGGTTTTCCATATTCGGGGTTTTACACAGGTGTCATCAGGCCTCCACTGCTGACAGTTCCTCGCTTTTATTATTGATGTTTTGATAACCGACGAAGCAGTAAACACATATACTCAGAAGTACTTGTATAATTTAGATCCAAAGTGAGATTGGTTTCGGATAAGGACCAGCAAGCTGCATCCCGTACACAAAGATCAGAGATTGAATTGTATTTTTAAAATACTGTGCGGTTTGGATTGGGTTTTAGGAATTTCTAAATTGAAACCTTACCTCAAGTTGCGACTTATCGGCAAAGCCATATTTCTCATGGACGTGGATAAGAAGGTGAGCCTTCCACCCATTCACATCCATCGTTTTCCGGATATACTTGGCCCAGTTTCCGCACTCTTCTGGCAGGCGGGTACCCCTGGACTCCTCGAAGATGACTCCGAAGGGTCGGATGTTGCTTGGCAACCGGGCTAGGTACTCCACCATCTTAAAGACCCTGAGAGGGTTTTCGTCCATGACGTCGGACATGTCCCTCAGGTTGATCAGCACCTTGGAGTTCTTGTGCAGGTTGTCATGGGCCCACCGGATCCATTTGGTGGTCAGCTGGTACAGGTCGTCCATTGTAAACTTTTTGAAGTCGTATGTGCTATCGCTGAAGTCCACTTCAAGGATGACGTGCCACAAGCCCAGCTCTTTCAGCTTGCTCAGTCCGACTGGAACAGTCTCCTTGTCTGGAACTTTGTTTTGAATTCCTTGGAAGAAGAAGTGTCAACAAATAAAATAATGCTTAGTCTTGACGTCGTATAGAAACCAGTTTACAAACCATTTTCTTCTGCCAAACCTCGGTTTGGTTACATAGGTTCATATAGGAGAAAGATCTGCGCAAGATGAGTCAAGTTTGCCGAGCACTGCATGCTATCGTCACCCTGAGCTTCCAGCCAGCAAGCTTGTGCTTTTTAGCCCAAGCAAGGTCGAGCCCAAAGCAGTGGCGTAACTAAGGGGGGCACGGGGGGCACGTGCCCCCCCCCCCCCCCAACTGATGTCCGTGCCCCCCGGGTGCCCCCATTTGAAATCTGGACTTTCGAGATTTAAAATTACCAGAATAAAATGTTACATTTTATAAGCATTTACGTAGTAATTTCAATGTTTTTAGAACTATTTTGAATTATTTACACACATAATGTATTTTGTTTTACGTCAACACCTCAGAAAACACTGAAAAGGGGCTTGTTTAGGAAAAATACAAACGGGAACTACAGTTTGAATTGGCCAAAGTGACCCCTAGGAAAAATGGTGCACCCCCTTGTGCCCCCTAAAATTTTACCCCAGTTACGGCGCTGGCCCAAAGAGTTCGAGGTCACCTGACCTATGTGGACACTGGCTTTGTGACAACAAATAAAATATCTTCATGCATGAAGGACAGGGAGATCTGGGGACACTTCTCTCCTGACATCATTGGCCGAGGATACCACTCGACATAGAATTCACATGACATCATCACCGACGAGAAAATTAGTTGTGCAATTTTTGGAGTGCACGCACACCATATCTTTACACGCAATTTGACTCCCAAAATGGTAGACCATAAGCAGACACTCAGACAGTAGCTGTCCGTGACGTCAATGCAAGGAGTCAATGGAAGGCACCTTTCGTAGAATTTGGGACATTCTAAAAACCTTCATAAATTTTAATCATTATTTTAATAGCGTGCAGGTTATACGTGCTTTTCAAATTACGATTCATTGTGTCCAGTGTTTAACTTGTTTCCTTTGCCCTAATTGGCAATGTGTACTTCTTATTGAGAATTCGTGGATATAAACTGTTTCAGGGTGAAACCTCCAAAGTAATGGAGGACTGTTATCTGATAAAAATCTGATTGAAAGACTTTTAAGATGTGTAATTGTTATCAATTAATGTAGTTAATCACTGATGGTTTTTGTAATAAAATGGTTCGGTAGCAGATATTATAATAGTGTCTGGGTTTACCCATCAGACAACAATAGTACAATGATCTTTAACCCTATTTTGTTCATTGAGTCTGGAAAAAAAATTGTGGTTTTACTGGGGAAAGGAAATGAGGCGTGACAAAACTACCCGAAGTGTTGTATTTAAAGGGGCTGTGTCGTGAAATTGAATTGAATTGAAATAACTTGTTCACAAAAGAAATATAGTTATGAGTGGCGCGTCGTGGCCGAGTGGTTAGTGTGTCGGACTCAAGCTCTGGTGGCTGAGTCATTGGAGTGTGGGTTCGAGTCCTGGTCATGACACTTGTGTCCTTGAGCAAGGCACTTAACCATAATTGCTTCGTAAAAGTTGGGGAGGTAGAGCTTTCTGCTCTACCAGCCAGGCTTCTGATGGATGATACCCAAGCCTACATCCTTACGGACTGTAAAGGGGGTAACCCTGTTTCAGCACAGGAATAGGTGGCAATGGCCCCTGGGAAAACAGCTGATTTGTATAGCCCACACTTCGAGTGGCTTACATGCCTTGTGTGTCTGGCGACTTCCATAAAAATAATAAAAATATATTTGTATTATTATTATTACTTTATTGTACTGCAAATTATAGTTGTTGATATTAAGTCTAATCATAATTATGAGACTACACATTCAGACAGCCGGGTTATTTAACACTACTTGTATCCTAAATTAAATGTAAACGTCTATCATGGAGTTTTCTTTAGACGTTCTTTGATTTATTTCATAATTAAAAGCTGCACAAATGGTTTGTTTGCTTGTTTGTTTGTTTGTTTGTTTGTTTGTTTGCTTGCTTGCTTGCTGGCTTGCTGGTTTGTTGGTTTGTCTGTCTGTCTGTTTGTCTGTCTGTCTGTCTGTCTGTCTGTCTGTCTGTCTGTCTGTCTGTCTGTCTGTCTGTCTGTCTGTCTGTCTGTCTGTCTGTCTGTCTGTCTGTCTGTCTGTCTGTCTGTCTGTCTGTCTGTCTGTCTGTCTGTCTGGTTGTCTGTCTGTCTGTCTGTCTGTCTGTCTGTCTGTCTGTCTGTCTGTCTGTCTGTCTGTCTGTCTGTCTGTCTGTCTGTCTGTCTGTCTGTCTGTCTGTCTGTCTGTCTGTCTGTCTGTCTGTCTGTCTGTCTGTCTGTCTGTCTGTCTGTCTGTCTGTCTGTCTGTCTGTCTGTCTGTCTGTCTGTCTGTCTGTCTGTCTGTCTGTCTGTCTGTCTGTCTGTCTGTCTGTCTGTCTGTCTGTCTGTCTGTCTGTCTGTCTGTCTGTCTGTCTGTCTGTCTGTCTGTCTGTCTGTCTGTCCTACTGTCTGTCTGTTTTGTTTGTTTGTTTGTTTGTTTGTTTGTTTGTTTGTTTGTTTGTTTGTTTGTTGGGTTGTTTGTTTGTTTGTTTGTTGGGTTGTTTGTTGGGTTGTTTGTTTGTTTGTTTGTTTGTTTTTGTCGCAGACATAAAATTTGACGTTGAATTTTTCGAGTGTGCAAATTCTTCGTAACATATCTGTCTCAGAATGAAGTTGACCTAGAATTTTCTCAGAACTATATGAATAGAATGTGTACATAAAGCTAAAGTAACACCCGATGTGTGTATTGCCAGGGTCCAGGGTGAATGAAACTCCCCTGGCTCAGAATAAAGCTGACCTAGATCCGGGTTACAGTGGACCAGACTCAACTTCGGCAAGCTTGACTTTTTTTAAAGATAAATTGACCCCATTTCTGGGTCAAACTGATCCAGAATGGGAGTATTTTTTTGGAATAACTTGATTCAAGAAGGCATTGTGTGAACCCTATCCGTCGGTAGTAAACTTGGGTTTTCTCTGATTGTTCCATTCAGCCATGATATGGTAATCAATCATCCATTGAAATCGTCACCCTCTCCACTCCCCTTCCGTGTCCTTAACAAGAAAACGGGGCAGGCAAATCAATGCGGTAAATGTGTCGTTTAAACAGTGGGTCCTGCTCCTTGTGGGTCCCGCTAGTCGTGGGTCCCGCTTGTTCTGTGTCCCGCTAGTTCTGTGTCCCGCTACTTGTGGGTCCCGCTAATTCTGGGTCCCGCTAGTCGTGGGTCTCGCTAGTTCTGTGTCCCGCTACTTGTGGGTCCCGCTAATTCTGGGTCCCGCTAGTTCTGGGTCCAACTAGTTGAGGTTATTTTAAATAGCGCTCCGCACTATATGACGTCACTTTTATAATAATAATAATAATAATAATAATAATAATAATAATGATAATAATAATACTTTATTCAGGCAATCACGATACTACAAAAATACACCAATACACAGAGATACAAATATATATATATATATATATATATATATTTTTTTTTTTAAGTTTTGCTGCGGTGACCTATTTATAGCATTAGTGCAGAGTGCTATTGGGCGGTAAATATTTAGGCTTGTGAATTATGTAGGCCTGATATCATTTCATCCCTCGTCTGTTCATTAAGACATTATTCAAACTGTTTAGATATCTAGAAATAGATCGACTAAAATGTTTGCGGTAACTGGCTGCTAACTAACTGGCTTCTCGTATAACCGGGCACGCTCGGTAGTTCAGTGGTTGTAAGCTATCTGCTCTAGAATGCAGGGGTCGCAGGTTCGAATCCAATCTGAGTATAGTATGCCTGAGAGAGGTTTGAAAGCACTGAGTATACATTGTTTATCACACATCGGTGTATGGTAAAACCCAAAATAGTGGTCTTTAAACCAATGCAAATATGACGTATGATAAAAAGAGAAATATTCCATTTCCCTTATAAAAATTTAATTTACTCGGTAGTTTATTTGAATTTTTAAAAAATTGTTAAAAAAATGTTTCAATGACCACTTAGAACAGTAGCACTGGAGTTATTTTATTTTCCGATAATACAATCCCTATTATAATTATGTAATGTCCTTAGGATATACCGAAACCAATCGGTAAAATAGTGGGGGAACCTCACAGCAATTGTCTGAAATGCTTCAGCCAGGTCTCGTTAAGGACTGATACTTGTACTTGATCACGTCTTATGGTGGTAGTAGGTTTTGGGGAGAGGAAAAGAGCAAAGACACAATGAGGGAGTGAATAAAAACCCTACCTGCCGTGATCTCAGAGAATGCAAACAACCCATTACGGTCCTCCCCCCTCTCCACCAGCTGCTTGATGAAGACATCATCCACACGGGTCATGTGAGAGAAAGAGGCCACGATGGTGTTTTTAAACCCGCACTTCTTCAGCTCCTCGTAGATCTGCCACTTGTTCTCGATGGTATGACCCCTCAGCTGCGCCACGGTGCTCTCACGGATAGAGTTGTCCAGGATGAAGACGTCCAAGTCCTTTATGGCCTCGTACTTCTTCATGTCCTCCTTGACACCATTTCGGTACTCGGCGGTAACCTCATTGGCACTTACATCTCTGGACCTCTGGGCCATGGTTGCAGTCGCTTGTGCCTTCGAGTCGATGTGAGTGAGAGAACGAAAGGTATATACAACTGTAGTGTGACACTAAGTGACAAGGTGTGTTCGTCTGACACCCGTATGCTACGTGAGCCCTATGAGTTGCTACCCTCTGGTGACCTGGCGGGCAAAGTTCTCAAATCAACCGTTAAGAATTTTTAACTATTATAATAATCATGTATTATAACAATTCAGAATGGCTAAAGTTCCACAGTTGGCCTTTGGTGGTCTAGCTTGAATATTATTGTGTACTTAATCGAACGCAGACGAGTCGACTTTTGTCGCAACGGTCGAATTTTAAAGAGCTGCTTCGGCACACAATAAACTTGCTAAACACGGATACTTAACTGCTTAACAGAAACAGGTAACCAACCAAAATACAATGTTATGTCTATTGTGTTTGACTGACTGGTCTTCTATTTTGGTAAGCACTATTTTCTGCTAAGCAGCTCTCTGAAGTACTTTCTGATACCTTTATTAATCGTTTATATGTAATTTGTAGTTGGAGTCCTTATTATTTTGTGTGTATACTATCGTTTTGGTTATTTCACTTATCTAACAGTGTAGGGCAAGTTGTATTCCTTCATTTTCCGGTGTAGAAAATAATAAACAAAAAATACTAATACTAATATAAATCATATCAATGTGTATTTCGTTTTATAAGATTTATAATTATTATTATGTTGCTCGGTGCTGTATTCTAGAACGAGAATCGGCGGGCTAATTGTTGGTTTTATACTCTTTGTGATAAACTGCAGAATCTTCGTGTTTGTGATATATTTTGTGTTTCCATAATAATGGTGTAGGGTATATGTGTTTCATGGTGACTGAATTAAATATGACCACCATTGTCTAGGTAGAAGTCCTCGGCTTAGCTCTGTCTTTCTTTCTTTTTTTTCCAGTAGGGTTTAGGCACTACCTTATTACCCCCCCCCCCAAAAAAAAAAACCCAAACAAACAAACAAACAAACAAACAAAAAAAACAACTACAACAACAACAACAAACAAACAAAAAACAAAAAACTCCCCGAAACGTTGTACAAACACCTGCACATATTCCCCAAAAATTATAGACCTTATTTTATGCACCACCCTTTTCTAACAGTCAACTTACGCCCGTCGTGTCATCAATGAGGGCGCTGTAGCGTGACACACTATGGCAGTGAAGACATCACACGTGTAAGGTCTATTTTAGTACAAAATGGCACACAATCTGTGTGTATTTCGTCAAGGAATATACTCGATCTGAAAAAAGATGTTTGCTACTTTTTTTGGAGGCCCAATCCCCTCCAGCTCGAGAACCCATCTCAAAAAGACCGACTGCATAGGCTAATGCCGTCGATCGATGCCTGTTCACAATTCGAAAAAACAAGTTGAAGGTAGCTAGAAGTGAGCATCAAGAAGGCGGGCTTTCGTTCTATGGTAAAATTCCTTGCATTTTTTTAGTCTGATGTTTAACCGAAGCAGATTGGCTAAGAGGAGTCAGCAAACAATTGTTATGCAAATGAGGTGTTTCTGGCACTGACATCGAAATGCCATTCCGGCGGCAGACAAAAGACAGTGCAAGGTGGACAGTACGGAACTGTGTAGTCATGGAGGCATGGTTCTACACGGGAGTCGCTTTTCTGATGGAAGTTACAATCTTGTGAAACTTTGATTAACTTTCAGGAATAAAATGTTTGATAAATCGAGACCAACTTTTGTGGTGAGTTTTGCTATTTGAACATGACCGAGATGACGATATTATTAGTGTCCTTTTTAGTGTGGTTATCTATGGACCCATTGAACGGATGGGTCGTCAAAGGACTCTGGGACATTGAAGGTAAGCGCAAATCTAACTCAATTTTTTCTTCACTAATGCATATTTGCCTCTATTATTGGCAGGCTTTTCCTTGCACAAGATGAGTGTGGGCCGTGGGCTTTCGTGTGCTTTTGTTGTGACATACGGTAACCAATAAATCTTAAATATTTGGCTTTCTTTTGCGCATATTGGTCGTAAGCCAGTGGTGTTCTGTAGACGGTTTGTCTTAAATTCACTGAATATTCCAAAATCCAACAGGAGTTGAATTTGAAGTGCCGATTGTCATGATTAGTTTATTATGTTGTCATGATACTTGAGTAGCATAAATCCATACAGTAATATTATATAACAACCCACGACCTTTCATGTTGCTACTAACAACGGTGGGTGCTCAATTTCCGGGTTTTGAGGTTTGGTTTTAATTACAAATACAAACCGGGAACTTCGTGAAAAGTTTCGATTGGGGTGGTCAAGTTGAATTCAGGGCAGTAGTAAATGGGTATGTAATATTCACTAAAGGTGAAGCACGCCCTCTGCTGAGCTGCTAAAACTCAGTATTGCTTTTAGTACATGGCTGTGTGTTTTGTTTGGCAATCTGAGTAGTTTATTGTTTGGTTTCTTGTCTGCATCTTGTCTGCCGAGGTGGGGTACAAAAGTCAAGCTTCACCCAAACATTTCATTCATTTCAATACATTTCATTTTTTCATTTCAATACATTTCTTCAATGATGTCCTTGAAGAAAGAGTTATACAATGTTTTACATTACAATGTACACAATATGATACCTAATTGGATATTTATTATTACATGTATCAAATATCAAAATACACAAAGGGACAAACATTTAGGTATGGGTGAAGCAAGAGTGCTTTTGTGCCCAAACCTAGGGACAGACAAAGACGCAGGACAGGACACAAGACATGTACATGTACATAAGTACAGTAACTCAAATGTGCTTGCAGGTACAGAGACATAGGCCTAACAATACACAATCAATAAAAAGTTATGGATTACAAATATGCTTCAAGAAGTTGTTGTTTTAGTTTTCTGGTACATATAGCCAGCGAGGGTGACTTTTTGATAGACTCACTAAGACTATTCCAGTAATTTACAGTAATTTAAACCTATTGTTGTTCAGTTACTGAGCCTTCTTCTTTAAAAAGGGTCTGGACGTTTGGTAATGACTCTGAAAATTTATGGCAATAATAGCTCACTTGGTAAGAAGTACAGCAGCTTTGGATAGTAAAATGCATTTTGAGAAACGTTTCACTTCGAAGTACTGCAGTTATGGAAAAATACATCACTTTTTATCTCCAAAAAATTTGAATCTGAGAAGCGTTATGGCCGTAACGCTTCTCAGAGTGTGTATTCCAATGACATGATACTTCTGCGTGAACACAACCGCTCCAGATTTTTGGTGATATCTCAAAAACGCTGCCACCTTTTGAACTGAAATTTGCACAGGTTAGTTGTATGGCATATATCTACAATTATATAGCATTAAGGCAAATATACGGTTCCAAAAACCAAAGGTATACTTTGCCTTTTCAACCATAACATTATTATCATAATTTTTTTTATTTCAGTTATTGTTCAAAACGGTAACGCACCAGCACACTCCCATGTTCATTAGGCCTAGATTGAAACATGTTTTTCACGTATGAGCGTAGCAAAGGAGCATGAAATGTTCCTTCTTTCCACAACCATAATTGTTATCAAAACCTGGATGATGTAATTTTACCATCTCATAAAGCTTTTCTGTCAGTAATTGTTGATGTATAATTACAACATTGCATGTGTTTGTTGGACTAAATGCTTTAAATTAGACCCTGTTTACTTGGGACATTGCGTCATAAACAAATTAATGGGGACAAACTAGTGGATGGACGCATTCCCTCTCAATTAATAGCGTTAATGTTTTATCATCAATGAAAGAAATAAGAAACAACAATAAGATCATTATTTTAACCTGAGTATTTTTCTTCTTAAACTCCACACCAATTACTTTAAAAAGCAAAAACTTTAAGTGTAAAAAAAGGTAATTTATTCAACCACCTTAAGAAGCCCCCTATGTAGTAATCTGTGTATATAAAATACAACTTACACAACTAATCAGAGAAACACATCAACAGTTAAAACAACTAAAAAGTTATAGGACAAACTGTTTATTATATTATAGGCCCTATGCATGTCCGCACAATTAAAAAGTGGAAAAATTTGATGAATTTGGGGCACAGCCTTTGGGTTAGGATTTTAAACGCTGGCAGATTAGTATTGTAAAAATTAAATAATATTGTGTGTTACTTTGATAACTTTGATTACTTTGATATAGTCTAATACTCGATACTAAAACTATTATTTCTGTTCAGTTTGCTTACACTTAACCCAAAAATTGATAATTTTAAAAGCCACGGGTAAAAAGATTCCGTGTCCAAAACGAGGGTCTGGGAAGACCGGACGGACTACGGATCCGGGTCAGGCTTGACTCAAAGAGGAGTCTAGTAGTTGAGTCGGGTTTACTGCCCAAACCCGGCCACCCCAAATTCTTAAAAGTACATCTCAAATTATTGTAAGAACTTGATGGATACCGGAATGACATAAGGCCAGGCAAACCAAGAGTCCAACCATGTTTAATTGAGTAACCTTACAGCGCTGGAAATTTGTACGGATTTTTGACAGTGCCTATGCAATCTATGTTATTAAACATAAAATTATTCTATTTAGGATGGTGCTAGATGCATGAGTTGGTCCGAGAAAAATAAACAAGGCGATTGTAAAGTAACTGTTAAGGTCATTGTTTCAATAATTAGCAGCAGTAACCTGACAAACTTAGCCAACAGGTGGCGCCATTCACTTGCGTTGCTAAGCTACGTGTGGATGAATGTCAGGCAGCCATTGTTAACTCAAGTCAAAGTTTAACATGTAGACCTAGTAATAGTATCCCACAGATTTCTGTGAACAAGTCTTTTGATACTTTCTTTTTGTGAGCTCTTGAATTCCTACAACCAAGTAAGTACACTGTGTCAACTGTTATTAGGGGAACAAATGATTTGTGTTATGTTCTACAAACTCTGATTCTGAAGTGTTTACAGCTTTACACATTACTTATGTAATGAAAATATAATCTTTCTAAGTATTCATTTGCTGGATAATACAAACCATGTACATTGCTCAGGATTTATGTACATCTTTCTTATTAAAGTGAACTTATACAGGCTTTCTTCAAATTCACATAATCGATATCCCAGGTATTGCATATTATTGCTAGGAAACTTCCTATAGTATATGTTTTCATCCCTGTATTTAGTGTTTATGTATTTTCCATACATGTTTAAGAAGCTAAGCATGTACTTTTGATAATTGAAATCTGCAGGTTAATTTATAGAAAGATGGATTGGAGAATTTGTTTAATATGTCAAACAAAGACCAAAGAGCCTTTGAAATGTCCACTTAATGCATATGGAGGCGGTGACAAATCTGAACCATACAGCGCCTTCCTGAATAATGTTGCTGCTTTCAGAGCTCTTGGCAGATTGCCTGTAGTACTAAACTTTGGAGAAGACATGACTGCAGAGCAACTGGTTCAAAACCGGGTTGCGTGGCACAAGTCTTGCCATGTCAAGTTCAGTAAAGAAATGCTGGAGAGAGCGACCAAAAAGCATAACAAGGATAATTCGTCAGGGAGTAGTACCTCTGTAGAAAAACGACCTCAACGTCAGGTGATGGACAAAATGGCCTGTCTGTTTTGTAATGGACCAGGTAAATATCTCCATGAGTTTAGAACACTTGAGGCTGACAAGACCGTAAGACAGATGGCTACAGAGTACTCTAGAACTATGAGGTTCGTTCCGCTATCGTCTCCACGAACCTCATAGAGTGACATGTACAAAATCCTATTCGAAACTTTTTGCCCTTCACGTTTACATGGCTACAGTTCTTTTTTGAAATCAGATCTCGCCAAAACTAGGCTCTATGTGTTCTTTCAACTCTCATCGAGCGTTGCACGGGTCCAGAAAATCCACTCCACAAACTAAAAGTTGTTAAAAAGTGATAAATTCTCACCGTAACTCAGATCCCATTCAAACAGTATTGCAACAAATATGGCGGCCGGAGTTGCAAAATTAACTGGTACGCGGAACCAGCCCATAGGACCAGCGCACTGCATAGCAGCATACCAGTTCATTTTGCAACTCCGGTCGCCATATTTGTTGCAATACTGTTTGAATGGGATCTGAGTTACGGTGAGAATTTATCCCTTTTTAACAACTTTTAGTTTGCGGAGTGGATTTCCTGGACCCGTGCAACGCTCGATGAGAGTTGAAAGAACACATAGAGCCTAGTTTTGGCGAGATCTGATCACAAAAAAGAACTGTAGCCATGTAAATGTGAAGGGCAGAAAGTTTCGAATAGGATTTTGTACATGTCACTCTGTGAGGTTCGTGGAGACGATAGCGGAACGAACCTCATAGTTCTAGGAGTAGCTACAGAGCTGCAGGAAGCAGACTTAATGTCTAGAATGGGAGGTGGCGATCTCGTAGCGCTTGAAGCCAAATATCATCTACACTGCTTAACAGCCCTACGGAACCGTTACCGATCACTGATGAGGCAACGTGAGCAAGATTTGGGTGGCCAGTCGGAGGAAAAGAAGATTAAAGCAAGAGCATTGGTGGAGCTATTTAGGGGCCATTCATAATAGTCAATGTTAAAAAATTTCGATCTTTTTTCGAAATTGTGGGTGGGTGGGTCAAAAGAAATAACTGAAAATCGAAATTCAAGTTTTTTTTTTTTTTATTTGATTTTTTTTTACATGAAAATAATAAGGAAATAAAATACCACGCTGGTCCAGATCGTCGTCTGGCGTAGGTCTGTTGATGGTTGGGTTCCGTCCACCTCGATCATCCACCTATACTGTGCATTGATATGATACCATTGAGTCATAAAAGTCAACCTTGTTTCGATTTACCTAAACCTCCGCGCGTAATGAGATAGCGAGGTCGATCCTTGGAGCTTTGTTACGAGGACGAGGTTGACTTTCAGTGTAAACAAGGCTGTGATAATGGTCGGGTTCCTTTCCGATATAACGCCTACAGGCCTACACTGCAGTACAGCACGATCCAGTGCATCAGTGACGCCAAGCTTTTTTCACACACGCGCTACACATACACATGTACACCACACGCATTTTGATGTTGTGATAATGGCCGCGGTCATGGGCGATAACAGCTGCTCCATCCCGACGGAATTGCAACATTTTATGAGAGAGCAGAAAGTTGTTTGTTTAAGGCCATATTGAGTTGAAATGTCTCATTGAGAGCGCCCTCATCGGCGGAAACGAGTAGAGTGTGCACAATTGAATAGGCCGAATCGCCGATCTTACTTTCAGATCTGTGTGTCGAGCAGGAACATTGTTTATAAGTTGTTCACTTAGTATCTGAAACATCAGTTCTTATAGTTGATGTGTATCCAAAATCAAGTCATTCGAGCACAAATTTGTGCAGGTACATAAATCTCTGAAAAAGTTCATACCGAGCGCGACTGACCCTGCGCTTTACCAATGGCTGAACACAGCTGTAAATTCAGTACGAACTTTGCTGCCCCAGATAAGTTTACGTGACGTATGCATCCCGGTTGTTCACTTGGATTATGAATATTCATATAATGATAGTTAATATTCCATGCTTAACATATTTTAATATTCATTTTTGATACAGGTACACCCGGGCCCATACCTTGAAAATAAGTTCACGTGTTCTAATAATAATGCTGCACGTCGCGGGAAACCTAAATTCCTTATAATTATGGCAATAGGAACGTTCCATTATTGAGCAGGGGAGTGCATTGCCTACAGAGTACTATACTGTGGCATGGTTCGCAGGTTAAAATCACTTGATCTACATTGTACATTAAATGTAGGTCAAATTTTGTTGTTGAGGAAACTCAATATTTGTAAGCGGTGTTGCTTTATAAAGATCTTTTGATAATAAAATAAAAGACACATTCAAAAGTGAAAGTCAATATTTTCAGAAATTAATCAAGAGGCTTCTTCTTCAAATGCTGTAAAATTTATTATTCTGAATTCATCATAAAAATTATTTTTGTTAAAACCACGAACTAGTAAACAACAATCGTTAAGTTAAAACATGCCAATCAAAATCTAACTGAAGGGGGAACTATATTAAAAGTAACACACTTGGTTTAAAATACTAAATTACACAAAATATCAACAAGACTTCTAGTTAACCGAAGGCAGGCACCCACTAGCAACTATCGCTAGTAACGAAATCGAGGCATTACATTTCATGTCACAGGTATACTATGTCCATAAATAAAAGTAATGCACACTACAACCCACAATTTTGGTGTCACCAACTAATGTAAGTTTTCAAAGGACACATAGAAACTATGACTATTCTCCACTACAGAAACAATATTTTACGCTGGATTTAATTAAAACCGGAAATCTCATTATTTTGTAATTTCTGTGGGTTTTTGTGTACTATGGTAATTAAGGAATGTTAATTTCTATATTAGGTTGTGAATAATCTCATTTCATAGTTCTTATGCGCAGAAGCTGAAACAATGCATCTTTCTTGTGATGGTTGGTGCTTCTGAAGAACATTTTTGTTGTCAAGTCATTGAGTTTTTCTAGTCCCTGCTGTGTGAAACCAGAAATTGATCCATACTTCTGCAACATTTCTGGAAGATGATTTACCAGAATGTGCATGTATGGGGTGGTCTGGTATGTACTAGTGAAACACTTTAACCATTTTCTACACCTACATTCAAAGTTAGACACTTCCTTTTCAGTAAATGGTCCATGTTTACCACTGCGAAGGGAAGAGGACAGACTGTACAACTCATCCCAAAGAAACTGTGTGTCTTCAATTTTGCCCAACAAATGCGGTGAATCACACAGAAAATAATCAATTTTTATTCTCTCGCATAGGATGTTCTTTTCTGAACCGGTAAGTGTTCGCCACTTGAGTTTCTTTGATGCTTGGCCTACATAAAAGGAAAACCCAGTAATACCTATTTGGGTTAGAAACTGTTCGAGTTTTGCACAATGCTTATGCCTCTCACGATCAAATACACAAAGTGTAGTTTTGATTATTTTCATAGCCCGTCTTAGCTCTAGAATGAGTAAGTTCAAGAGAGCATCTGTTGTGCGTAAAAACATGTGCAATGTGTCTACAACAACGTTTTCGATTGGTATAGAGGGAAAGATTGGGCTATGAGAACAGTTGTATCTCTTTCCACTTTTGGGCGAAAGGGCACACTTTTCAATTTCTTTGATTGTTCTGCAACCTTTGGATTTGTCAAGCATTGACCATTTTGTTGTTACATCGTGAAACTTCTTTGAGGGACATTTACAGAATACACATGAGTATGTACATGATGCAGCATCAATACCAGAGCAACACAACACAAACTTATAATCTCCTCCCAAACAAATATTAATGTCATATGTAACACCATCCACATAAACTTGTGTCAAATCTTCAATGTCCTTTACTACATCTGCTAAATGTTCAGACAATGATGTGTAACCCTCACTGTCTTGAAATATTGACACAAGGTAATTCCCTGATGCTGTACCTGCTCTTACACCCTCTTCAATAACTGTACATGAGAAATTCACTACATGTATGTTCTTTCCGATCCATGTACCGTCACCAGACAATTTAATGTGAACTTCTTGGTTTTGCAATATTCCCTCTCTATGTAACTGCTCTACCTTCGTTTGAATTAAGGTCTTAATATTCCTCTGAAAACCAACTGATGCAGAGGGTGTGGATGTTATTGTATCAACAGGAATTTGACTGATGTTTTGTTTTAATTTGTATAACATTGGGAGACCCTGACTTACTGAAGCCAAAGATTAGTATGCCTGATCAGAAATTCCACATTTATCCTTGATATAGATTATCTGATGAACTTGCCCTATGGACCCTTTATCGTGACTGAGCTTTAAATGTTGTAACTTTCCAGATTGCTTTCTTTTGAGAGTCAGTGTGTCAGCTTCTAACCCACAAAAATCCAAAAACTCCAGAGCTTGAGCACACTGATCAGAAAGTTTGGATTTCAGTCTGTACTGATGCGAGCGGCTATACGTTGCCAATGCCCTGGTGCTTGATTGGCTTTTGTATTTTTTAAGAATCTGTTTTGCAGCAGAGTTGTCAGCTGTCAGTCTTTTTCTTTGATGAATATTTCCTTTGCGCTTTTGAATGGAAACAGGTTCAGGTTTAAATTCACTGTTGAGAACTTTAAAGCTCCAGCATTTATTCTTTATGAGCCACTTTTCAAACACACACAATTGTCTTCCTCCACACTTTGATTTGTCTAGCTTCAGCAAAAGTCGTGTTAACTTTACTCTTATTTGGCGATGCAAACGTGATGTTAAGTTCAAAGACAGATTACATTTGTCACACAGAACACGAAATATGTCTTCAGTTAATTTCTTATCAATTTTTTTTAACTGGATAGAGGTCTTTAAGAAACTTCAATAGCACATTTATGTTCACATTTATGCACGTACTTGCAGGACAAACAGGCATTTATGTTCCATTGAGTATTTAGTTTTGCCAGAGATGTTGACGAGTTTGTAGTTGTTCCTTTGTAGCGTCTCCTCTCACAAAGCTGAGCAGAATATAAGTTCCTGGATAAATGCACCGTTGTTTACCCTCAACGTCGTACTCCTGTATACGGCGATGATTTCGCAGTGAAACACAAAGGGTTCCTGGTATAATGTAAGAGCAATTTCCAACCTCGTCGATGCGTTGCATCCAAAGATCACCAAATTGAGAGGATAGGGCACTGTTCTTTTTGAAGCGGCGTTCTTTTCCTATTTTTCTAACACCAAAGATGGCATCACATTCATCTGATTGTATGTCTCTTCTGATTGTTATTCGCGGTGATTCTTTTCTTACACACTTTAGACTTCTTTGAATATCTGCCAGCAAACAGTGAACTATAATTTGTTGTCGTTCTTGAAGAGAACCGTTAGTTGGGCAATTTGCTGGTGGTAGTCCTACGGGATTAAAATCAACTATTTTATCCTTTGGTAGCCACTCGTTGTATTGTTTAGACCAGCCATGATATGTGACATATACTTGAGTGTCCTCCTCTTCCAAAATCTGCAATTAAAACCAAACATAGCCTACATGCTGAAGGATCATAGACTACTTTTTTAGGAAATTACTAACAGTACACACAGTAATTATGACTGATAGTGATAGAATTGTCGAACCGAGTTAGACCGAAATTCCAGAAACTCTATTCTCTTGTAAATTAAGTCTAATTCACTCACATGGATGGAATGAATAGTGTGCTAAGTTACAAAGTACACATTAGGATAGCCTACAGGTAGTAATACTAGTGTATTCACGTTAAAGATTTTTTTTTGTGTAAATAAATTTACTCTTCTAAGTTCTATTTCCCAAACCCGAAAAGGCAACTTTTAACTTCGTGTCATTATGCCTAATATTTTAGCTATTTTTTACACATACCTTGAGTTCAAACAGTTCTCCTTCTTTCCAAGAGCGTTCTATGCGACCTCCTCTGGCAAGATTCTTTCTGGATATGTGAAGATTGTTCAGATTTTTGTAAAAATTGGGCGGTTTTACCGAACATTTTCGCCGAAGGCGTCCGACTACAGATCCATGAGACATAATAAGCGAGAACGATGGAGTTTGGGGTGGGGTCTAAACTTGTTAGCAATCTGATTGGTTCATAAGTTTCCGGATAACAGCCGAGCAATAAATAATGGCGCCCTCTGTAGCTTACAAAAATGAGACGTTCAACTCAATATGCCAGGAACAGCCATTGAAAACTACTGATGTTGGAGTCCATTGACCTGAAGAATCTGCATCATTTGAGGCATTACTTTGTTCTTTAGTGTATAGAGTATATTGTGAAGTAAATCAGTATTTATAAATCGAAATTTTTGGGTGGGTGGGTGGGTCAAAACAATTTCGAAAAAAAAATCGAATTTTTTTAACATTGGCTATTATGAATGGCCCCTTACTCATATAGAAAACAGTGTTGAAGATGGGACCTTCTACTTCAAATTCTCGGTTTTGCATCAGTTGTATGAAAATAGGCTGCAGAACCTTGGTGTTCAAAAGGAGAGTAACAGAGCCCGATTCAAAGAGAAAGTTCTAGCATACTTCCCACAAGCACAAGAACAAAGTGATGGCAAAAACAAGATTTTGGTGTTTGAACAAGGTATACAGGAGATTCTAAAGCAGGCCATGACATGCGACTATCAAGATGATGCACTGCTGCTGGCTAAGGCTGCAAAAATCGTGCGTAAAGAAATTTCCAGCTACGATGGTTTCCACTTTGATGGTCATTTTCCTTCTGGTTGTCAACAAAGCTCATTATCATCATCTCTCAAGACCCTTGTCTCTATGCTATTAAATGGTGCTTGCTTGAAAGATCAAGATTCCGCAGACTCGCAGGCAATCCTCACAATCTCACAGACCATTCTCTTCAATTATAGGACGCGTGCATCTTCTGTGAGGCCTCGACATTCTGCAAATAGAGAACCTCCATTGCCGCTGTACATTGGGATAAAGGTTCATACTGAGACAAGGGCTAAAAAAATGATCACAAAGCTATTCAACTTGGGTCTCGGTATGAGCTATAACAGAGTCATTCAGCTTGAGAGTGATCTTGCGACAGCTGTCTGTGAAGACTTCAATATCAAAGGAACCGTGGTTCCAGCGCAGTTACGACGTGGACTGTTTACTGTTGGTGCACTTGACCACTTGGATCACGATCCTTCTAGCACAACAACTAAAGGTTCATTTCATGGCACTGGGATCAGCATGTTTCAGTTCCGTACTTCATCATATTTGGGAGAAAAGCAGAATGAAACAAGACTGGTTCTGACTGAAAAGAAGAATCACAAGTTGCCAGACAACTTTACCAATGTGCCAGCTGTGGCTTTACAGACTGCAAAAGTATCTGTGCCGCCAGTATTAAACAAAGCAACACCAATAGATGGAAAACTGGTAGCTGCTCAACTAAAGGAGGAGAGCTGGCTGAAGCATGGAACACAACTGTTGGAGAAAGAATATGAAAAGGGAGATACTGTTGCCTGGTCAGCATTCCATGCCTCCACACAAGATGCAACATGTTTCCACACCATGCTCACACAGTTCTTGCCCCTTTTCTATGAGAAGGCAGCTACGGCAGCTATGATCAAGCATGGAATGAATGTGCTGCGGTAGGCAACAGAATTTCTTAATCCTGGACAAATACCTGTCATTGCCTTTGATGCACCACTGTTTGCTCTTGCGAAGTTCACTCAGTGGAACTGGCCTGAGACTCATGGGGAGGACAGGTTCATATCAATGTTAGGTGGGCTGCACATAGAGATGGCAATGTGGAAAACTTTTGGCGACTACTTGGAGGGATCTGGATGGACCAGTGCGCTGACTGAAGCAGGCGTTGCGTCATCAGGCACCGCTGACTCTTTTCTGAAGGTTTCACACCTTACCAGAACAAGGCACGCTCACCAGGTAACTGCTTTAGCCTTGGCAAAGCTCCAGGAAGATGCTTTTCTGCATGCTAAAAAAAAAGCACAGTGAGGAAGCCAAGGAGGCCTGGAAGCAGAAAATGGTCAAGAACAGCCCAACATTTCAATACTGGGACACAGTTCTCAACATGGAACTCCTTGGTCTCATCTTTATCAGATCACACCATGAGTAGAACTTTTCTCTTTATGTTGAAAGCTTGAAAGCGATGGTGCCGTGGTTCTTTGCTCTTGATCGCTACAATTATGCAAGATGGATTCCTATACACATACGAGACATGGAAAGTCTGCCCGTAGACATTCTCAAGGAGTTTGAGGAGTATGGTCACTGGGTCGTCCAAAAAACCACCAACAGATTTTCGACATTCCAATTGACCAAGCCCACGAGCAAAATAATGAGGCAGTGAAGGGTTCTGGAGGTGCAGTGGGTATGACAGAGAATCCTTCGGCCTTCAGAAAATGGATGGTCTCAGGACCTGAAAAGGCAAGGTTGCTTCAGGAGTTTGAAGAAGAATACGTCCTCAATATTTCAGACTCAGAATGTGGCCATCATCATGAAGAGGGATTTCCACACAGAGCATCTTCAAGGAGCAGGCTGCAAGTCTCAGTCTGGTCATAAATGACCTGGGAAATCCTTTCCTTGACGACAGCCAAGAGTTAGTGGCTATAGACACCCGGAATGTTTTGGACGAGTCCGTGGTGAACACTGTACAAACAATGCATAGTTTAGGAAGAGATCAGTATGCCAAGTACTTCAAAGATGTGATAACTGATCGCACACGCTCTATTCATGAGCCAATAAAGAAGAATTCCCTTCCTCTCTTCAGTTCTCCAAAACCCAAAACCAAGACAAAACAAGCGGCTAAAGTCTCCCTACTTAGAAATTATGTCACTTTGTTTTCTCATCTGTACATCGTGATGCAACACAGAGAGAGTGACATGAGTACATTTTTGAGCCATGAGAACCATCATTTTCCCCCTTCAATATCTGATAGTGGAAAGTTGCGCTTTGGAAAGAAGTCTGATCTTGTAAACATTCTGACCAAGGAAATCCAAAGTGAACCTCCTGATTCATTTGATGTAAAGTTACTTGATGGAGCTGCTGTCGTGCACTTGCTTCCCACAATCAATGCTGTGACATTTGATGAGTATGCCGACAAGGTCTTTATTCCACACATCATAAAACAACTGGACAAATCCAACAGGGCTGATATAGTATTGGACACGTATATTTCCAGTAGCATAAAAGAATCCACGAGAGAAAAACGAGGGAAAGGCATTCGGAGAAAGGTTGTGGGTAAGAACAAGCTCCCATTAAACTGGGCAACCTTCCTACGTGACCCAACCAACAAAACAGGAACTCTTTGCATTCAGAATTAAAGGTCAAGGATCATTATTTCAAACTGCTGGAACATTTCACTGTTATTCTGTACGATAATACCAGTGGTAAGACCAGTAAGACAATGGAGACACTTCCCCCAACCCAGGATGCGTTGTTACAGCACACCAAACGTGTTGCCTATCAGGTTGGAATATGGTCCACTAGTGAGCAGAGAGAACAACACGCACCTACACCAGAAGGTTGGGGATGGACTCTCGATGATGACAGCCAGTCATGGGTTCCTGTGTGGAACATTTTACCTGTTGCTTCCAAGGCCTGCAGTGAACTAGTCAAATGCGGCTGCAAGAGTCAAAGTGGATGTGGTGCTAGGTGCTCATGCAGAAAGGCACACTGGACTTGCACTGAACTATGCAGTTGTAATTGTGTGAAGTAAGATGACTGTGAAATCCATGACAGTGGTATGTGTCACTCTTGTTAACTAAAACCGTTGCATCCCTGAAAATATGTTAAGGATGTATCCCTTGGTCCTGTTATTTTAATATTGTGGTAATCACGTTATCATTTTAAACCATAAATATACATGTATACTGCTCTACTAAATGGCACAGTTTTTTCCTTGACCATTATAATGTATATCTAGACACCAACATTGTCAACTTAAGTGACTTAGAAGTTGAGTCTGCAAAATTGCGGTTTTTACATGGCGGCCAAATCCAAGATGGCAGCCATGACACATTTTTGGAAAGTAGTTCCTGCTCTTCTGAATGTTACAACTGTGTGACTGTATTCCTTGTGTATGATTGGACACAAAAAATTACGATCATAAGTGCCCTAGAAGCTGAGATATTGGTAAATATAGGTTTTTAAAAGGCGGCCATCTTGAAAATCCAATATGGCCGCCATACTTTATTTTGGAAGTGGATCCTGCTGTTCTAAATGGTACTGCTGTATTCCTTGACCTTGAAAATGTATGTTTGAACACAAAAATGGTCATCCTAAGTGACCTAGAAGCTGAGATATTGGTAAATATAGGTTTTGTACGGCGGCCATTTTGAAAATCCAAGATGGCCGCCATAACGTGTCTTCGGGACGTGGTTCCTACCAAAAATGGAAACCTTAGGTAATAAATAGTATGTAAAAAAATGGTGTCTACTCCACTCACAAAGCAGCCTGACTAATGGCAGCCATCATCGGCTCCGTCAGCTTGCCTCCTGAACGGTCGAAGAGGACGGCGAGCCCCACTTTACTCATGTACTCTTCCTTCCTGTAAATTCAGATGTTGCAAACAAATATAGGTTTAGACAATGTCCTCCTCATGGGGTGTGTGTCAACTGGCGCCACCTTGTCAGATCCTTTTTGCTCAATTCGCAGTATTTTTGACCACGTTAGGACGTGTGTAACAAACGTGATGCTAATCAAGTAAAACGAACGGGTTTTCCCATTGTTGTTATTATCAGGTGTTCGGACTCTGGTCCGAAGACCTCTTGTTTTTGTTCGGTTTTTTTTTTAGGTGTTCGGACTCTGGTCCGAAGACCTCTTGTTTTTGTTCGGTTTTTTTTTATTTTAATACTTCTTCTTCTTCTCCCTGGCGATTGTCCACTTTCAAATGCACACTGGATTTTTACAATCTATACATCATCGGAAAGGTCTTTAAAAAATAATTAAATGTCTCACAGAGATGACCCCAATTTGACCTTGTCTTCCGGTTCAAACCGGAAGTTGAAGCAAAAAAATGCTTAAAAAGTCACAATTTAAGCTGTGGAGTCAATATGAAGCAGAAGTTGGACATGGTTTCAGTGTACGAAATAAAATGTAGTTTATGACCTTTGAAAATATTACATTGATGACGTCATCAAATGTTACAGTTTGTTACGACGACGAGTTTAAAAATAAGATTTTTTTTTATTTCAAATTTTTTTTGAGCAAACTACATGTTGAATTTTTTTAGTAATAGATAACGACTATAAAAGCCTAATTGTGAAATTTGAACAAAATTGGCCTTTGCATAACGAAGTTATATTAAGGTGAAAAGTGCCGTTTTTAGCGCGATCGCCGATAGAGTCTGTACAGTTACCTCACTGTATTGCACCCCGTGCGTGTGCACTCTAGGATTTTACTGCGTGTTGTGTATACACAGCGCTGCTCGGTAGTGTCAACAACAGTAATGCGTGCACAGTAACTTGGCACGCTTCCAAGAAATGAACGTGCGAGGCGCATATAAGCAGTGCTTTTACAAACTGAGACCGTTAATTTTAAATAGCGCCCTCAAACCTGTATGGACGCACACTTCTTTATTTTTATTGACACCACGTAGATGCCGAACAAAATGGAGGGCAGCAAGGCTTAATGTTTTGATAAAAGGCAAAATGAACACTATATTGAAATGTAATTAAAAGTGTTGTATACTATCAGTTATTTTTTCACTTCGTGGCTGTTTACATGAAAATTCCAATGTGAAAAGATAACGCAGCCTTCATCCATGTAATTATAAAGGCCCTCTTATGGTGATTTGAAAAGAAACAAAAAATTATATGTCGTAGCTCTTGTATGGGCCTTGTCACATTGAGTATTTTTTTACAGACAACATGGCGGCAGCCAATTGCACTGCGTGGAAAAGGAACACTTCGGAAGCACAAAAACAGTGTTTTTCCAGACAGTGACAATTAAAAAAGAATACTTGTTTTTCCTTCAGGTGTCCAGTTACAATTTGTAGCCTATGCGGTTTTTTTTTTATTTCTTAGTGTCCTGATTTGACCTCGCTTCCTGCCCAAACTGGAAGTCCCCATAAAATACACATGACAAAGATGTACTTCATTATTTTGTGTTTATTTGTGTTAAATGGTGTTCCATGAAGACCATTATGTTACTTTAAATGTTTAATTCCTCTAAAATTTAACTCAAGATTGAAGTTAAACAGAGCCTTGAAACTGTGCATATACTTGAACCTCAATATGAAGACGGGACATAAAATAATGACGTCATGAGGACGTCATCAGATGTTGAGTTACAATAAATCAAAGTGTATTGGTTAAATCATAAACCCTGAAATGCACAATGGATTTTTACAATCTACACACCATTGCTGAGGTTTTTGAGAACTGTTTAAATGACCCCAATTTGATCTTGTCTTGCGGTTCAAACCGGAAGCTGAAGGGAAAATTTATTAAAAAGCCATATTTTTTAGTTCTTTGGTCAGTATAAAACGAGCTTTGGACATGGTTTCAGTGTGTGAGTTGGTAATGGACTCTCTGTGTTTTCAAGTTTAAAATTGATGACATCACTACATCAAACAGCGCCCTCTGGTAAAAAGCTTCAAAAAATGATGCTACAACACTAATTGTAACGCGTTTTTTGTACATTGTTGTTGTATGTATTAACTCATCGATATTTACAAACAATTCATTACTTGTTCCCGAACACCTAGTTTTTGTGATGTCACAAAACCTTAATGTCTAGTTATTATTGTTATTATTATTATTATTATTATTATTATTATTTATGTGGCTAATGGTACAAGAAAACAACACACAGTCAGTCAAAATAAGATAAAGCTGCGATTGTGATGAACGAAAGTTAGACGTCGAAAGCGCTCTCATGTGGTCACAAATACGGTCAATTGAATGATGCTTTGATCCAGTACTATATAGCAAAATTATTACACCAGCGTGAGTTGAGGCTGGTCAACATAATCAAACCAAGTTTTTATGTCTTTCAAAATTGATTTATGGGCATTGAAGACTTTGATTACTACTCATTAAAGTTCTTTTTAATAAGGAACATTTCAATCTAGAAGGTACTACCTGTTATAGGTTTACATAATTAATGAATGGGTTTTTACAAAATAGACACAATTCTTCGAGCTCAGTGCTGGCTTATTGGATACAAAGTGGTTGACTTTCAAGACTAAAATCTTGACCCAAACCGTCAACGTTGCAAACTCTGTCTAGCCTACCTGTTATCTTTGAGATCCATCAGCATAACTTTTTTCATTTCATTAGCCATGTTGAGAGTGAACTGTGGGTTAGGTCCGAAGAGTTTGATCAATCGGGATTGCATCATCTCGTTGGAGGAAAGGGTGGTAATTCTCGCCGGTGCCTCCTCCCCGAAGAAATCAGCCAGGTCAAAGTTCTCTTTAGCGAAGCTGAAGACGAAGTCCAGTGCTCTGGCCCCGTAGATTGGCTGCTTGATGTAGGGTTGTTTGCCCGTGGTGATCTCGGTGACCTTAATAGCAGCCTTCCTTAAGTAAGTGCAGTTGTACATCTTCTGGATCTTCTTGTTGCCCATACGGATGAGGTTCATCATGGTGACGCAGGATGAGGCGTTGCCTAGAGACGCACCTTCGATGCAGATGCTTCCCCATGTACCGTTACACCCATTGAGCAAACCCTGATTAAACAGAATGTATGGAGGAAACCAGAAAGGTATCAACACCAGTTTTATTATGTTGGATTAGTGGTATCCTCCCCTGTTTATCAACTCCGTGGACGCCAGTTCGAACCCCAGCTCCAGACGCATTTTTATGAATTTTCAGTCCCTACTTGATTACGTTGGTTTTCCATATTCGGGGTTTTACACAGGTGTCATCAGGCCTCCACTGCTGACAGTTCCTCGCTTTTATTATTGATGTTTTGATAAACGACGAAGCAGTAAACACATACACTCAGAAGTACTTGTATAATAGATCCAAAGTGAGATTGGTTTCGGATAAGGACCAGCAAGCTGCATCCCGTACACAAAGATCAGAGATAGAATTGTATTTTTAAAATGCTTTGCGGTTTGGGTTGGGTTTTAGGAATTTCTAAATTGAAACCTTACCTCAAGTTGCGACTTATCGGCAAAGCCATATTTCTCGTGGACGTGGATAAGAAGGTGAGCCTTCCACCCATTCACATCCATCATTTTCCGAATATACTTGGCCCAGTTTCCGCACTCTTCTGGCAGGCGGGTACCCCTAGACTCCTCGAAGATGACTCCGAAGGGTCGGATGTTGCTTGGCAACCGGGCTAGGTACTCCACCATCTTAAAGACCCTGAGAGGGTTTTCGTCCATGACGTCGGACATGTCCCTCAGGTTGATCAGCACCTTGGAGTTCTTGTGCAGGTTGTCATGGGCCCACCGGATCCATTTGGTGGTCAGCTGGCACAGGTCGTCCATTGTAAACTTTTTGAAGTCGTATGTGCTATCGCTGAAGTCCACTTCAAGGATGACGTTCCACAAGCCCAGCTCTTTCAGCTTGCTCAGTCCGACTGGAACAGTCTCCTTGTCTGGAACTTTGTTTTGAATTCCTTGGAAGAAGAAGTGTCAACAAATAAAATAATGCTTAGTCTTGACGTCGTATAGAAACCAGTTTACAAACCATTTTCTTCTGCCAAACCTCGGTTTGGTTACATAGGTTCATATAGGAGGAAGATCTGCGCAAGATGAGTCAAGTTTACCGAGCGCTGCATGCTATCGTCACCCTGAGTTTCCAGCCAGCAAGCTGGTGCTTTTTAGCCCAAGCAAGGTCGAGCCCAAAGCAGTGGCGTAACTAAGGGGGGCACGTGCCCCCCCCCCCCCAACTGATGTCCGTGCCCTCCGGGTGCCCCCCCCCCACCCCCCCCCCCCATTTGAAATCTGGACTTTCGAGATTTAAAATTACCAGAATAAAATGTTACATTTTATAAGCATTTACGTAGTAATTTCAATGTTTTTAGAACTATTTTGAATTATTTACACACATAATGTATTTTGTTTTACGTCAACACCTCAGAAAACACTGAAAAGGGGCTTGTTTAGGAAAAATACAAACGGGAACTACAGTTTTAATTGGCCAAAGTGCCCCCTAGGAAAAATGGTGCACCCCCTTGTGCCCCCTAAAATTTTACCCCAGTTACGGCGCTGGCCCAAAGAGTTCGAGGTCACCTGACCTATGTGGACACTGGCTTTGTGACAACAAATAAAATATCTTCATGCATGAAGGACAGGGAGATCTGGGGACACTGCTCTCCTGACATCATTGGCCGACGACACCACTCGACATAGACTTCACATGACATCATCACCGACGAGAAAATTAGTTGTGCCATTTTTGGAGTGCACGCACACCATATCTTTACACGCAATTTGACTCCCAAAATGGTAGACCATAAGCAGACACTTAGACAGTAGCTGTCCGTGACGTCAATGCAAGGAGTCAATGGAAGGCACCTTTCATAGAATTTGGGACATTCTAAAAACCTTCATAAATTTCAATCATTATTTTAATAGCGTGCAGGTTATACGTGCTTTTCAAATTACGATTCATTGTGTCCAGTGTTTAACTTGTTTCCTTTGCCCTAATTGGCAATGTGTACTTCTTATTGAGAATTCGTGGATATAAACTGTTTCAGGGTGAAACCTCAAAAGTAATGGAGGACTGTTATCTGATAAAAATCTGATTGAAAGACTTTTAAGATGTGTAATTGTTATCAATTAATGTAGTTAATCACTGATGGTTTTTGTAATAAAATGGTTCGGTAGCAGATATTATAATAGTGTCTGGGTTTACCCATCAGACAACAATAGTACATTGATCTTTAACCCTATTTGTTCATTCGAGTCTGGTTTTACTGGGGAAAGGAAATGAGGCGTGACAAAACTACCCGAAGTGTTGTATTTAAAGGGGCTGTGTCGTCATGATTATAGCAGGCCTGTTAAGCCCGGTTCATACTTCACGCGAATGCGAAGGCGAAGCTAATTTGACGTCACAAATTCGCGACGAACATTATTCGCCCCAGTTAAAATGTGTTCAACTTTTGCGAAATTCGCTGCGAATGTAGGATAGTGACGTCAAATTCGCTTCGCGTTCGCATTCGTGTGAAGTATGAACCGGGCTTTACTTAGCTGTGCATGGAATGATGAACTCCCCTCACCCAGATACTGCACACGCGCGCGCTTGCGGTCAAATCACAATGGGTGCCCACGTTGTCAAACCAAGGTATGCCGGCGCGCGCGTGCGTAGTAACTGGATTATTCCATTTACTGCTATAATCGTGACGACACGGCCCCTTTAATGTTGAAAAAATGAGGCCCCAAAAGGGACATGTGAAAACAAGGTATATCAAATAACAACTTGTTCACAAAAGAAATACATAGTTATGAGTGGCGCGTCGTGACCGAGTGGTTAGTGTGTCGGACTC